>JARHVA010000402.1:4400000-4475000 GCA_037957365.1 Torreya grandis | reverse complement strand
TGTTTATTACTATTATTATTTGTTGAGGGAACAATGAATATTACTCATCTTATTTATTATTTTCATGTTAAAAGTGATTTCTTTGACAACTATTCTTTCACCAATTTTTTAATTATTCATTAAATTATGTTATTGTGTATGGTATAGAAAATTACTCCTTTAGTATCTAGAGTGTATTTACAAAACATATGTGTATATGATTTCATGTCATAATGTATTTTATTTTTCAAATGAAAGTTTCCTAAATCACTCTCCAAAGAGCTTATTTTCCAATAAATTATATGGGACCACATGCAAGAAACTTTTAACTCGGTTTGGATTAATAAAACTTTAAATTATGGAATATATTATATGCATATGGCATATCTTTCATATCCCTAATTATGCATCTTAACAATCCCAATTAATTCTAAAAAAAATTAAATTTGTAGCTACTTTGTCCTGCTCATCTATCAAAAGTCCATAGGCCTTTCCAATTTCTTCAATAAATTTTAGTACATCAATAAGCATTTTCTTGACCCAAGTTTCCATTACTTTACCATGGGTATTGTATATGACTGTGTTAGCAATGTCCTCTTTATCAATATATTCTATAGGGGAAGAGTCTAGAATAGATGTCAGAGATTTTTCATTCAAATCTTAGAACACACATATGTATGTAGAAAGTGTACATACATGTTATTAAGGTTATTATTTTGTTTATTTTGATTCATTTGTTCTCCTTAGATATATATATATATATAGACTTGGTGAAATTACGGATATCACTCTTTTGAATTGGCTTAGTAAGATGAATTATTGATAGCGTAGGTTTTCATCTCATTTAGTATTTTTACGTACAAATGTTATTTATCTTGCTTAAGTGTCACTGAGGTTTTATTAGGTATTTAGGGAAGATAATCCCACATGTATGGGGATGTTGGTTCATTCCTATCTTACACTTATATATTTACCTTTGCTAAATCAAATATAATCAATCTAATCACTCTTGATAAGTTCTAAATATAGATTCATTCATTACAAATAGATTTATTCTTGTGTCTTAGTCCTACAAGTGGTAAACTAGTATCCAATTATATCTTTTTATAAGACAAATACCCACATTTGACCCTCTCTTTCTTAGGCTTAACAATAAAAGAGGAGGTCTCATTGGTTAATTTATATGTGGGAGGATATTGAGGAGTTATTTCTTGATACTTATTTATTTATCTACCTAATTATGGTTCATTTCAAAAAATATAAGGATCAGATACATTGATCCATGACTCATCAGATATTGGGTAGTATAGTACATAGTTATGTGTAATTATGCATTTCTTCATCACCTCTACTTATGATACACCATCATTACATAGAGTAGTGTCTCATCTATTATGCATAAAAGTATAATTATTTTTATAGGAACCATGTTATGGTTGGAGATCCATTAGGAACTTGGTTGACACATTCACTATTCTAAGTTGATTAAATTTTCATTGTATCTTATTATAATCCACAATCACATCAGAGGGATCCTTTTGAGGATACAAAGTGGCTATAGTAATTTATAACTTCTATTGAGATTTTTATCCCTCTCTTCTTATTCTCTTTTTTTTTGGGGGGGGAGTTTTTCTTATGGATTTTATCCCTTTCTTCACTTTATGAGAGTTATTTTGTACTTGGGTACTTCATTAGGCCTTGTTGTCGACACCCAATTATTATACCAATCTAAGCTATGCTTTGGGGTGGGGGTGTTAATGTAGGTTTTTATTACATTTAATTTTTTTACCTATGCATGTTGTTTATATTTGTTAGGTGTTATTAGGTCACTGGGGAAGATAATCCTACATACATGAGGATGTTGGGTCATGCCTATCTTACACCTATATATGTAACTTTGATAAAGAAAATCTAATAAATAAAATCATTCTTTATTAGTGATGAATATTGATGAGCCCATGAAATGGATCATTATATCCATAAAGTAACATTATTTTTATTTCATAGGAAATGGATCTAAATGTAGTTTGTGAACTTATGGTTTATTTAAAATAAAATAGTAAGTATATATCATGGTTATGTCTTTAGAATTCTTTTTTATCTATTGGTTATTTCTAATGATTAATGGGAAAAGTTGTCAATGAGTGTATACATAATTCATAATAAACTAAGAATGATTCAAGGTATAATAAATATTCAAGAATAATGTTGGAGTAGTTTCATAGTCTTCTATAATAGATCTAACATTCTGGTCAAGTTGCAGGCATGTTACGAACTCCCACAAGCTTACTACAATAGCTATGGATTACATCAAGCTTGCTACAATAGCTATGAATTACATTAGGATTGATACCATAAAGATTGCTACAACAACTATTGATTACAAAAATATTTCTATAATAGTTATAGATTACAACAAGCTTACTACAACAACTACATACTACATCACATCATCTACAAACTAGCTACTGATTACATCATACTAACTATGGATTACATCATCTAGCTACAAATCATCTATGGATTACATTAGCCAGGTATAGATTTTAGTAGGCTTTCTATGGATTTTAGTAAGCTTGCTACAAATATCAATTAGCTTGTTATGAATTTTAGTAGGTTACTATGGATTTCCACAAAATTGGTATAGACTTCAACAAAACTACTAGAAACTTATTTGGAAAGTATTTATAAATGTATTCTAATGTTCTAACTATCACGAAGAATACTTTCCAATTAGATTGTTTCTATATATATATTTCTATGTATATACTTTCCATTATAAATTCTATTCAAATATAGGTTTATTTAATTTCATTCCAAATAATAACTTTCTCCATATTTGGTGGAGATTGAGATTATTTTGTAATATATTAGAATAAATATCTCTCTTCATATTTTATGGAGATTAAGAAATGATATAATATATCAATTGTTACTCCCAAATAAGGTGTTGGTTGGAAGCATGAAATTATAAAATCAACCTTCCACACCCAAATAAAATAATCAATCAATATGATTTTCCTTCCATTATTCTAAGAAACATATTTCAAAAACTATGTTCTAAGTGAAATCCTCTTTTGAGGAATGAGATGGCCACTCATTCCAAGGAAGATGGATCAGTGTAATTTTATTTATTTCTATATTCTATAATTATTAATTTGCCTTAAATTCTTATTTTATTTCTTTACTGCTATAATCATTCATTTTTGTATAGTTTATGTGAACCTATAGGTGTTTTCATTTGTTGTCATTTATTTTCAATTAAGTAATTTACATTTAGCAAGTGTTATTTACCTTCTACAAGTGTGCTTACTTTTTTAAAGTGTGATTTACTTTATGAAAATGTGATTTGATTTATGCAAGCATGATTTTTGATTCTTGAAAATCGTGGAGTGTGATAGAATAAACTATTTGATAAAGATCTCCTTATCCTCTTGCATACAACCTTCGAACACTAGTGTTGGATGACATTATTAAATGAAGGAGATTAACAATCCCCTTTAAATATAGATTCATTCATTAAAAATGAAATTATTCTTATTTTTTCATCCTAACACTAATCAACTAGTGTCCAATTATTTCAATTCTAATCAAATTTAAAGAATCTTGAGTCTTTTCATGCTTATTCTCATTAGATAAAGTTTGGGAAATATAAAAAAAATTATGCATGTGAAGAATAAAATACCAGTATTGAAGTAATTTTGGCCTTATTTGGTGAATGGATTTGTGAGAGATTTATACTATGGTAAAATCAAGGGAATTTTAAAATAATGTGTATCTTTTTCATTATCAAATTTTCAAACAAAATTGAATTATGTACCACTTAAAGAATTAATTATTGGGGTATTGAAATAGATTAAGAGTCCACTAAAATATTAGTTATATTAAGAGGTAAAGAAGAAGGATAAGGAGAAGAAAATGAGGTGGAGATGGCATGTCACGGGGGAATGAAAGGTGAGTAGATGTAGAAAATAGATATTCATTATTAGGAGTATAATTAAGAGGTTATTGATCCAATACTTGGTTTGATGATAGTAATTTCATGGTTATGTTAATAATTGACATGGAGGAATTAATTTCTTGTCAATAACATAATTCACCTAGATGATTCGAAGATTCAAGAGAAATTTTTATTAGAAATTTGAACAATTATGATTTTAGAGAGGATTAAAAAGAGAATTAGTTAAGTATTAGTCAAGAAATCATGAAAAATGCATTAAAGACATAAAAAAAAAAGTTAGCCTATCTATTCATGTGGGAATTACAAAAGATAGCAAGAAATAATTGAAAGAAATTAATACTGATTACCTTCCTAAGTGGATTCACCATAAAAGTGAAGATTAAAATTATTTTCTTGCTTGATCAAGAGTTCTTGTCTTCATCAACAATGGTGGTAACTCCTCCAATGTCTCAAGAATTCTTTGCATAACCTAGGCTCAAAATAGATGAAATCTCTAATCTATCCTATCAAATGAAGATTGATAATTAAAAACAATGATCAATATAAAGGGTTGTGGAGACAATTTAACATTATAAATTTACACAAATTAAGATTAAAAATTATGTTCATGGCTCTTCTATTTACAAATTTTCCAATTTGATCAGGATCAACCACGACTGCTCATCTCAAGATTGAGATGTGTGGTCATGGATTAATCTAATATTTTGAATTAAACCCATAAATATACTCATCATGATTTATGATAAAGAGGAATTAAAGAGGCATGATAGGCATTAAAGATGCATGGGAGACCCATAATCCTAATATTTTATGCATTTATGGCTTAATGGATACCACCCCATGAAATGTTGTCACTAAGTGATGCAGTTATCAAAAATCAATTTCCAATAATGAGATATTCAATAAGTTCCGTGGAATTATTACTTAAGATCCTAATTCAAATTAATTATCTTGAACAAGGTTTAATCAAGTTTAGTGCAAATCTTTGGAAATTGGCCCTCAATTAATCAAAATGGTCAAAAATTCTTATTAGTGGATAATAATTTGATTGGAGAAGAATTAGAAGGTGATGTTTGATGCATTGGAACCATATTATTATTTATGATGTTTTTGACACAAAATAACAAAGGTAAATGATGTGTAATGATGAATTAGGAGAAAAGAGTGATCTAGAGCACAAAAGGCAAAATCATAATTTTGACTCAAAATGAATTGATCAAAGTTAGTTATCCCATAATATGTATTGCCCCATTTAGGGATACATTATCCTAAATCAACACATTTAAAGGACTAGTTTGAACCATTTAGTGTGTTTTATGAATTTTATCCTAAAATGTGCATTTGAGGGAAATTGGAGTAAGATTGACAATTTCAACACAAATGGTGTTAAGAATTAGATGTCTACATTTTGCCCCTATTTGGGAAGGTTTAGAGAGACATTCAGGTGAAGCAATGTATTTTAAAATCAAAGAGTTGTCAAGAATAAATTGGAATAGACCCATGATACCCCCTTGAGAGGACATACTAGGATGAAAGAGAAGGATTGACCATTGAAAAGAGAGTGAGTGAGAGATTAACCCATGGAATAGATCACATCTAGATGAGAAATTTTTTGCACACATAGTTACCATCAATGATCAAAATATAATTAGAGGTATAATAAGCCCCAAATATGGGGGGAATGTGAAAGATACAATCTATAAATGTAAGGGACACACTTTAAATGTACCCAATTTGAGAGTACAAGTTGTGCACTTATAACATTGATCAATCTAGAGATAAGTTACATATAAAAATATTTTCATCATGGGAATTAGTGTGGAGAGATTAGAATTAGAGGAATAGATAATGTGTTCTTCAAAGTGAAAATAATAAATGCCCCAGTTGATCAAATATGGTCATGATAAAATAGTTTTGCCCCAGTAAGGAGAATTTTTATCATTGATAAAGAATAAATAATGATTTTCCCCTGTAGATCTGATTTGATTCTAACATTTTTTAGATTGTGTGCCCCAACATGGGTAATTGGTAAGCAAAATAGCTCAAAGATATAACCCAATATATAGGTTAAAGAGAGTGGGCATAAACATGCATGCGATGGTGTAATGGCTTAGAAAGCCATATAAAACATAGCATATGAGAATACATAAAGTGATGAAAGAGATGAAAAGAAGAAGGAAAGATAGTTGAGCTAACCTCAATATAAATTGAACACTACCTACATAGTCAGCTAAGACATCAATTCGATGTAGCTCTCCCAAGAAGTGGGATAAAATGGAATGAGTGATGAAGAAAAATGACCAAAGTTTGATTAGACTCATGATGTACGTGAATAGATTAAAATCTAAGCATAGATTCAAAGTGATAAAATGCATGATACATAGTTTTTAGTTTCATATCATGAGCCTAGATTATGCAAAGTTTTCTTGAGAATTGTTCATCGAAGTGATGTTGACATTAAGACTTTGAAATCTGAGCACAAAGTGCTTGTTATAGAAAAATAAATTAGGCATCATAAGTATGAATAACTTATAATGACATAATATTCCAATTGCACTAAGCCAGTTCAAATGTGAATAACTATAACTAAAAATAATGGTAAAAAAATGACCAAAACTATAGTTACAGCTATTTACATTTAAACAAAAAAGTAAAGATAAAGAAAAAATAAAAACATAAATGAACCTAACTTAAAATCAAGATATGAACAATCAAGACTCAATTAGGAACCACAATATTTAAAAATAGAAAATAACAACTTGATAACATGAGATCAATATATGAATAATCAAGATCCATGTGGACCATTAATATGTTCTGAAATAAAAAGAGATACATAAAAACATATAGAGAAACACAAGACCAAGACAAGACAAGAAGTAATAAAAAGAGAAAAGGAGAAGAAATTAAAAGAGAGGTGAAAAAGCACAACAAAACAACAATAAAACTTAAATAAACATAGACACAAACAAAATCCAAGTTAGTGTAGTTTAAAAGTAATTATTCATGTACGTGTGGTAGGGGATTTACTTTACACCATAATGTAAAAAAGAACAATGAAAAAATAGTTGTTCCCTAATTAAAGAGGAATAATGGTAATGGAAATAGGGGAAGAGAAGAAAAGGAATGGGTTGTATAAGATGACTTCAGATGTACAAGACAAGTGGATGTTTCCTACATAGCTCCATGGATGGATGTTCCAACATGAACTTCAAGACAAATGTAGTTCTCCCAGGAAATAGGATAGAAGAAAAATGATGATCATACCAACATGATTGATGTTATAGAAGAAATGGAATATATAAAAAACAAATGAGAATGGTCTTGTAAATAACAAACCAATGGGATGAAAAAGAATGATTTTTCAAAATGGCAAGTACATGGGAAAAGATGAACTACTCAATAGAAGATCAGTAGGATAAAATGCTTCCAAGATGGTAAGTCAGTGGAATAATTTGTGATTCAAAAATGACAAGAGTGTAACATGATAGGATGGGAATGTACAAACATACAAAAGCATGAGATAATGTTTTTGTTCTTTTATGGATTGTGTTATGATGTTTTGGTATTTTCAAAGTATTTCCAATGTTTTTTGGTGTTTTTGGGATAAAATATGCATAATGTGGGACTATCTAGTCAAGGAGATGCTCATATAAGAGTATAATTTCTAATAAAATAGCTAAGCCAACTGTAATGGCTCATGCTCACAAATCATTGAGAGTGAAGATCCCAATAAGACAACAAATGCCTAAAAAGAGCAAAAAATGTAATATAGAATAGTGTGCAACATGAAGTAAATCTAAAGAGTTATCCATGTTTATTTATCTATAGTAGTATGGTAAAGATTCTAAATTGAGAAGGTGTTGATGTTAACTTATTTGTAAAAGAAACTACAAAATATTATCCTAACTGAACTACTTTGTAGAATTGTCATTGAAGATGTTCAGAATGTTCATGAGACATAACTAGGATCATAATTGGTCAAGGGATAAAAAGTGTTCAAGCTTAAAACATGCCCAAGATATAACAAATAATGTGGTTCTCAAGGAAAATGGTCTAGGATAGGATAAAATGTGTTTAGAGAGCCAATCATTCAAAGCCTTCACTATTTGGAGTCATGAAGAGCAGGTTAAGGCAGCACAAAATGTGTTCAGGGTAGGATAAAATGGTGGGATAAAATTACTTTAACACAAATTTCCCCCAAGTTTGTGGTCTTGTAGATAATTATTTGAATTTGTTCATGCATAGAACCTCTTAAGGTGTAAGATGTTCATGGGCTCTAGAAGTTCTTCACCATTAAGTTTAGCTAGTCGATATGCCCCTAATCCATAGTTTGTGTTGACGCTGGAAAGTGCACCCAGTTGGCAGGAAAATGGATTCCTGCTCTCTCCCTGCAACATGGAAACTCCTCTCTCACCTATGGGATGGTGAAGTATGAGAGGAGAGTCTCTAGGTATGGGCTAGTTCCCTCTGATGTATCTTGCTTGTTTCAGGGAGTGCAAAAATATAGATATATCGATATACTAGGGGGGATGAAAAGGGAGAAGAAAATGCATGAAAACAAACAGCCTACTCTAAAAGAGGTGATACACCAAAATAAAGGTTGATCTTCCACATCCACTCTCAGAATCAAGAAAAATGCAAATATACTCTACACATCTAGTAGAAGAATCAGGCTGCTAAGACTAACAGGGAGGCTATAATGGAAGATACATAACAGGGGTTTACCAAGGTGCTGTGGAATGCACACTTGCAAGCAACTTCCTCTATTTTGTCCTTCTCAAATATTGCTCTTCTCCTTTCAGCTGCAGGAATGGCCCTTGTAGATGACTGGTCTGTTGGCATTAACCTGTGAAGGCATTGAAAATAATGACTAAACATAAATAATACTCATGACATACACAACAAATCTATCCAAGATGGAGGCAAAACTGTATTTTATTGATTCAGGTGGAGAAATTTCAGAGCTGTGCTCTTTACAAAATTGGAGAAGATGATTAAAAATGACCAAGTCTAAGTATTTATATGGAAAGAGCCAAGAGGATTCAAGGGGCAGCTTGAGTCTCTATTGGGAAGAGGGAACATACTGTAGATGACATCATAAATCTGTTGGGACCATGCTTGTTGCCTCGTTTTGCATGCTAGTATGCTCCCCTGGCAGTTGGGTGGGCCTTTTCCTCTTTTTTGTAGGGATTTTTTATCACCTGATGTTGTGGGTGGTGAATTTTCCACCCATTGTTGTGGACTGCGTGTGGCAATTTTACCGACGTCAGCCGATTTGGCTACCGAGCACGGTAATTTCACCGACATCGACCGAGTTGGCTGTCAACCACGGTAGTTTTTTTGATGTCAACCAATGTTGATGGCTTCCTTTTCTCCGCTAGTTACTTTGGGTGGTAATTTTGCCACTTACTGATTGTGTTGGCAGCCTCCTTTTCCCCACCAATGTTGTGGGCGGCAATTTTGCCGCTAACTGCATGTTTTTGTAAACGTCTGCCCTCCTTTTGCCTTAGTGTTAAACACCTTGGTTTTTTCCTCTCCTCTTTTGTGAACATTTGAAGACTCTACCTTTTGCTACCGTGAACGCCAATGAATGAGGCTGATGAGCCAATGCTTTGAAACGGAGCTATTGAACCCTGAAGGTGGACCTTGCAACCCAAAATTAACTAGCCATGCAAAGCAGGTGTAGGAGGTGACCAAGATTTTGCCAGAGGGGCAAAATTGGGTCAACAAATTAGTGACTCATAGGGTAAGCGTGCCTGATATGCTTAGAACCCAGTTTCCTTACATTCCATTGGGTGTGGAGTTGGATGGTGACTTTAAAGAGAGTTCACAATAGCTTTGATAATTCTAGAATCAAATACATAGAATTTACCCCCAAACAAAGGGAAACACACAAGGCTAAAAATAACTACCTGTGCAAACTACACTTAGGGAAAACAGGAAAGAAAATAAGGGAAACTATGTATAGCTGAACCAAAAATTAGTGGCAATGCTTTAGATGTATCCCATTGACTAGGATACACAGTTCTTCACCATCCAACTTGGAGAGCTGGAACGCGTTATGTTGCTTGCACTGAGTAATCATGTAAGGACTGCTCCAGAGGGCATCAAATTTTGCATGTTTTCCAGGCTTAGCCCTATCTTCATCCCATTTCAAGACAATGTCTCCTTCAGTGAAGTTTTTTAACAAAGATTTCTTGTCGAAATGTCTTTTCACCTATTGTTGGTGACTGATCATAGAGACCATGGCCTGATTCCTTACCTCTTGGAGCTCCATTAGTTCACATAATCTAACCTCCATGCTGCTTCCTTCTTCTAACTATAGCTGATGGGTGAGATCTAATGCTGGAAATTCAAGTGAGATGGGAAGCCTTACTTCCCTTCCATACACAAGCGTATATGGAGAATTTTTGGTTACTCTCTTCAGAGTGATTCGATCAGCTCATATAGCTGTCTTCAGCTTGGCATGCCAAGTTCTCTGATTTTCTTCCATGGTCCTCTTTATAATCCTAATTAGATTTTTGTTAGTGGACTCAGCTAGCCCATTCCCCTACGGGTAGTAATTTGATGAAGTGCTGAAGTATATACCATACCTTAGCGCCCATTCACTAGTTTTGGTTCCCAAAAAAGCCAAGGCATTGTCTGAAATTATAGTGGCCGGGACCCCAAAACGTGTCACTAAGTCATAGAAATCTAGGACAGCGCTTTCATTCACTTCCTTCAAAGCAATGGCTTCCACCCACTTAGTGAAATAATTCATAGCAATCAGGACTCATTTGTGTCTGGTACTAGAGGGAGGATTGATCATCCCTATGAAATCCAAGCACCACTACATGAATGGTTGTTCCACCTAGATTGGTTGTAGGGGCATGGCAGCCAATCGTTGCTTTCCATCAAAAAGTGCACACTTCTGGCACTTCCTTATCCAGGCATAGGTATCTTTGAAAAGAGTGGGCCAAAAATAGCCAGCTCTCATTATTTTTGCTGCTATGGTCTTAGGGGTGAAATGGCTGCCTGTTGGCCCATCATGGAACTTGATCAATACCTTGTCAGCCTAATTAGGGCCAATGCATCTCAGGAGAACCTCAAAAAGATCCTTCCTAAATAATACTCCATCAATCAAAACATAAGGAAGGGACTGAAGTTTAAAATACCTTCTTCTGGCCCTTCCGAGACCCTGCAAACATTCACCCATAAGATGGAAGTGCCTCATGTCCAGCATCCAATCTCTTATGATAGATAGCTCTTCTACAGTGGCTACATCATGGATTAGCAAGCTATCTTCACCCCTTTGTCTCAAATCTATAGTTAGCTATTCACACAGGCCCCTTCCTCTCACTAACTTGGCAATTTTGATGTCTATGTCATACTCCATCACTTTGGTGATCCATCCTGCTCTTTTCTCATTTAAGTCTCAATTGGTCAAAAATTCCTTGATGCCAAGATGTGGAACCATGAGATGGATCTTGCTATTTGACAACATATATCTGAATTTCTTCAGGTTGCGCACTACCACTAGGACTTACTTCTCTATGTAGGTGTACCTGATTTTGAAGTCCTCTAACCCTTGGTTGAAGAAGGTGAGTGGTTGCTCAAGGTCATCACTATTTGCTTGGGTAAGCATAGTAGATATTACTTCTCCATTGTTGAAGGTATAGATATTGAGGTCCTTATTGAAGTCAGGGCTGATTAGAGCAGGAGCCTGGGTCAAAGCCTGCTGGATAGCTTCAAAGCTGTCTTTTCTTGGCACTGTCCACTTGAATTCTTCACCCTTCCTTAGCATAGAGGTTAGGGGTTTAACTATTTCAGCAAAGTTTGAAATGAACCTCCAAATGAAATTTATCCGACCAAAGAAACTCTGCAGGCCTTTCTTGTGCTTTGGTAGGGACATCTCCAGAATGGAGTGGACTCTCTCAGGGTCAATAGACAAACCTTCCTTAGACACAATGTGGCCAAGAAGTTTCCCCTCATGAACCACAAATACACATTTCTTTGGATTTAGGGAGATGCCAAATTCCTTGCACCTCTCAAAAATCTGCCTGAGGTGCTCCATATGTTGTCCCGCCTCCTTGGAGAAAATGGTTATATCATCAAGGTACACCAGCATGTTCTTATTTATCAAACCACTAAAAGCCATGTCCATGGCTCGCTGGAAGGTAGCACCAACATTGGATAGCTCGAAAGGCATCTTCTAATAGGCAAACATTCCCCATTTAGTGGTGAAGGCTTTTTTGTATTGGTCGCAGCCTCACACCAGAATCTGATTATATCCTGAATAACCATCCAAGAGGGAGAAATGTTCAGAACTAGTTACCTTTTGGAGGATCTGCTCCATGTTTGGGAGGGGATAATGATCCTTTAAAGAGACTTTATTAAGGTCTCTAAAGTCGATGCACAGCCTGATCTCCCCATTTTTCTTTCTAACTAGAACCATATTAGCCAACCATGAGGAATGTTTGATCAGAAATATAATGCCAGACTTAATCAACTTGACTAATTCTTTCTGCATAAGGAGCTCAATCATCAGATTAATAGGCCTCTACTTTTGTGTAACTGGTTTCGTGCCTTCATCTAATTCAATAGTGTGCTGGGCGAGTCTTGGATTGAAGCCTTTCAAGTCACTATAATTCCAGGTGAAGATGTCAGCAAACTCCTGACACAGCAGAATGAAAGCTTGCCTTTCTTGAAACGTGCAGACCTTACCAAGCACCAGTAACTTATTCTTGAATATTTCAACTTTTTCATAATTCTCCTCTTTGGTAGTGATGCATGCTTTGTCATCTCTTAGTTGGTCCTCTCCATTGAAAATACTTTCAAGTGTGACTAGACCCTTAGGGAGTTTATTGTTTTTCAATTGAACAATCTGATCTCTGTATTGCTGCTGCAATTTCGCTTGATTGTGGACCGTGAACTTAGCTTCTTCCTACAGAAAGAGAGCTATCTGCTGGTCAGTTTCAAAGACCTACCAATTTTTAACATTGTTTAGAATTGAAGGCCAAACCACCACCTTTAAATGGCGTGAACCATAATCCCTGCTTATCTCTTTTGAAATATCAAATTGGGTGCCAACAATTGCCAACCTATCAGCCTGCTTATTCTACTCTCTGGGAATCGAGGTAATGTTAAGAGTAAGGAAATCCTCCATCAAGTCCCAGACTCTATGCTTGTAAGACTTCAGTAAGGAGTTCTTGGTTAGGTTTAGGCCTCTTATTTGGTTCACAATTAATTCACTGTCCCCTAGGATTTGCAACTTCCTTATCCCTCTCTTTCTTGCCCACTCAAGTCCATGAATCAAAGACTCATATTCTACAATATTACATGTGCAAGAGAATTGGAAACAGAAAGCTAAAAAGTACCTTTCTTTAGAAGGGGAAACTAACATTGCCCCACCAATAGCACCCAGTTTACTTTTGGAACCGTCGAAGTACAGGTGCCATAGGCCAAGGTCTTCTTTATTTTCTTTCACTATATTGGGCATGACGGCACCTTCTTCATGCATGCAATAGATGCCAAGGTCTACCTCTTCAATAAACTTATAAGGATCATGCTCGAAGTTATCACTTCCCCACTCATCCAAGAGTAGATCTGTGACTCCTTCAAGAGTAGAAGATGGAGATTTGTCCGTCTGAGACTCTTCTGGATCGATGATAGTGTAACTGACATTTTTTGCCTTGGGTGAATAGGGCTCTAGGTGATCTTTGTAGAGTGGCTCAGATTTGACTTTCACTTTGGTCCCGTACTTAGTTCTAAAAACCAGATATGACCAATTCACTGTTAGATAGCCACCTATCTTGGACGTAAAGTCCCTTGACAAACAGATTGCGAAATATGGAGGAACGTCTGCTACCACTATATCATGGGGGATTGAGAATGTTGAGCAGGCATGCAATGTTAAACTCAATCCTTTCAAGATTCCAACTGTCTTTACGAGCATCCCATCTAGTTTTAGGACTCCTTTGTTCATTGCTTCATACTTTAACCCCATCTTATCAGCAATGCACTTCGGCATCACTAAAGTGTTGGCCCCACTGTCGATTATGCAATTGTGTACTAAGAAATCCCCTATGATCAAAGATACATAAAAAGGGGGAATCCTTTCTTCTTTCTTTACCTAATCTGAAACAGAAGGCTACCCATTTGTCATTAGGATGTTATTAGTGTCTGCTGGGATAGCCTGTCAATCTAGTTCATGCAATTCTTTCTTCAATACCTATTTTCATCCTGGAAGGGACAATGAATCCCATAGAGAAATGCTCACATGCAATTTCTTTATTTGATCAACTATATTAACTTGGGGGCTGATTCCCTTCATGCTTTCCTTTGGACTGATCCCAACTGGCGTTGTAGACTGAGGAGCTACAGGTATAGATGGTTGACCAAAAATTGAGGCCCTTTGAAAAGGGTGCAGTGGAGTATTTGTTGTTACTGCCTGAAGGGAAGCCTGCGCTTCTCCAATTGCTCTTCTTTTAAATCTCATGTTGGCTGTAATGCAATCAGCCTGATTGCTTGCAATGCCCCCATGATTAATTGCATAGAGATCACCCTCTTCATGATTTATTAGGGTAGAATCTGGTTGAGTTTAATTGTTATTCGTGCGGGGCTGAGCTAGAAACTCAAAAAATTGGGAATGATTAGCAGCTTGGTTTTCTAAATTTTGAAAGAAATTCATCATGTCATTCATATGGACAACTTGCTCTTGACCATGTCTTATGGTCGAACAGCTAGGCTGCTCCTATACTAGATTGTTCTGAGTAGGCACCATGGCTTTAGATGATGAAGAGGGACCTGAGTTATAATTTTGATAAGGCCTGGTCTGAGTGAGCTAACCTTGACCTTGATTATAGCCTTGAAAAGGGTTCTTAGGTTCTTGACCATAATGTTGATAACCCATATTTGGCTTGTTATTTTGAGCTTGTTGTCTCTTAAGGGCTATAAGTTCATTTGACATGTTTTGCAACAGGCTTTTTACCTCATGTAGCTCATTTGACAAAATGGCAGCTGGCTTTTCAATGGTGGATAGGGGAGCAATTGTGGGAACAATGGCCTATATAGGGGCAATATCTCTAGGAAAAGTGGCATGTGGGGCCTAGGAGCGATCTTTCTAGCTTGTACCAAATAATTCTCGACTGCTATGGCGACATCATAAGCAGCAGGCAATATGTGTCCTCCCATAGATTGGATCATCCAAGCAATATCACTATTCAATGCTTTTAGATAGTACAAAAAAGCGTAGCTGGGAGTCGGCCTTACCAGGACAGGAATTCTATCCCAAGTCTTTTGAAACTGCGTGTTGAAGTCCTGCATATACTCATCTGGAGCTCTTTTTATAGTCATTAGCTGCTCAGCAAGAGAGAGGCTGTCACTTTTTTCCCTGAAATGATTAGTTAAACGAGTGCCCAATTCGTTCCAAGAATGTATGGAATTCATAGGCAAGGTGATGTACCAATCGAGAGCTTTACCTTTCAGAGACAAGGCTAGCAGTCTGATTGCAATATTTTCTTCTATTATATTGTGAATATTGCAAAGGTTGGAAATATTATTGATATGCTCAACAATAGTAATAGGTCCCACTCCATCAAAAGAGGGCACATTTTTTAGAGCTATTCTGGGAATTAGATCATAGCGTGGGAGGTTTAAAGGGCTCTCACCGCAGAAAGTTGCAAAAGGCAATGCCATGGCTCGAACACGCTATAACTGTGGCTGAGCTAGGTTGGTGTTCCTAGCAACAAGTCTAGGAGGATTTACTAATGGATAAGGGTGAGTTCTTTCAAACCTGAGCCTTTTAGCAGAGTTTAAAGGTAGCTCAATGAATTCAAAAGGGACCCTTCTTAAAGTTGACCTTGTGGTAACCTTTGGCATAGAAGTTTAAGTAACTGGTCTTAAAATAAAGAACTGAGCTCTTACCAGTGGAGTTGCCAGATGCTAAAAATCTTTGAAATGATTGTAGTAGGCCTAACATCAATCTTGAAATACTACTGCATTAGAAGCTGATAAAATTATAGTCCCACTGAGCATGCCAAAACTGTTGACGCTGGAAAGTGCACCTAGTTAGCAGGAAAACAGATTCTTTCCCTCTCCCCACAACATGGAATCTCCTCTCTCACCTATGGGATGGTGAAGCAGGAGAGGAGATTTTCTAGGTATGGGCTAGTTCCCTCTGATGTATCTTGCTTGTTTCAAGAAGTGCAAAAATATAGATATATTGATATATTAGGGGGGATGAAAAGGGAGAAGAAAATGCATGAAAACAAATAGCCTACTCTAAAAGAGGTGATACACCAAAATAAAGGTTGATCTTCCACATCCACTCTCAAAATCAAGAAAAATACAAATATACTCTACACATCTGGCAGAAGAATGAGGCTGCTAAGACTAACAGGGAGGCTATAATGGAAGATACATAACAGGGGTTTACCAAGGTGTTGTGGAATGCACACTTGCAAGCAACTTCCTCTATTTTGTCCTTCTCAAATATTGCTCTTCTCCTTTCAGCTGCAGGAATGGCCCTTGTAGATGACTGGTCTGTTGGCATTAACCTATGAAGGCATTGAAAATAATGACTAAACACAAATAATACTCATGACATACACAACAAATCTATCCAAGATGGAGGCAAAACTGTATTTTATTGATTCAAGTGGATAAATTTCAGAGCTATGCTCTTTACAAAATTGGAAAAGATGATTAAAAATGACAAAGTCTGTGTATTTATATGGAAAGACCCAAGAGGAGTCAAGGGGCAGCTTGAGTCTCTATTGCGAAGAGGGAAAATACTGTAGATGACATCATAAATCTATTGGGACCATGCTTGTTGACTCGTTTTGCATGCTGGTTTGCTCCCCTAGTGGTTGGGTAAGCATTTTCATCTGTTTTGTAGGGATTTTTTGTTGCCTAATGTTGTGGGTGGTGAATTTTCCACCCATTACTGTGGACTGCGTATGGCAATTTTGCCGATGTCAGCCGATTTGGCTGCCGAGCACGGTAATTTCACTGACGTCGGCCGAGTTGGCTACCGACCGCGGTAGTTTTGCCAATGTCAGCCGATGTTGATGGCTTCCTTTTCTCCACCGACTACTTTGGGCGGCAATTTTGCTGCTTACTACTTGTGTTGGTGGCCTCCTTTTCCCCATCGGTGTTGTGGGCGGCAATTTTGCCACTGACTGCCTATTTTTGTAAACGTCTGCCCTCCTTTTGCCTTAGTGTTAAACACCCTAGTTTTTTCCTCTCCTCTTTTGTGAATATTTGAAGACTCTACCTTTTGCTACCATGAATGCCAACGAATGAGGCTGATGAGCCAATGCTTTGAAACAGAGTTGTTAAACCCTGAAGGTGGACCTTGCAACCCGAAATTAACTAGCCATGAAAAGCAGGTGTAGGAGGTGACCAAGATTTTGCCAGAGGGGCAAAATTGCGTCAACAATTTGTTGTGACAACATATGGTCCCAACCCATTAGGATAAAAATTACCTTTTTGTCATTCAACATTTATGTTCTTTTGGTTCTCTTTTAAGACCAAATCACCAATCTCAAACTCTCAAGGTAGAATGCACTTTTTATAGCTTCTCCACAATCTATTATGATAGGCCTTTAAGTTTTCTAGGGTAACCAAATGCTTACCATCATGAATTTCTAGTTCTTGCAGTCATGAGGCTCTATAGTCATCATCATATTCAATGTGCTATAGTGATATTCATAATCATGGTATCTTGATCTTGATAAGGATAATAGATTTAGTGCCAAAAACAAAGGAGTATGTAGTGGTTCTAGTTGGGGTGTGATGATTGGTTATATAATCCTAAATGTAAGGAATGAGTTACAAGTTTTAATTATGGCTAGCATCATTAAAAATATTCTTTAAGATGGTTGTAATGGTTTTATTTGATGCCTCAACTTATCTATTGCCTTTGTGGGTTATATAGTGCTAGTTTGAGAATGTTCAAGTGGAATACAAGAATGAAAAGTGCATTTTGATTTCAATAATTTTAAAGGATATTTGTCAATACCATAATCAAGTCATTTGAAACATAATGACCTATAATAGACCCTAAAAAGTGTCTCAGTCCATGACAGGCAGAGATCCAATTTTGGGGTAAAAAGTGCATTAGTTTGGTGAATAGAGTTAAACTTGGGTAAAACAGTGGATGAACACTTTAATGGTCATAATATGAGTGTCATAGAGATTTTTAAAAATGATTAACAAGGCTTAGACAATCCTAATGTGCACCTACAATAACATAGACAAGCACTGAGCTAACTTTAGTGTTTGGTTAGTGTTTTAAGAAATACAAGGATGAATATAAGATTAAACATGTATGTTGTAATCTAAATAAATTCAAAGAGTGTTTTAAAAAATATTTACAAATTCCAATTAACCAAACATATTCTTAAAATAACCCTAAGCAAAGTGTCTCAGTTAGCATGAGTGGTAGTGAGTGGGGTTAAGATCTCAAGTGGTAGTCTAAGCCCATTTAAAGTGTTCAATGAATTCAAAGTAATGTGGATGATCATGGGAATTAAAGGGAATTAAAATAAGGGTTTTTAATAATTTTTTATACCCTATATAATACAAACATACACCTACAAGTGTATTTTTTTGAAGCCAACATAGTCAAGTGATAAAACACAGTCCTTGTGCATAAAAAATAGTTTTGGAACTTCGAGATTTTAAAGGGAAAATGAGGTCACCAGAGGCTAAATATTGGTTTTTGGGGTCATCAAAACTTGGGGAAGGCTCTCCATCATTACTCTTAACTAAGAAAATATTGTAAGTACCCCCTATTTTGTCTCACATAAGGGGTACTTCCCCCCCCCCCCCCATACACAAACATGGCAGGTTGAAGGATATGAAGTGATGAGGCTCATCAAAAAATATTTGAAGCTTGGGGAAAGGTGTGTGGAGTTGAAAAATGCCTAAAAAAACACAATAAAATAAGAAATAATGGTTTAAACCATAAAAAATACCCCTAACCATTAGATTTGTAGTCAAACCTCCTTAAGCATGATCAAGCCTATTATCCAAAGAATAAGTCTTTCACATTTATAACCTTATATATGATTTTAAACCTATTGAATCATGTTATTAAGATCAATACAGATGTGTTTCAGCCATTTTAGAGCAAAGAGGTTGCAAATGAACTCAATTTTGGCATTGGAACCAGCCTTAGGCCTGTATGAATAGAAGAAAGAGCTCGATAGGCCATCTTTTAAAGCTCATATCTTTCATAAGGATCTGTATGGGAGATAGAGGAGTTTAGGGAGGTTAGTAGTGGTATTTGAGGCCACATTTTTGGAATTATTTTGAAATTTGGATGTTGGATATTTATGAACCAACCTTAAGAACAAAAATAGACCTAAAACTATACTAAACCCTTGCTAAGGACTAGTCTTGGAAAATGGAGTTGGATAGCTACCAAAATGAAATAGTTTATCTAGAATGATGATTAGAGGTTGTAGAGGATTCCCAAATGTACTTCACACCATGATGAGTTATATATAATTATATGGATGGGGATAGAAACAAGATTTTTTTCACTATTTTGTGTGTTGAGAAAGCTACAAGAATATTAAAGAGATGAAACCATGTTTGGGTATAAGTTTAAGACTTAAGATAACTCCCAATATTCATTTCATGCCCTGAAACAACTTCTAAGTGCCCCAACTAGGTGATTAAACTTAGCCAATCAAATCTGGTATATTGGACAAGTTAGTGAGAGTGGTAAAGGGCATCACTTGAACTAATTTGAAAGCTTACCTAATTCTTCCAAGGCCATGGATTTTCATGAGAAACTGATGTCAATTTTTATACCAAGTGTGTAGGGCATATGGGAAGGTAGTTTTCTAGATAGCAAATGATGATAACTCACTTTTAAAGTTTTTTAGAGGACTATACATGCAACCAATTCATGGAGAGCATGTATGAGAGTCTCAAATTCCATTCCAATCATTTGGAATACTCTTTATTAGTTATATTACATTCAAATAGGTCTAATCATGAAGGTAATTATTTTGTGCAAAAGGATTTTTGTGCCACTTTGCATAACTTTGATGACTTATATGGACACTTAGACTTCCATACCTTATATGGTTCATCCAAAATCCTTATTAAATTTAAGATTAACTCCTTTAATCAGCTTGACAAGTGTCCTTGTGACCCTTGAACTTCACTTCTTCTCTCTTTTTCTCAAAATCTATAAGAGTTTGCCATTTTGGCATTGTATTCGATGCTCCACTTGAGTATGGTGAATCCCTACTCATTTGTATACTATTGATCAATATAGTGACTAAGTCTTACCTTTTCTATGACTGTAATTAGTGTGTTTTCTTGAATATTAGGTTTTCTTAGTGAACACTATGGATTCTTTAGCAAGTTATCAAATTCTTTCACCTATTTGTAGTCTTTTCTTATAGGGCATGTGAAATGCTCGAAGAGATGTCCATGTTTAAGTGAGTTTTTCTTTTCATCAATGTCATTCAAGGCCTCTTGTCTATTTATCCTATCATAATTAGTTCTTTCATGACTCATAATGTAATATTGATGCAGTAAGACTTGGATTCGAAATGTGTATGTTTTGGTTAGTTTCTTGGTCTCAAGTGTAAAATGCAATTGGTTAGAAGTCATCAAATTTGTTTGTTGTATCACCTCCTTAGTTTAGATTTTATTTTAATTATCTCTCTGCATTTTTACCCCAAAGTTAATTTTATTTTCAATCCTAAGTGGTACATCAAGGAATCTAGCCCTTTCTAGAGACTCACCTCATTTATTAGGTTGGCCACAAGCATAGAGGTGATTCCATTATGCCACTCGGATGAAGAAAGATTTGTATCTCCTCAAAGAGTGAAAATTCAAGTGACAATAGTTTTTGGAATTCTTGGTGCGACTCTTGTTCCAAGTGTTGGAGGATTTTGGTGTTGTCCTTCAACACATCAACCTTTGGATGCATCTTTTTAAGTATCAATGGTCACTCCAAAGAAGTAGTAGATGGTCAGGCAGCCCAAGTTGTCCTTTAAATATTTATGGTAACATATTTATTTATGTCCTTGATTTTAATGAATATTCATGTCTGACCTTGGATTTGAGTTTTATTCTCTACAAATTAGTGAAACATATCCATCTTTTCACATTCCCTATCAATATGAACAAGTTCTTGGTCAATCTTGTTATAATCATTATCAATCCCAATATGACCATATTTATCCCTATCATGAGTTTTATCAGTCTTATAACCATCCTTCTCAATGTTTTACATCTCCTAGTTAACCTATTCCTTTCTCTAATTAGCCTATTTCCACCTTCAAGCAAGCACTTTTGGGATATGAGAGATACATGTTGTATCTTGACACATAAAGAGGATATGGTATAGAAGTTCCTAATCATGTCATTTAAAAGGTAAGAGATGCATTGGAGTTGGTCAAGAGAGAATCGGTACCTATAGAGAGAGCCAATTGGCAAAGTATCATAAGTGAGTGATTTAGTCTCTTGTTTAGAGGATAGGCTAGAAGTTCATGAAAGACAGCCTCATCAAACCTATCAAACTTCATTTACACTTTTAAAAAGTTTATATCATCCCTAAATGGTTCCCAATCATGAAAAAAATCATCTTTATCAAGGTCATCCTTTTCCCAATTAGTTTTAAGGAGAAGTTGAGAAGAAAAACCTTGTGTTTCAAGCAAACCTTGATAAGAAAATTAAGTTGGATAATATGTATTTACAATAGTCCATGTTGGTAGTAAAATATGTGGATTTAAGTCCTTCATTACCCTCTCACATTGCATCCCCACCACCTGAGAAAGAGACTCATAATCCCAATTTCCTAAGTTGGAATAAAATAGTGGGATCATGGAGAAATAAGGAGGAGAAAACTCTTAACCAAGAATGTGAAATTGAGAAGACATATAATCTTAACATCCTAAGTTGGAGTAAGATATTAGAGTCATGGGGTGAGAAATAAGATAGAATCATTATCAAAGAGTGTGAAGTGGAAAATGGATTTGATCCTTGGCAAGTCCCTTTCACTCTTCCTCAAGAAGCCTCTTTTATCCCATGGTAGCCTTCATGAAATCCTTATCCCCATGATGATTCCTATAAACCTCAAGAGAAGATTTTCAAAGAGAACTTAGCTAAGAAAATATAGGAATTATAAGTAAAGATTAAATTTCTAAGTTAAGGTGAGATGGAAGGTTTAGAACCAAAATAAGATCTTATTCCTAAACACACCCCATCTCCCCTTCCTCAAGATCCTCCCAAAGATTCTCTTACCTTGCATTCTTAATTTGACCTTGAGCTCTATATTCCACCTATACCAACTAGTTCATCTTGTACTTACCCCATAACCCTTTGACTTGATGGATACCTATGGTGTGGGAACAATAGGAGGATCAGATGGTTGATAAAGAAAGATAATTCTTTCTTGGAAAAAACCTACCTCCTTGGCAGTCTCATTGGGCTAGATCACATGATTTCAAGATGTCTAGTCTTGGAATCACTATGAAAGAGGTTGAAAATCTTGTATCCCTTGAAAAAATAGATCAAATTATGAAAATTGAAGTTAATTTTTCAATACCTCAAGAGGTCCTAAGTGATGAAGAGAAGGTAAGTCCTTGTGTTGAATCTCTTTGCTTGGTTGATGATGAAAAATGTTTTCTTTGTGTTGAAGAACCTATATTGAGAGAGGCAAATGAAGAGGAAAAAGATAAATTCATGGCTAATGAAGAAGAACTCATGAGTATTTATTAGGAATAAATCACCATAGGAACTCCCTTTGGTGAACAACAGGGCAACTCATACATTTTTTCCTCCATTTTTGAAGTGGAATGTGTTATCAAAAAGGGAGAACACTTTCAATCCATCCAAATAGAAGTGGCAGCCTTGCGATAGTCTCATGAGACTAATATAGAGGAAATATCCCTTGAATATGATATTATCAAAGATTAATAAGAGGTGGTTTCTTGTGTAGATATTTTAGATTGGGTTGATGAGGAAGGATGTCTTCCCTTTTCCAAAGAGGAAGAAATGATCATAAACTTTTTCATCACTTTGCAAGACACCATGGATGAATATTGACAAGTTATTAATTAGTATTTAGATGAATTTTTTGAAGTAATTGGGGTAGGTTATACTCATCTTATAGGAGGCTATGAATTAATTAAATATGGAGGAGGAAACATTGGTACACAAGTGAGTATGAAAAGGAAAAACATTCTTTCAAATCTATCCTTTCAAGGAGCATATGAAATTGATTATGATATAGGTGAAGTAATCAAGATAAGATATCATCTTATCAATAAGTTGGGAGAAAAATATCAGCTCTTGAAGGATGGAAGAAACTCCTATTGGCCTCAATCTTCTAACAAAGATGAAACTAATCCTCTTGAATCCATGCTTACTAATGATATACAAGTTGATCATGAGATGATGAGTGGGCAAAAACATGAATCATGTAAACATGTTTAAGAGAAATATATATACATTGGAGACATATTTAATGATGAAATATTTGAGATTAGATCAAATGAAGTGCCAAGGAAGAGGTCTGGTCCACAAAGCATTCAATCCAAAGAGAATCATGCTTGGCATTATGTTTCATCTCACTATGAAGATGGTTCAATAATTTTTCATTTTGATCCAGGAAAGGAGGTATGTTTAGTTTATAGTTGTGCATAATATGTTTTTTCCTAATTCCCCTAAGTGCTTATGCACATGTGTGTCTTGTGTGTTTACTTTTTTTGTTGTGTATCCTTTTACTTTATGTGGTTGAGGTAGTCACTAGTATCGTGTCTTGATAAAAGGTTTGAGTTAATGGTTAAAGTGTCTGGTTTGTATCAGTCCTTAAATTAATCCATAATCACAATGGATTGATAAGGCTATTGGTCTACTTAGTATAATAGGTATACTACCCCTATGAGTCATCAATTTATTGATCAAATTTAAATTTAAGGTCAAATTAAGACACCCCTATAAAAAATTGATTTTTGGCCTATAAGGGGGTAAAATTTATTATCATGAGGTGTTTTATAGATCATGAGATGTCAATTAATGTTGTACTAGCTTTGGTCATTTGTTTTCTAGGTCCATTTATCATTTAAAATCATTTTGAGGGGTCAAAATGGTGAATTTAATGATTTGTATGGGTTTATTCAAAAATGTGCAAGTTTAAAAGAGTTGTATCATGTGACATGTGTCCTCGAAGGTCTGTAGTAACTTTCACTAACTAAAAATTGTTAGGTTACTCAGAAAAAGGTAGTTTTCTCGATGAAAAGAGTGAGTTTGGCAATTATACGACCTCCTTGGGAAACATGCCACATGGGGAAGGGACATGAAACATATATAAATATTCATAAAGCTAAAATACATTATTTGGTTTATTTTTAAGTGATAATTTTAAGCCAAAACCGTTCTACTCATCTCTTGTTGTTTTGGACATATAGAAGTGACTTGCAGGTTTTTGTTTGGTACATGAAGCTCACATGGTTTTAGGTAAAATGATTTTGGTAGGTTTTTATGAAATAATATACATTAAAATAAATATAATAATTTTGATAAATTTTAAAATATGATTCATGAACCATCCATTTTAATTAGACTGTACAAATTTGCTAGTTATTTGGTGCACCCTTTAGTTTTTCCTCCATTCTAGACAGCTCCGCACAAACTAGTTGCTAATATTTTATATAGAGGATTTTGGCCATGTATCCTTATGTATCCAATTATTTTTTTCATGTTTCAATATTTTATGATGGAAAATCACATCAAATTTTTAGACTGGTCTTTTCTAGGTGCAATAGGTAGTTTTCTTCATTTACAAAGTTTTGTACTTTGGAAATGGATCCAACAGGTTATGATGATTTATTTATTATATTAAAAATGTTATTTTTATATTATTTTATCTAAAATTACTTTATAAAAATCATATTTCCATAAGCTTGTAGTCATATACCACACACATAATTCTGCCATTAATGGACACCTTCAGGTGCTTTCATGAAGGTTTATCAATGTTGAAAAAGAAGTGAAGAGGCTTGTTTTTAGTTTGAATCATCCTAAGGTTTAATTTAAATTGTCATTGGGGATATCCCAATTTATTTATAAAGAAAAAACCTTCAATACATTGACAAATTAATCCTCTCTGCCCATATGTGTAACTCAACCTCCATCTACAGTAGTCCCCTCTATGATGTCTTACTAAGACCAAGAGTTTGATAGGTGTTCAATATTATAAGAGTGATAATATTCAATTTGGACACTTGGTTAGGGTGTATGATATGTCTATAATCACAAGTTCCTTACATATTGTCAAATTTTTTACCATTTCTTGAGTTTGCAAAGGTCCACCTATAGGTGGTAATAGCATAGAGATGGGACATCATGTTAAAGCATTAAAGCATGATTGGAAAGCATATTTGAAGTACTAGCATGTGAAATCACCATGTTATACTTTTTAAAAGGGAAAAGTTTTCAAGAACAATTTGTAAACTGCATCCATGTGATGAATGAATTTTCAAGCCCATAATCCCTATTTTGACCAAATAAAGGCCCAAGGGGTTTTTGTTGACCTTTTTAAACATGACCCATAAATATTTCAATTAATATTAAGGATTAGGTCATGTATTAATATCATAGGACAATACATACACTAATTTTGAGGTTAGGAGGATGAGAGGGAGATAGTTAGTAGAAGGGCTAAACTTGTCATTTTATGACTAAAAGCATATGACAACATCTACAGGTCCTGAATTGTAAAAGACTTTTTCCTAATCTCAAGATGATAATGAAATTTTTTGTCATGATAAGAAGAGATCCTATGACTCAAATGGAATTCCATATCATAAAAACCATCAATAAATAATGGTACCTTGTTTTGGGCCTCTCCATCACATACCCTATTCGTATAATGTCAAAATGTCTACCTACAATAAGGTAAGTTGGCAGTGAACTATGAATATGTGTCTGATGGTCATTTAGAAAAATAAAGGTGAGTATAAGGTAAGATAAATTAAATAATGGAGTTTAGAGGTCTTAATTAGGGTTAGAATCAACATCTTATGACTTGGAGTAAATGGATTACACCTACAGACAAGTCAGTTGTAAAGAGTCTCAATTGGATAAACAGTGATCCAAAACTTGATGAAGAATGGTAATTTTAAGGTATTAAAGAAGTTAAATGAGTAAAAATATAATTGTAACTTAAAATTTGATCCCAAATATCTTTAACCATCAAATATATATCCTTAAATGAGCTTAATCACCTACATGCAGGAACCCTAAGTAGAGTGTCTCAATCTAGATAGACAATGAGCATAGGAAATGATGATTTTCAGTGTTTGACATTATGTAAAGGTGATGAAATTTTTTATAAACTTTATTAATGAAATTATTGATTAAAATGAGTTCTAAACATGCTATGAACAACCTTATATGGTTCAAGTTAACCTATAGGCATGAGTTTAAGGATAATTGACTCGGTCTCAAATAGAGACCTAGACATAAAGCTTGGTGTTGGTTTGAGAATGTTCAAGTGGAATAAATAATGAAAATTGAATTTTTAATTAAATAGGTTTCAATTATATTTATCAATAACATAATTAAATCATTTGAAATATAATGACTTATAATAAACCCCAAAAAGTGTCTCAGTCCATGACAGATAGAGATCTATTTTTGGGGTAAGAAGTGAATTAGTGTTGCGAATAGAGATAAAATTGTAAATTAGTGGATTAAAAACTCAATGGTAATAATATTATTTTCATGTAATTTTTAAAAAAATGGGAACAAGGCCTAGACAATCCTAATGTGCACCTAAAACAACATAGATAGGTAGTGAGCTAACTTTAGTGTTTGGTCAGTGTTTTAAGACATCCAAGGGTGAATAAAAAATAAAACATGCATGTTATAATAAAAATATGTTAAAATATGGTTCTAAATCATCTCTAACAAGTAAAATTAACCCAACATACTCTTACAAGAACCCAAGGCAAAGTGTTTCAATTAGCATGAGTGGTAGTGAGCAGGGTTAAGATCTCAAGTGGTGGTCTACGCCCATTTAAAGTGTTCAATGAATTCAAAGTAATGCTGATGATAATGGTAAATCCAATAGGGGTATGTAATAATTGTTTATACATTATATCCTACAAACATGCACGTAAATTTGTAGTGTTTTGAAGTCAGCATAGTTAAATGACAAAACACACTCCTTATGTATAAAAAATAGTTGTTGAACTTCAAGATTTGAAAGGGAAAATGAGGTCACCATAGGATAAATATTTATTTTTTTGGTACTAAAAACATTAGGAAGGCTCTCCAAAACTCATTTTAAATAATATTATAAGGGAAGTACCCCCTTTTTTGTCTCAGACAGGGGGTACTTCTCCCCATACACAAACCTAGTAGGTTGAAGTAAATGAAGTGATGAGGCTCACCAAAAATTTGTTGAAGATTGGGGAAAGGTGTTTTGAGTTAAAAAATACAAAAAAAAACACAATAAAATAATAAATAATGGTTGAAACCATACAGGGTACCCCATACCATCAAATTTGCATTCAAACCTCCTTAAGCATGATAAGGCCTAGTGCCCAAAGAAGAAGCCTTTCACATTTACCACCTTATATATTATTTTAAACATATTAAATAATGTTATTAGGATGGAAATAAATGTTTTTAATACATTTTATATCAAATAGGTTTCAAGGGAACTAATTCTTGTCATTGGAACCAGCCTTAGGCCTATGTGAATAGAAGGAAGAGCTTGGTAGGCCATCTTTTGAAGCTCATATCTTTCATGAGGATCTACATGGGATCCAAAGGAGTTATTGGAGGTTAATAGGGTGTTTTTATGAACATTTATGGAATTATTTTTCAATTTTTATGTTGGATATTTATGAAACAACCTTAAGACCAAAAATAGGCCTAAAACCCTACTAAACCCTTGCTAAGGACTAGTATTGGAAAATGGAGTTGGACAGCTACAAAAATGAAGGATTTTATCTATAATTATGATTTTAGGTTGTATATGACTCCAATAAGCTACTTAAAACCATGATTAATTGTATGATACTATAAGTATGGGGGTAGAAATAGGCTTTTTATCACTATTTTATGTGTTGTGTAGGCTACAAGAAGAGTAAAGAGATGAAACCAAGTTTGTGTGTCAGATTAAGACTTATTATAACTCCAAATATTAATTTATTTCCATGAAATAACTTATAATTTCCCAAAATAGGTGATTCAAATCAAATAGTCAAATCTGGTATATTGCACAAGCTAGTGAGAGGGGTGAAAGGCTTCAATTGAACTAATTTTAAAGCTTGCCTGATGATTCCAAGGATATGGAGGGTATTTAAAATTGTCATTAAAATTATCCCATGCATTTTAATGATAAATTTATCCCAATTTTGATGCCAAGTGTGCAAGGTGTATGGAAGGGTAGTTTTTTTATAGGAGATGATGTGGACTCACTTTAGAGTTTTCTAGAGGACCAAACATGCAACCAATGAATGGAGAGTCATTTATAAGAGTCTCCCCTTCCATTATAATAATTTTTACTATTAATTATTATTTATATTAAATTTAAATAGTCAAATAGATCTAATCATGAAGGCATTTTGTTTGTGCAAAAGGAAGAGTTTTGTGCCACTTTACATAACTTTGATGACTTGTATGGACACTTGGAATTTTATACCTTGCATGGTTCATCTCAAATAATTATTAAATGTAAAATTAAATCATTTAATAATATTTATATGTTTCTTTTTAACCCTTAAACTTCTCTTCTTCTCTCTCTTTCTCAAACTCTATAAGAGTTGGATATTTTGGCATTGTATTCGATGCTCCAGCTAAGTATGGTGAAGTCCTACTCATTTTTATACCTTTTTATCAATAAAATAATTAAGTGTTACATATTAAATGAATTTAATTAGTGTGTTTTATTAGAGTTTTGGTTTTTCTTAGTGAACACTATGGATTCTTTAGCAAGTTGTCACATTCTTTCACCTATTTATAGCTCTTTCTTGCAGGGCATGTGAAGTGTTCCAAGAGATGTACATGTTTAAGTGTGTTTGTATTTTAATTAGTTCCATTCAAGGAATCTTATCTATTTATTCTATCATAAGACATTATTCCATAACCTCATAATGTAATATTGATGCAAGAAGACTTGGATTGGAAATGTGCATGTTTTGTTTAGTCTCTTTGTCTTAAGTGTAGAATATAATTGGTTAGAAGTCATCAAATTGATTTGGTTTATCACCTCTTTAGTTGATATTTTATTATATTTATCTCTCTCCCTTTTCACCTCTAAAGTTAGCTATAGGCTCAATCCTAGGTGGTATATCAAGGGAGTTAGCCCTATTTAGAGACTAATATCATTCCTTAGGCTACCTTCAAGCTTAGAGGTGATTCAATTATGACACTTGGATGAAGATATATTTGCATCTCCTAAAAGGGTGAAAATCCAAGTGATCCTACATATAGATGTAGTGTCATGTTATATGGTTGATATATATAGAAGTAGTGGCTATCCCTATTTTAGTAGTCTTAAAACTAGTGGATTGGCCAAGTGTGTCTTAAGTTTTGCAAATGCTATATGACAATCTTCATCCCATTGAAATTTTACCCCTTTCTTCAAAATATGGGTAAATGGGTGGCACTTATCTACCAATTGAGAAATGAACATACATATAGACTATATATTTACCTGTAGGATTCATAGCTATTTAATATTGTTTGGTGGAGGCATTTCCATAATAGCCTTAACCTTGGTAGGGTTGACTTTAATCCCTCTTTCTAATATAATGAAACCTATAAATTTCCCTATTGTGACTCCAAAGACATATTTCTTAGGATTTAAGCAAACATTATATTCATGAATCCTCTTAAAGGTTTTTTGTAGAACATCAAGATGTCTAACTCTTGTTCATGATTTTGTAGTATATCATCAACATAGTCCTCTACAATGTCATGCATCATGTCATGGAAGATGATAGTCATTATAAATTTATATGTGTATCTAGTGTTCTTTAAGCCAAATGGGATGAATTGGTAATAAAATGTTCCCCATAGAGTGGTGAATGTAGTCTTGTGTTGATCTTCTTGGGCTATCTTGATCTAATTGTATCCAAAAAATCCATTTGTTAAGGATAACATCTCATACCCAGTAGTTGAGTAGACAATCATGTCAATGTAGGGTAGAGGAAAATAATTTTTGGGGTGTGTTCTATTAATATCTCATAAATTAGTACAAAGATGTATACTCATTGTCTTTTTATTCATTAGGAATATGTTTGAGATCCATTTAGAGTAATCGAGTGGCCTAATAGAGCTAGATCCTAAAAAATTTCTAGTTCAAATTTGACTAATAAGGAAATACATGGATGTATCTTCCTCAATTTTTTCTTGACTAGTTTAGCATTAGGATGGACAACAAGTCCAAGTCAAGGTCTAAGCCTAGCATGTCAGAGTATTCCCATGTAAAGATCTTAATATAATCATTGGGAGGGATATAATTTTTTTCACATTCTAATTTAGTAAGGGAATCTCAAAGATAATTAATATTGGGATCCTCATAGGTTCCCAAGTTCACTTCTATAGTGTTCTCCACAAGAAGTGTGGATCCATCTTTTAGAATTTTAGGAAAGGCATGATCATGATCATATTATTATACCACATCTTCTTGTTGATCCTCTTAAAGTTTTGGATAGTATGATGAATCAAAATCAACCATCTTAGGTAAAGGCCAAGTAGCCAAAACCTCTAAAAACTCAAGAGAAAGTCACTCAAACATTTAATGTTATTCTAAAGAGATGCTTTTTTTAGCTAGTGAACCCAGGCTAGATGGACCTTCTATGTCCTAAGGGGATGATCAAACTTTCTCACCTAAGAGTGCCTAAAATAGGTTTTCACTCAAAGGCTTGACTTTTTCCTTGATTGACAAGCACCTCAAAGAGGTTTTCACCTGAAAATCTCAATGTTTTATCTTTATTGTGACCAAGAAAGTTTTCTTTCTCTCCAAAGTAGGTAAAAGGATCCAATGAAAAATTGATTCCCTATTTGTGATCACAAATGGGAGACCCATATCATAGGCCCATGTATTATGTAATTGATTCTTCATTTAGAAACTCATTGAGGCATATGACCAAATTTTGCTAGTTCCAAAGTATGAGTTTAGGATGTCAAAGGCATAGGGAGCAATGAGGCTTTTCTTTAGAATGGGAAGCTCTAATGGTAAAGATATAATGTTCTACTTCAAAAATTAAGCATCACTAGGATGGGTTCTTGGTTCAAGGTGGGAAGCTCCAATAGGCATTATGGTTAATATGGCATTTGAATCAAATAAATCTGAGTTAGCAAGCTCAATGAAAAGGCTATAATGAGATGCTATGTTGTTTCTAGGAGTCTTGTTGCTAGTCACTTTGAAAGAGTGACTATTAAAAGTCATGATGTCACCCTCTAGTGGTTTGAATCTAAGACCATGATTATATTTGATAACTCTAGTTGATAAGGGTTCTAAGATTCCTTACGCTCATGGGCTAAGGCCTTTCCTTATATAGTCAAGGTGATCCATTATCTAGTTAAGGATAGGATACTTTGGATTTTGAAAGCAATCAGAAAAGCCTTAAAAATATAACCAATCTCCCTTGATAGAAACCTCATGATCTTTTTTTGGCATGATTGTAGGTATGAAAACCATAAGTGGTATTCATTGTTTCTTCTTTGGCTGCCAAATCTAGTTGGGTTCATTAGGAGTCTTGGAAGTTTTAAGCTTACCAAATTATTTAGGGGATTTAGGAAATTTTGTAATATGGAGGACATCCTTTAGATGGTACATGTAAATACTCACATCCTTAATAACAACTTTCTTTGCAAGAGCCATAGAAAATGGATTGGCTAAAGTGGAAGCTAGATCACTAGGGTCGATATAATTAGATACATATGGATGGGAAATGATGGATTTGTTCTTCTTCATAATGAATTTAGAACCTAATAAATATTTATAATTACAAAACTTAGTGTCGACATGTTTGCAATATTGATATGGCTATTTATTAGTGGGAATAACAACCTTGATCCCATCATGGGGAAACTTAAGGCACTAGTGAAGAGTAGATGGAACTACTTGTACTTCATGGATATAGAGATGACAAATAAGTATGCTATAAGGAAGTTCAATATACATAATATGGAATAATGTGTGATGAGAAATAGACTTGACCATCACTAAAAACCAAATTATACTAGAGGACTCCCTCTCGACATTATTGTAAGCCTTGATTTTAATAGTTTTTGAATTAATGTGTTTATCCATGTAGCCTAATAATCATACCATTTTAATAGATATCATGTTCATCCCTAAACCATTATTTATAAGAACCCACTTGATCTTATGATCTACAATTATTATCTCACTATATAGTGGGTTATTGTGGTTTGGGCCAAGAGTGGACATGTCTTTTTGGCCAAATTTGATTTGCCTAAATGAAGACAAATGTCCAAATAGGTTATATAACTAATTAGGGTTTATATCATTAGTCATAGTAGATTATTTCAAAATGTTGTTCATAATAGTTTTATGGATATCAAATGTTTGCAAGAGTTTTAATATGGAAATCTATGCAAGGGTTTTATTTAATTGGTCTGATAGACTATAAGGTTTTTCTATTGTGGATTGAGTTGGTTTAGTCTTTGTTAGAAAAATATTTGGATTTGTGATTGTTAGCACAATGTTCTCATTGGGATTCATGAAATAAGTGGGAAAAGGGCCCTACATGGTGATTCATGGATGTCTAGTTACGACTGCACAACCTAGAGGTGGAAAGAAGTCATTATAATTATAAGAGGAAGGAGAAGGGCCTTGGATGGTGAATTATAGGCATCTAGCTATATTGTTAAAATTTTGAGCTGATAAGGATCCTTTATAATTAAAATGAGGGTGATGTTATTCAGAACTAGTAACCCATGCAAATAGAGTCACAATATGATTATGTAAACTCAACATAGTATTACTAAGGGGAAAGGGTGTTGACCTTATAATGATGGGTCTCATGATACAAGGAATAAGATATTATCCATGTAGTTTCATAGTAATAGTGGTAATGTGGGAAACAAAAATGTGCCCCACAATATTGTTATAGTTGTACGGCATGTTGTTATAAGCCACATTATTAGTATGGGTATTATGATCTTGATTATGTTCATTATGATTCTAACCATAATGTTGGTTCTGATTCTACCTCTATCCTTGATTCTGACCTAGGTTTTGATTGTTTCTTGGTGGTGGTGGATTATGTCAAGGAAAGGGGTTTTGTAGATTCCCATATCCTGCGTTGTGTCCTGATTATGAGCCAACTTAATCTCCATTTCACTACTTTCAATAAAGTCTTCAATAATGTGTCAAATTATATGCAATGATACACCACAATGGAATTTTCACCATTCATTCTCTTTTTCCCAATCTGATCTTGGTTAATCTTGAGGAAATGTCCTTAGTAATGGCCATACAATCAGATTAGCAGTAAGAAGCTTTTGTAGCATTATTTCAACTAGTTCTCCTAACTTGCTAAAAAGTTTGAAATTGTTATGAAATGTCCTCTGTGAAGTTTGTCTTTGAAAAGTAGGTGGTGGATTTGGGCGAGTTAATTATAAATTTGGGAGAGGTGAAGCCTGCACTATTTGTATGTGTTTTTCTTCAGTCACCCCATTTCTAATCATGTTCTTATTTTTGTAAAAACACTTATGCTTATCCTCCACAACTATTTGAGCCAGTGATTGAGTTTGATTAGATGTTTGACTCTATCCAAAAATATTGAAAATGCTTTTAGAAATAAGAGCCTTCTCAATCTACATTCCTTTGTCAATAATTTATTCAAATGAGTTAGCACAAGCTAGCCATATATTATACATGAATTCAAGATAGAAGTTATATGCAAATATATCATCCAACTATTTGTTTGGTATGTTATGTTGAAATTAAGTTGCCAATACTCTCCACCTTTATAGATATGTGGTAAAAGTTTCATCATCATGTTGTTTGGCTTTATACAAGTCAACAATGGTCAATTCATGTTCTATGTTATATGAGAAATTGTCAATGAACTTTTTTGATAAGTTATTCTAATCCACAATCGATCCTTTGGGTAGTTTAATTAGCCAATCAAGAGCTTGTCCTATTAAACTTCATAGAAACAATCATAGTAAGTACTCACTAATATAAGCAACCTCTTGGCATAAGATAAAGAAAGCCTATATGTGCTCACATGGATCTCCCATCCCTTTTTACTTGTCAAATTTGGGTGCCTCAAAATGAGGTGGAAAGGGATTTTGGAGAATAGATAAACCAAATGGATATGGATATATCTCATCTAATTTGTAATTTTTAACTCTATTATTTGTCTCCAATATTTGAATAATTACCTTCATATAATTCTAGTCTTGCATGTTTGGTGTATTTGTGGATTAGATAAGATGTTGTTGTGGTGGCATGTAACCCTAGTTTCATTGTTGTTGGTGTGGGATGTGCCCTGGATTTTGTTGCTATTAGGGTGGAATGTGCCCCTAAATTTTTTGTTATTGGGGTGGAATGTGCCCTTGATTTTGTTGTTGTTAGGGTGAAATGTGCCCCTAATTTTGTTGATATTAGGGTGGAATGTGCCCCTAATTTTTTTACTGTTGGGGTGGAATGTGCCCCTAATTTTATGTGGTTCTATGATGAATATATACCTTTCAATCTACACTTCAGTTCTAATTCACTCCTTGAGTCGATAAAATAGGTCATTAATTCTTGTATTATAAAATATTCCCTAAATTTTGTTGTTTAATACCTTACTAATTTTGGGAAGTTTTATGTTTATTTACCAATTTCTACGGGGTTGTAAAAAACTAGCCAAATTATCTTGAGGAATTTTCTCAATTCAAACTAAATGTTTGGGTTTTTAATTTTGTAAAGTAACAAGAGGTTCTTGATGATTGAATAACATATTGTCTATGTCAAATGGAACATTTTTTTAATATCTCTTATGACTTTAACTATTCATTTAGGTTACCTTGATCCACTATGGTTATGTTCTAATCAAATATTTTAGATTAAGGTAAAAGCAGGGTTTGAAGGGGCCCCAAAACCCTTTACATCAAAAAGAAAGATAAACCATTAAGCACAACTAGGTATTAAAGAACCTAAAACCAGTAAAACAACTAAACTAGGTCTTACAGGGACTTGCTACCAATAGATGTGACCAGACAAAACTGCCATCAAAACACTAGAAGGAAAGTTAACCGACTAGATCAGCAACCTAAAAAACCTCCCAATCTAGTAACCAGCAAACCAGTGAAGCAACCAGTTTACCAACCAAAAAAAACCAGTCAGCAAAAGGGAACATTAAGTTTTCCTTTTGAATTGAGATTTTTTTTACACGACCGAAGATTCTTATCTAGAGGGGGGACCAAAGGCTTAGACTTCTTCCTCTTAACTTCTATCCATCCATCCTCTAACTTTCCTACTGTAGCAACCCATGCCTCAGAAGACATAGATTTCTATTCTAATCAAATATTTATCACATACTTTCAATCACATTTATCTATTCTTTCAAAGCATCATTATGAATTTAAGTGGCAACTAATGAGTTAGTTAAGTCCATGATAAGTTGATTTACATATCATTGACTTATTATCTTGATCTTAGCTAAAAGATATAGATTTGTGGATTTTTACTCTATTTGTATTTATTTTCCTTTATTATAATAAGAAGTTATGTCTATTTATGCAAAATATTTCTCTTGCCATCATTTTTCTCCTTCTCTAACTAAGGTATGAAATTGTTCTGTAGGAAAATTTGAAAGTAGTCTAACACCTGATTCTATCAACCTAAGAAGTGATTCATCTTGATCTTCTTGGGGTTGATATTCAATGTAATCATATTCAAATCCAACTATTGTGAGGATGTCATAAAAAACAATAGGGTTATCTTAACCATCATAAAATTTCTCATCCTCATAGCTAAGGCCATAAGAGGCCCCACTATGATTGACCTTTGAGTCATGTCTAAAGAGAGTTATTCTCTATGTTTGAATAGATTTAGATAAATTTTTTGTAAACATTCAAACAATATATGTTTTGGTTCTCTTCAAACAAATAACCTAGGTACCAAAGAGACTGTAAAGGAAGGTGTCTTAGACCCACACACAATTAGAAGACTCTGTTCATAAATTTACTCAACTCTTGGTAAAGTTAAAATGATATAGACTGGAAGAGGGTAAGGTAACTCAAAGATCCAAGGTGAAAACTAGTACACCAAAGCTTAGATATTTGTGATATGCCTATACTGTAAAAACTAATTTCAACTATGAAGAGTTGATCCTAGAAAATTAGAGGAAAACTATCTGGATTACAAAGAAGATAATATGAACTAAGCAACTCAAGATGTAAAAACATACAAGAATAACTAAGTACAAATCTAGAACTAAATGAGTATCAAAATGTCACCACATGGTTCTAGTAAGATAAAATATGTTCTAAGACTCAAAGTGTGAGTGATACACAAGATGACTTGAGTCCACCAAGATGATAATGTGATTTTGAGTCTAATAAATGACCCTCAATCCAAATGGAAAATTGAAACCAAGTTAGAACAAGTTTAGTGTGTAAATGGTGAACCCAATTTTAAACACCAACCATTAAAACTTATAAAGGTTCAATTTTAAATGTGAATTATAAATGAGGGACTTTAAACAAATCAAATAAAATGTCTAGACTCAATTGGGTAGCATGACTATGCCAAATTAGATGACATGACACAAAGTTTTTGATAATAATTTTGAACAAGGAAAAGATAAATTTTTCAATTAGATAATGTAATTCCTCTATTTCTCAAAAAAATTGAGAACAATGTTTTTTGGTTAAGTTTATTGAGTTTAAGAAGTAGTTTTAGACACAAATCAAGACCAAGTAAGTTAATGACAAAAACAATCATCTTAAGTCTAAACTGACAAGGTTGCATGATATTATTGGAGTCCATCTATATACATAATTTTGACAGGATTTTTAAGTATTAATCCAAATGTAAATTCACATTATATAGTAGGTTTTTTACACCCTCTTCTCTCAAATGACAATATGGTGACATGGAACTTGAGGTACACATTGTACCAATAATACTTCCATGATAAGTGGGGATTGATCTAAAAACTACAAGTTATTGAATGTTTGTAGATGGATCAATTTCATAATGGATTTCAAACCAAATGTTGTAAAATAAGTTCACTTTAATTGGGTGTCCACAAATCTGGGCTTTTTGCAACAACTACATCTATCACTTTCTCAGTGTAGTATGATGTCCAAAGTGCAGATATGTCCCAATACTTAACCCCAACACTAAAAGGTGGTTTAATTGATCAAACCTCCAATCCTAGTGGGGTTGATGAAGTTGATGATGGGAGATGAAACGTTAGGTCAAATCTTCCCTATCAAATTTATGAGAGGTAATAAAGTCCCCCTCGTAAGCCAAGTTTGCATAAAATAAATGACATAATATAGAAAGAATTTATGGTCACCTCAAGATCACCTAATACTATTGTGAGTTTTTTTGGAGTGCTTTAAATGACATTATTTTTATTCCTTGGAGTATACATGTTTTCAATAAGGATGGTGTCTTTTATTCCAAAATTTCCCTAAAGGGGATAGATGGAAGAGCATACACACAAACCTTCTCTTTGCCAATAAATTGATTAATCATCTATTGTATACAAAATTAAAAAATGAGCCCAACATTAAGAAATAAAAAAAATATTTGGTGGTGTTATTTTTGGACCTTGGCCTTAAAATATGAACTTTGAATGAAAATCATAAAACTTGATCAAGAAATACACCGTAAAAAGTTTCCATAGGTACCAAAAAAAACATATTTAGTTCATTTTAAACATCTAAAAGAGGTCTAAAAAGCATGTTTCAAAAAATATTTAGGTTGGTAATATAAATAAAAAGTTAGTATATCCTTCAGCTTTGAATCTAATTTATCAAAATAAACAAGCCACCTTGAAGGGTGAAAATCTATCGACCCGAAAGCAAAACCTCAAGAAAGCAAATACATTAGACTAGAAATTTTTTAAATGATTTTAAAAAATTTGTGAAAAATCTATGAAAATTGAATCTAAACTAATATCATATTATGAAAATTTAGGAGAAAAAACATGGTTTTAAAATAAAAATAAAAAATGGAGTCCATATGACCCCAAACCAAGCATTTGAAAATGGCCTATTAGCTCTCAAGTCTATGCTTTTAAGAAAAAAACACAGTGACTGATGATGGTTTCACTTGACTATCGATGGTTGAAAATGACCATCAATAATTTAATCAACCATCAATGGTTTCTCTGATCATTGATAGTTACCTATGTAAACCTGTGAAGATTAAAATTTGGACAAACCAGATTATAAAATTACTTAGAAAGAGTTTTAAGCATCCAAATTAAAATTTTAAAGGTTCCTCATGGTCTCATTCATACATGGGATGCATCTTATCCCACTGGGTGTGAAAAAATGTAGAGAGGATTACAAAGATAGTTATCCAAGCATTAGTCAAGAAATCATGAAAAATACATTAAAGTTATAACAAAATTTAACCTATCTATTCATGTGGGATTTACAAAAGACAACAAGAAACAATTAAAAGAAAGAAATACTAATTACCTTCCCAAGTGTATTCACCATAAAAGTGTTGTTCAATACCATATTCTCCCTTGATCAAGAGTTCTTTTCTTCATCAACAATGGTGGTAACTCCTCCAATGTCTCAAGAATTCTTTGCATAACCTAGGCTCAAAGTCGATGAAATCTCTAATCTAGCCTATCAAATGAAGCTTGCTAATGAAAAATAATGATAAATACAAAGGGTTGTAGAGATAATTTAACATTATAACTTTGTACAAATCAATCTTAAAAATGATGTCCAAGGTAATTATATTTATATATTTTCTAATTTGATCAAGATCAACCATGACCCTCCATCTCCAGATTGAGATGTGTGGTCATGGATTAATCTAATATTTGGAATTAAACACATAAATATCCTCATAATTATTTAGGATAAAGAGACATTAAAAAGGTATGGGAGGAATTAAAGAGGCATGGGAGACCCATAATCTTGATATTTTATGAATTTATGGATTAATGGATACTAGTCCATGAAATGTTGTCACTAGGTGATGCAGTTATCAAAAATCAATTTCTAATAATGAGATATTCAATAAGTTCTATGGAATTATTACTTAATCTCTTAATTTAGCTTAATTGGCTTAAATAATTTTTAATCAAGTTGAGTGCAAATCTTTGGAAATTGGCCCTCAATTAATAAAAATGGTAAAAAAGTCATATTACTGGGTCATAATTTGACTGGAGAACAATTATAAGGTGATGTTACATGCATTGTAACCATATTCCTATTTAGGATGTTTTTGACACAAAATAAAAAAGGTACTTGATGGATACTAATGGATTAGGAGAAAAGAGTGATCCAGAGCATAAAAGGCAAAATTGTCATTTTGACTTAAAATGAATTGATCAAAGTTATGTATCCCATAAAATGCATTTCCCCATTTAGGGATACATTATCCTAACTTGGTACTTGTAAATGACAATTTTGAACCATTAAGCACATTTTATGGATTTTATCCTAAAATGTGCATTTGAGTGTGATTAGAGTAAGATTGAAAATTTTAACACAAATGGTGTTAGGAATTGGATGTCTACAATGATGAGTCTCTACCACAAGTTTTATCATGCATGATATCTTACTCATCACCTCAACATATTATTGTTTCACTTGATAGTGCATTATATAAATACACCTACATGATATTTTTCCTTCTCACTTGTTTGGGTTCTTTTTTCTATCCTTCCAAAGATCCTACACTTATATATCTTTTGTAATCTATGAATTCATCTAATTTATTTAGAACCACATTTTTTATTTCTAAAATACAAATTGGGTTCATGCATTATAATTAGTTAACTCCTTGATAGTCTAATCTCTTACATTCAAAGGAATAAATCATATTTTGTATGTGTATATGAGATATTAAATATCATATCACATTTGGAAATGGGCCATCATGGTATCAATATTTTTCACATCATGCATTATTTTAAAGATGTAATAAATTAGTCAAAAAGTAACTAAATTCTATAGATATGTTTTTATCTACATGTTTTTTAATATATTTAAACTTCCTGAAGAGTTCAATGAGAATACTTTTGTCATTCATAGATCTAGGAAGCCAATGCGGATTTCTTTAAAATCCACAATTTTTTTGTTTGTAAAATTTTTAATCATCATGAATTAATACCTATTGGGAGGATTATTCAATAAAATTATAAAAATATAAATAGACACTACAAAGACTTAAATCATACCAAAATTGATGTTTGGAATCATATGAAACTTCAATCCATGTTAGATACTTTTTAGATGATGAATATATAATAATTTACATAAGGAAAATGTATTTATACCATGGTATATATGTATATATCCTGTAATTGGTAGTTAATAAGGTAAATAAGTGTAAACCAATGGTTACCACAAGTAACAATTAGTGAAGAGATGTAACATTATGACTTCAAGGGTATACAACGATGTAAATTATGTAGAAGATAATATCACTATAATATCACATCATAATTAGTAACATTCAATAGAGAATAAAGAGAACATATGATATGTAAAAAAGGGGAATAAAGAGGAAAATTGAAAGACATAAAGAATATACAGATAAAGAATCTAGAGGTATAAAGTAAAAATATATGTGGAATGCTACATTGTGTGTGTGTGTGTGTGTGTGTGTGTGTGTGTGTGTGTGTGTGTGTGTGTGTGTGTGTGTGTGTGTGCGTGTGTGTGAATAAATGGATTTAGAGTGGGGAACATATGTGTAGTATGCATATGAATGAATAGATAATGAATGCACATATTAAATAGATATTTAAATCTGACTAAATCTAAATTAAACCAAATAAATATATATAATCAATTTGTATATTTTATGTCAACATTTTGTGGTTCTATAAAAACTTTGGTTATCTAGAGTCCAAAGGATAATAATTTAGCTTAATGATACTAGAATATTGTGGGAAACATATATGATAATTTTTTTTTCATATATGTTTCGAAGAGGAAGATAATAAAAATTTGTGATATCTCTATCAAAGGGGTCAGGTAACTAAGTGATGGTGCATGATAATGGGGTGATCTATGAAAATATGTAACTTATGAAAAAATTAGGTATGACGGTCAAGATGAATTGATAAAACAATTAATCTTGTTTGTACTTAATCATTTGTGTTGACTAATTCCATTATACAAAATTATATATAAATATGATTGTAAGCACTTATGTAATATCAACACTTCAGTTGAGGTACATAAAGAATTTTGGAATGGTCCAAACACTTTAAAATTGATCAGATAAGGATTTCTTGGTTCTTAAACTTCATGGTTTTCTATATAGGATAAAACCCACATAATTGTATGGTGGAAATTAGAAAACTACCATGATAGTTATGTAACCCTCCTCCATTGAGTGAAAAAGACATAAAATATAACATTTATTGGTGGTGGTTTTTTAATAACTCATATTCAAATTGTGGAGGTTCCATCACTTTTGACAACACAAAGGGAATGGTTGAAAATTATACATATCCTCATGGCATTTATTTATAAATTATTTCCAATTTCTATGGTTGATAATATCTATAAATTACTATTGAAAAATAAAATAACACATCAAGGAGGTGATGAGTTGTTTGGAAATTTGATTCACATTGACAATTTTGAGTTTGAGTGTTAGATTTAGTTTACTCATTATTATTATTTGTTATAGTTGGTTAAGGTGTGTGAGAGTTCGGAGAAGAGTCTTTTAAGTTCTAAGCTTGACTTGTATATGAGTTTTGATAGAATTATATTATGTCCATTTATGACATTGGTATTACCATGTACATAGTTTGTAGAACACACTGTAAAAGGGAGTGTGTTTGCTCACCCTCTATAGTTTTCCCATATTAGGTTTATAAATGATAATCCTTGTGTCATATGTGTTTTTATCATTTATTTTTCTTGTTCCATGTTATGTAGACTAATAATTTCATCTTGAAGCATGTATTTAATTCTATTTTCATATCATAGTCTTGGAATCAATTTTTTATCAAGTTAAGTTTTTACTATCCATGATTATGAAGTTGAGAGTGAAATTTTATCCTATCTTATAGATCATAATGGTATCATAATTATTTTATTTTTTAAATCATATGTGTTTTGTGTGTTTGACTACATTATAAATTTATGCCCATCACTAAATCTGGTAGTGTTAGTTGTCAAGATGACCTAGTTCTATTTGAATTAGGTATTTAGTTAAGGAAGAATAATTATGGAATAAAAATTATGGCCCAAAATCATGATGAATGTACCCTAATAGTAAAATATCTATTTATTTAAAGAATAAGGAATAACAAACATCTATATTTCTATGAGAAATCTTGACTAGTTAGAGTCAATCATGGGATTTCATATGGATATGTTTAGTGTTTCCATGGAGACACTAAAATCTAGTAATGATGATTCTCATAAGAGCCATGAAAATTAGAAGATAAGTCCCATGGAAACCTAAATCCACCTCCATTCAAGGTTGAGGAAAAAATTGAAATTGAGTCATATGATAGAGACATGAATGTAGAAAAGCTATACCATTGGCTAGCCCAACTTGAGGTATATTTAAGTTTAAATTAGATTAATGAAAGAATAAAAGTTTATTTTACAAGACTAAAGTTATCTAATCATGCTTTAACTTGGTTTTATAGATATGATTATTATTTAATTTTTAAGAATCTTATTTATTTTTGTAAGTGGGATAAAATTAAGATGATAATCAAGAAACAATTATATCCTATTTGTTATGAGGAAGAGAGGTCCAAGTGTTAGAAGTATCTTATTCGGAAGTACGGACAAAGTGTGCATGAATACACAATGGAGTCCCATAAGAAATTTTTCCAAATGGGAAAAGATACAGTAGACTATGGACTTTTGATGAAGTATGTGTGTCTACTACATAGTAATTTTAGGAGACGAGTCCTCTTGGATAACCTATGGATGTATACTAGGATTTTCATCAAAATTTATACTTAGAGAAAGATAAGAATAATTTTTCATCTGCCTCTCAAAATAATTCCAAACAACAAAATGACTCCAAGAAAAAGGGTAAAGGGAAAGGTAATAAAAATGCTACTTCCATTTATAAAAAGAATACTAAAGTATAATGTGGTAAATTTAAGGTGGATACTCATTCAGAGGATATGTTTTGGAATATCCATCCATAATTTCATCCAATCAAGAAAAAGAAAAATAAAAAATTTATATCTTCATTTTAGGGTGATAATATTGTTGTATATCTAAGGTGAATGATACTTTGATTTTTACCTCCATTAATAGAGAGGTATGTTTGTGCAGTAGTAATGCTCAAGATATTTAATTTTATAAACTTTTCCATATTTAGCTTTAGATGAATAAAATAAAATTTGATGGTATTTTTGATACTTTTTCATAATCAAATTTGATAAGTAAATAGTTGGTACAAAAATTAGGGTTTGAAACTTACAAATATACAAGACCACATTCATTGGGTAGGTAAATAAAGGTGTAGACATAAACTTCAATAAATAAATAAAGGTTAATTTTGGCATTAATTCTAATTTAAATTATGAATTTATGATGTATATTTTTCCTCTTGATGTGTATGGTGTAGTGTTTGGTAACCCATATTTGTATATCTAGGATGCCATCTTCATGAGGAGAAATAACTTATGGGAGTGAAATATAGATGAAAACTAAGCTAATATAACACTAAAATTAGTGAAATATAATCTAAATTCAATCAACTAATTCCATAGCAAAAAATTAAATAAACTCAAGTATAAATTTATACCATGTGAGATCCTTCAATTACAATTTTGAATTTATTAGATCTCTTGGATGTGGTTGTTGAATATTATCCAAAGTAAGGGGAATTTGGAAAAATTTTAGTATATAAAATTTGGATGGATTGGATGTGATTGGATAGAAATTGTATGAATCCCTTATGAACTCACCATAAAAAATCTCCATCGAAGAAGGTTGTCTAAATTGGAGGAAGAACCTCTAGTTTATAGAATTTGGAAATGGATGCGAACCATCCATCTTGAGATAATGATCAAGGGCAAAGAATAAAGTTAATTTTTAATTATAATGGGAATTTTGAATTAAAAATTTATAGTTGAGTACAATTGGGACACAAAAATGTATATAAAATTCATTTAGGAGGAAGATATGATATAAAATTAGTAAGTGGATTGGAGGTGGATTATTAAATTGGATAAAATATGATCATGGAGACAATGGGAAAAAAGTGGTTTATTAAATTGGAGGAAATCAAATCATGAAAGATAATTGGAATAAATGTGGATTATTAAATCAGTTCATGGTGGACAATAGGATTATTAAATTGGAATGGTGGGGGATAAGTGGAGCCTTAGGTCATGTGAGGATAATTTTGATTTTATGGATTTATAAAAAATTATGAATTTTTAAAATCCATGGAATTTTTAATTAGATAAATATTTGTTAAATATATTTGGATTAATTTAGGGATAATAAATAGTGAATAGTGGTGATGAATAGTGATTAATAAAAACTAAGAATGGTTAGACATTATTAGAGATGATTAGGGATTTAGTGCAAAGATTGTTAAAATAAACATAGACTATTTTATTATCTCTACATTTTTACCTTCTTTTAGAATTTGTTGTAAAACATTAATGAAGTTTTGAATTTTAAAATAATGAAAATGCCATTGAAAAGGTGGAATAAAAAATTAGAGGACGAAATAATGGATGTTACGATTTAATCATTCTCAACTAACACATACAAGACTTGGATGAAATAATAAGATAAGGATTTGAATGAAATGAGGGATCCATGATGCCCCCTCAAGTGTTCATGTAGGAAACTAGATGAATGCTCAAACTGATGTAGAAGGAAAAATTATGAAGTGGTGATAAGGAAGGTCATCAACAAAGTAGATCAATAGAAATTCATATCATAATTGTAAGATTAATTGTTTGTATAAAATAATTAATCCATAGGTAAAAAATAGAGAATAGATCAGGAAAATAATATGTCTTGTTCATAAAATACACATTTGGATAGTGATCAGGACTCAGGGGTCACGTGATAAGATGTGGGAATGTCCCATTAATCTATGGGTTTGAAAAAGAAAGATAGATTATCCAATTTGAGATTAATTTTTTTTTATAAAATTGATAGTTTCAAGCAGTTGATAAAGATTTATAGTATTTAAACTAATTGTGGACTAAAATTTCGAGAAAAATGGTTGTAAAATATGAAAATGATGGGTTGGATGGAAAAAATATCAGAATGGGATGGTGGGGGTAGCCTATAGATGGAGGATCAATTAGAAAGTTAGTTGTGAAAATTTATTTCATGGATGTATATTTTATGGATGGTTAGATAGCTACCTTATGTTTGTTTTTGACTTACTTTGGAACTCCAACATGAATAGGCATGTAAGATTTGAGAAACCTAATTTCTAATTTAGAATAAAACAATAATCACCAATGATATGAAATAATCATATTGAATATTTGTGTTTTATGCATAAGGACTAAAAATATTTTAATTTTGGCAAAACAAAGTGCATCATGAAATGGAAAAATTATAATCACATTATAATATAATACTCAAATAATATTGACTAAAATATTGATAAAAAGAAAGAAAAACAAACAAATGTAAACAAGACAAATATAAACAAACATAAAATAGTGTATTGAAACAAAAAGGAAGAGATTAATAAAAAATAAATAAATAACAAGACCAACAAGATACATGAGAAGATAATCAATATTAAGAAATGTTAATGAAGACAAGTTAAGCACAATGGTGATAAAACATAGACAAAAATAAAAACTAAAGCAATCAACACCTAAAAAGGAACAAAATGACATGACTAACACCTTAGGCTAGGGTTTAGGCTTCTAGTAACATCATTTATGACAACATAAAATGATTAATGAATAAGTCCAAATATAATCATGTGGTTTTAGATATAAATGTTAAAAAGTGAAACCATAGTTTGTATGAATGAAGATGATGGATATAGTGGCTGAACTCACACTAGGGGCCTCATTCCCTTGAGCTTTGCCTACATATTCTAAACTATCATTCCATTTAAAATGGTGTGAATGCCCATGATAACAAGAATAGACTTCAACATAACCAACAAGCTGAAGAAGAAAGTAGAAATAATGCAACATAACCAAGAAGCTGATAGGATCAAAATCAATAATTTGGAGAAGCAAATGAGTGATATTCCAACTAAACTTAAGTATTATGAGAATAATCTGAGAAGGATCATTAAGGAAAGTAGAATGAAAATGGAGGAGGTTACTTCTAGCATATGTGCGGCTGCAACTAACCTTGGAAAATGAGCTAATGAAGAAATAAAATCTTTAGAGGGGCCTAGTAAGAGAACCAGGTAGAACTCAAGGAAGAAAGCCCAACAAGAGCTGCTACATTGGCTGCAATATCCATACAGGATACAGCAATGGTTGGAAATGAGGCTGTGAAGTTGATCCTAGAATTAGAAGACTAAGGTATTCTTTGTTGCTATTGATTTTGGTCTAGTCCTTTTTGCTAGATGTTATAATTGGTTCTGAAAGTTGGATCTTAGTTTTAAATACTTATTTTGATTTTCCAAGTCTCTGTAAAACCCATGGTCTTCTTTTATGGTATCGATTTATGGTTTCAGGTCCTGAAAAACCTAATTTTGATACTATTTTACAGTAAGTTTTAGGAATGTTATTCCTATTGGGTATTATCACTTCATCTTTATTTCTTTGCTAAAGGGTTTTGGGGTCCCTTCAAAACCTACTTTTACCTTAATCTAAAACAAGAATAGACTTCAGGACATAACTAGTTCTTCTATAAAGGGGGAGAAGAAAAAGTAATGATGGAGCGAGAAGATGAAATAGATAGAGGAAATTGAAGATGTAAATGTAAGCATAAAATGACAAGAGAGTATATGTAATTTATCATAATATATTAAGAGCATGATTTAAAATTCTCACAAAATGGTGAGAGCATGCCTTAAATTGATTGTAAAAAATTTGAGAGCCAAAAAATAACTCAAAAAAGGGTCAGATCTTGATAGAGATAGAATAAAATATAGAATAAGAGTGGTAGAAAATATGAGTTTTCACCTATTTAAGGATGAGATAATTGTAGTTAATACCTCATATAAGTTAAGAGAGAGATAATAGATGAGTGGGAACTCATATAAGGATGGAGATAGTCATAGTGTCCACTCCATCTAGTGTTAGAGTAGAATACACTTTGAAACATAATGAGTATGTAAACATAAGTTTCACAAAAAAGGATGAGAAACCAAACATGGATATCACAAAAGGGAAATATATTCAAATAAGGGTGGATAAGTTCCCATAAAAAAATAAATCATCACCTACATAGTCCAAATAATGGAGTGTAAGTCACTAAAGTTCAATAGGTGTGAAAGATAATAAGATGATTTAAGTGTTGATGATATAATTAGTATAACAAGATATGATGATTCCCCTTACAAGAGGGCATGCATAGGAATAAAATGGGTATACAATGTGTTTGAGGTGAAGGGAATAATTAGAGAGGGACAAGGCACAAAAATAATACTCATGCACAACATGAAAATACATTAAAGGAAGAAATGGATGGAATTTAAGCAGTGAACCCTATAATATTATTTTGATTTAATCGAGAAAGTGGGAGGCATGAGGAAACATGCATGGAGAGGCATGTATGATTAGGAAAAATTGGATACTACACCCTTATGAGTGAGGAGTTTGATTTATAATGGATGAATGTGGGAGATATATCAATGGATGTTGATGTTAATGCTGACAAGGAGATGAATGAAGAAGGATGGATAATATAGTGAGGTCACTAATAAATATGATGATGAATATGGATATGGTGTAATCACCCTAACTTGGAGAATATTGTAAAAGGATTGTGAAGCATGAGTAATTTCACCACATGAAATTAGGGAGGACAAAAAGAAGAAATGAAATGAAAAAAAGAGAAGAGAAAAAATGTAGAATATTGGGGTGATAATTAGTTTTTAGTAGTTGAGCTACCCTAAAAATTTGAGTAGGTCCTATGTAGTCCATGGAATTCAGTCCAATGTAGTTCAACCAATATGGGAAGTGATGAGAAAATGGGTTGATGGATGAAGTGTAATATTGACCCATGGATGTTATTTACCAATTTAAGATAATGATTTCACATTATGAATGGTTGAGATGATGGGTTAATTTTACCCCAAGCAATGATATATGAAAATAGTGTACTGAGAATGCTATATCCCAAGATAAGATGTATACTTTGAGGTGTCCCATGAATTAAGGTTTATATGAGAAGATGTGGGAATAATATATCCCATTGAAAAGCTATGATATTTGATTGATTAACTAATTTAATGAATAATTGAGTGAGTGAATGAGTAATGGATTGATGGAGAAGGGATAAATATAATGATGTAGTCAATCCCAATCCATAGGTGTATGATATTGAGTGGAAAGAGTAATAAATAATTGTGGATGATTGATTTGAAACCTTACATAAATAATTTAATTGATGGTATGGATTAATGATGATTGATCTCATGGATTTGATATTAATGGATGAAAGAGAGGTAATTATGGGATGCATGGTGCAACAAATTTGGTTTTCACCATTGTACTTTCCCAAAGTGCTAGTAAACTAGTTTTTGCTTGTGGATGAAATATTTTTTTATCTTTTTTATTTTTATCAATTTTTTTTGTTTATTTATTTATTTATTTATTTTTATTTTTTTAAACAAATGTTTGACTCACATGTCCTCTATAGAGTTGTAGTTAATTAGAGATTGACTCTACAAATGTGACATTTATTATGATATATAGAGTTTTTATTGTTTATTTTAGTGACTTTTCATTCATGTTATGGTATTAATTTCTCTATATGTTTTTTAGTTTATGAACTTTAGATGACTAGGCATTGAGGATATACCATGTATCTCTATGTTTTTATGATAATGCTATGGAAAATTATTATATTTGTGAGAACAAAAAATAAATAAAATGAAGTAACTTGATGGATATGTATGAAGATCCGTTAATGCAATAACAATTATTTTGTGGTGATGACCAAATTATTTTGTTTACACAAGATATGATTTTCAATTTTCAGTAAAGGAATGAAAGGGGGAATAGGATAAGTATGAAATGGTGGAGATGCAAACCAAAATCATAAATTTTCATGGAAAAAGAAGGTGACCTACTCCTTATTATCAAAGGGAAAAATGTACTTCTTTCTAAACTCATAAAATACTAACTTTATTGGCTTAGTCTTGAGAGAACTAGCCCTGACAGAATTGGTAAATGGGATAAAGTTACCTTTTTTAGAATAAAAATATAAATAATGTTTTTGAAGACCTTTTTATTTAGACACATTTTTATTTAATATTTAATAATTTTCTTTTTGATCCCATACACATAGTTTCATATGACTAGGAAGACACATGGGCTCATCACCAAAGTCTATACATAGGTGAGTAAGGGCATCTCTCCCCAATTCTAATCCCATGTAACTAGTGAGATGTGAGGGATCAACATTGAAGATTAGTGAATGGTGAGATATGTGTAATTTTAATTTGATGTTGAATATACTTTGGATAAGGGTGTCTTTTTATTTATAAGGATTTTACCCCCAAGTCTTGGTTGCATACAACTAGTAAGATGCAAAGCCTCATCACCAAAGATAAATATAGGTGACTAAATTTAACCCCTTTGTTTTTTATCATGATAATATTTTATATTTAGAGGGAACCATAAGAGGAGATTATGTCATGGACAAGCTTCTAGACTAGGATGTAGGCTAGTGTTTCCTAAGGTTTTCAAGAATATATAAGGAAAATATATGTTCCTTGATCATAAGAACTAAGGCAAGAACCAATGTAATTCTAATTTTTGATAATTTTTTTCATGGAATAATAAGGTGATATGAAAACTAAAATGATATGATAAGATTAATTTTTAAATTTTATGTTATGCAAACTGATAACTAAATAATCACCAAACATGGTATCTTATATGCAAGACAAAATGTAAAATATGGAGAATGCAATATAATAACGGAAATGTCAAAGTTAATGATGACCAAGATAGGTTAAATGGAATAAATGGAATAAAGGGATGTAAATGGGATACCCCAAGTCTTAAGGTAATGGATGAGTTTGATAATTCCTTACTCTCAGATTTTTTTTTCTATAAGTCCCTTTGTTAGTTGGGGTGTATGTTAAGTGGTGATGGAGGATTCAAAATATAATAAGGGGTTAGGTGATTGGTCAATGGGTGATATGTTTTGTTTGTTGTAGGATTATGGGTCTAATATGAGATATTTTCCAAAAAATTTATCTTATTAAAAATGGGATTTTGGACAAAGATAAGATTTTGGTTGAAGATAGGCTCTTCAAAGATAGGTTCATAAAAACTGGATGGTGGACCATGGTTTTAAAATAAGGGTTGATAAATTATGGATCATTTTAAAATGGGTTGGTTTAAAAATAGTTGAAGGTTATGATCTTGAATTTGAATTGAAATAGCTTGATTATGCTTAGGGAAAACATGTTGACATACCCCCAAGATATGATTTTTAGACATGAATAAACTTGGCTCTACTGTAATGTGTTTTTCATCAATAAAATATTGGATATAATGATTTAATATCATAAAATTGTTTTTGGAATGATAACAGAATATGTGGTACTCACAATATTTTCTCTCTCTATACCACTCAATTTTTGGAACTTTTTCATCAAAATATAGGTGTTGGAAAATATGACAATGTTCATAGTGACCAACATTTGAAAGAATACATCATAAGTCTCTCACAAAAGACTAATTTTTTTATTAATAAGGATGATAATGTTGTTGATGGGCTATGATTTTTTTATTCATTATGGATTTGGGGGTGGAATGATACTAGATTGTAGGGGTGCTAGAATGAGATTTCCTTTACTAGTGCAATGAGAGATGTTGGGATCAAGGCTTTAACTAGTACATAAGAGACTTTGATTGTGGGTAATATTATTGATAATATTACATTGATATGGAGTGGTTTGGGGATATATATTACTGATTTTTTTATTTATTAAGGAGTCACTAGAGGTCTGTTAATCTTGGGTGGGAGGAGTGGATTATTTTGTAGAGAATAAATGATGTAAGGCCTTGGGGTCAATATAAAGAATAATCTTGGATCCTATATTTAAATCTTGTATTAAGACCTTATTTTTTCTATCCATGATGTATTTATCAACTTAGGAATGTGTAATAGTAGATAAGATGAACCTATGGCTATGTTCCTCATCTGCAACATTGTCATTGGTCTCAAAATGATGTCATTGATTTCCAAAGTTAAAAGGGTAATTACCAAAAATATTTTTCTTAAACCTTGGATTTTTCAACAAAATAATTTGTCTTGTGGTGTGATGTGTATTATTTTTATATTTGAGGTTGTTTAGGTTAGGTTTGGTGTTATAGTTAAGGTTACTTGGGTGATATTGGTTTAGGTTTTGATTTAGATTTGAACTAATCATGTGATTATAATGGGTGTTAATGATAAATAATTGGTTGGGATACATATTATTGTTGAATGGATTGGTGTTAATTGATGTTTGGTTTGGATTAAATCCTACAAGATAATGGGAAGACTACTTTTGTACATTTCCTAAACTGTCATTTGGCTTTGGATTGGTAGGCATACTTGAAGTAATGTCCAATCTTGGATTTAATATAGATTGGTTGAATTATGAGTTAGAATATTTATTCAAGATCAGATGTTGATTTGGATTGAAAATGTTATTGATTGGTGAGCTGTGAAGGCTCAAATTTATATTAATTTATGACCTTGAATGGATATTCAATCTCGATTTTGGTTTATTATAGATTTATAAATTTGAATGAATATTCAAATTTGGATTGGTTGGATTTTTGATTGGAAAGATTAAAAAAACATTTAAGTTAGGATTTACTAGATTTGAGATTAGTGCAATTTAATGAATATTCATGTTTGGATTTGGTTGATGTATGATTTGTGAACTTGAATGAACATTCAAGTTTAGATTTGTTGGATTGACAAATGAGGGTGAATTGACATTCACACTAAAATTTAGATGGTTATAATTTGAATTAATCAAAAATATTGTTTGTTTGATGGGATGCATTTATAATGGAAGGACTTGACTCAAATAAAACTTGATGCTAAACCAGTAATGGACCAAAGTGAAAAAAAATAACTAACAACTAAATTTCTCTAATTTTTTATTTGAATGTTTTGATTTTAATGATTTTGTTAGTAATAGACTCAAAATTATTTTTGTTTAAACTCAAGGTTTTCATTACATGGTAGATAAAAAGGAAACAAATAAACAATATTTATGCTAAACATTCATCTAATTTCACAAAAAAGAGAAAAATCTTGGCAAATGGACTCGAGTAACCTGTGTGCTTATTGTGGCATTGTTTGTCCATTACATTATATTCAACCTAATATTTAAAGGCACTAATCATGGAGGATCCTACCATTACCATGTCACATTAAACCCAATGTCAAGGGTGCATTGAAAGTAACTTATTAATGCTAATTTATAATTTATGTACTATAGATTAAATAAATGGAATGGCTTGCCCAAGATTAATTTTTTTACAAGTTTAACTAGGGGAGTCCTCAAGATACATTTTGGTATAGTAAGGCCAAAATATATATAGGATGATTTATAATTCTTGGGTTAAAGAGTTAACTCCTCACATTAATGGGATCTTAGATGGGGTTTCCCACTTAGCCTAACCACAACTAATATTGATATTATTACTCTATCAATACAGAGTTTACCTTACCATGTGGTGATGAAATACATGGTTGATATACCCTTAGGAAAATAAAAATAAAAAGAGAAACACTTACTTTTGATTCTAAAGTATCACCACCAATATGATGCTGAGATAAGAGCATACACATAAGTGTTTTCTTGGGTAACACAAAATTTGTAAGTTTGTTTTTTATTCTTAAATATCATCACCAATGTGATGTCAAGTGAAGAGCACACATAACCTTAAAACACCAAAAAAAAAGATACTTAGAATGAAATATTTTTTCTTACAAATACAAAAGTGTGAGTTAATTACTATGGAAAATAAAATGCTAAAATGAAAGCTAATTATCTAAAAAAATAAAAAAAATTATGTGAGCAATCAATCATTATTAACAAGATTTTTTTTGTGACTTGATTTTTATCTTTCTTTGACAAATGTCCTATACACAAATATTAATAAGTGGTTTTGGAAGCTAAATAATCAAGACAACTTGAAAAGTTAATTAAAAAATGCATATATATATATATATATATATATATATATATATATAGAGAGAGAGAGAGAGAGAGTAAAGTTAGAAAAAATAAAAAAATAACAATCATGATTTTAATGATTTCTGCTCAAATACAAATCATACTTATATGAAATATTAATAGGTTAGAGAGTAAATTAAAAGTTAAAACAATTTTAATAGTCATGTGTTTTTTAGCTAATTATATTAGGGAAAAATAAGAAAACAGATTAGATCAATATATGCCTAAAACCTACACAAAAATAAAAAATGAATTTAATTAAACCTTCAAAAATAAAATAAAATAAAATATAAGATAAAAACATATTTTGGAAAGTTCCACTTGGCTTGACAAAAAGTGTGAGTGAAATATAGATGCAAACTAAGCTAGGAAAACACTAAACTTAGTGAATTCTAATCTAAATTCAATCAACTAAATATACAGCAATAAATGAAAGAAACTTAAATCAAAATTTATATCTTGTGAGATCTTTCCATTGTGATTTTTAATTTACTTTCTCTCTTAGATGTGATTTCTTAATTTTCTCCAAATCAAGGGGAATTGGGAAGTGTTTTGGTATGTGAACTTTAGATGGCTTGGATGTGTTTGGATATGCTTAGATGGAAATTGTACAACTCCCTTACAAACTCAATATAAAAATATGAAATGAATAAGTGTGGCTAAATTGGAGGAAGAACCTCCAATTTATACAATAGGATTATTAAATTGGAATGGTGGGAGATAGGTGGAGATTTAGGGCATGTGAGGATAATTTTAATTTTTTGGATTTATAAAAATTATGATTTTCCAAAATCCATGTAATTTTTAATTAGAAAAAGATTAGTTGATTATATTTGGATTAATTTAGGGATAATCAATAGTGAATAGTGAATAATGAATAATGAATAGTGGTTATGAACATTGATGATAAATAGATATTAGGGAAGAGAATGATTAGAGATGATTAGGGATTTAGCATAAAGAAAGTTAAAATTAACACAAATTGTCTAATTTTAAGAATCTACACAACCAATACCACTAGTTAAAGGATGTTAATATATAAATCATATCATCCCATGATGTATATTCAAATATATCCTTGGTAATTGACTCTAAATCTAAGAATCTTATTAATGCTAGCAAGAAATTGTCTTTGCTTATTTTGTGAGATATTCAAGATAAAGAGGTTGTGGTTAATAAAAATGCTTGTATAATATTTACTTAAAAATAAATAAGAATATGGGAGAGATATTTCATTAGTTCAAGGAAGTTTTTAATGATCTTATAGGGTTACCTTTGGCTAGGTCCATTGAGCATGAATATCATTTACTACCTGACATTCAGCTTCTGAATCTTAGGTTATATAGGTAGTCCCTGATGGAAGCCGATGAGTTAAAATAAAAATCAAAGTATTTAATTAATCAAAGTATATTTTTACTAGTATTTATCTTTGTGGTTATCCTATTACTTTATTACCAAATAAATATGGCACATGGAGAATGTGTGTTTAGTTTAGAGCACTTAATAAGATAACCATCGAGAATATGTAGCCTCTTCCATAGTTTGATGACCTTATTGATCAAATTCATCATCATAAATATTTTAATAATATTGATTTCAAATTTGGTATCACCATGTATGGATTGAGAACATTTGAAAAAAAAAATTAAAATAAGGAAATGGTGGTATGAGTGGTTGGTTCTACCTTTCATGTAATGTAATGTGCTAACTATATTCATGTTGTTGATGTATGAGGTATTGAGGAAATTTTTGATTCATTTTTCATTGTATATCAAGATGATATTATTATTTTAGTATATCTTTTTATGATCATTTTGAACATATTAAATGATTTTTACAAGTATTTAAGGAGAGAAAGTTAGTGTTGAATGAGAAGAAATGTGAGTTTGTCCAATGATCACTAGTATTCTCAAGGCATGTGGTTGTATATGGGGATTTTATGATTTATATAATTAGGGTATAGGCCATCATGTATTTTCTAAGGCCATCTAATTTTATCGAGACAATAAGCTTTATAGGTGTGGTAAAAACTTTAAGGAAGTGGATTAAGAACTTCTCTTCTATAGTCACACCTTTACATGCCATTACAGTTTGTAGTAATGCTTTAACTTGGGGTAAGAAGAAAAAATATTAATTTTAATTGTTTGAACATATGATTAGCCATGTTCCAATTTTATCTTTTCCTAAATTTCAACTACCTTTTGAAGTAGAAAAATATTCTAGTCACTATGCTATGGGAGTTGTTTTGCTTCAAGGAGGAAAGATAGTATGTGACTATTTTGAGTTATTATATGGTGAAAGATTTAATTATTTTACAGATGAAAAAAATTACATTCTCTTGTTTAAGCAGTTAAAAAATAAAAGCATTATCTAATGGGTAAAGGGACTATTATACATATTGATCAACAACCTTTTCAATATTTACAATATAAAACTAAAATTCAACAAGATAGGAACTATAAATGGATGGGTTTATTTCAAAAGAATAATTTTATGATAAAATATAAGAAAATATTGACTAAAAATCTAGTTGACATGTTGTCAAGATCTCCTTTAGTTATGACCATAGGTACCATAACTCTTTTTCAACATGTTATGTATCAATATTATGTATAGGTATAAGACCATGATGTATATTTTAGGGACATATTTATTAAAGAAGATAAGTACCAAGGCATAGGGCTTGAGTGCAATGAGGATTACTATGTTTATTATGGATTACTCTAAAATTTGGATAAGATTTATCTATTCAATAAGGAAAGAGAGATCAACTATTGAGAGAAGAACATAGTCAAAAATTTGAAGGTCCTTTTAGTATTACAAAAACTATTTCTCATTTAAGTAGGTATGATTATTGGCTTAATATACAAAGTGACATTGCCAAGTTCATAAGAGTTTCTATTTTATGTAGTAAAAGTAATCCTAGTAACATAAAGTTGGGTTTATTTATGCCTTTATTGGTTCCTTATAGGCCATAGGGAAACATTTTAGTGGATTTTATAGGAAGTATGCCTATGTTAAGTAATGGTAATAAATATGTCTTTGTGGTTTTGGACTAGTTTAGTAAGATGGGTCTTATCATTACTTATAAGATGACTCTTAAAGGAAGTGAAGCAACTAAGTTGTTTTTTGTTAATGTGTGGGTTCACTTTGGTTTGCCTAGTTTTATTATTTCAAATTTGGACACAATGTTTATTGGCAGGTTTTGTCCTAAATTATGGGAGAAGATGGATACTATGTTTAAATGGTCAACCACTTTTATTCCACAAATTGTTGGGTAGACTAAGGTTGTCAATATAACATTGGTGAAACTATTGAGAGGCTAAAATATGAATCAGCTTAAGACATGGGTTGATTTTTTTTATATTTATCATTCTAATAGTAGGATTTTACACACTTTTAGTATTGAATATCATTTTAAAACTTGTTTTGGATACTTAACTCCATGTGCATTTGATGTTATTTTGAGATAGTCATATAAAGGCCATGGGAAAATAGATCTTGAAGTCCAAAAGGCAAAGAAATTTGTTGATAAAATTCATCTTATTCACCTCTAATTGTAAGAGAGGTTAAATGACCCTCAAAATAAGTACAAAGAGAGACAAGATCAACATATTACTAAGCAAACAATAACATAAAAGGGAAACTGGTTCTACGTGTGGAAAACATTTGAACCTAATTTTTTCCCACCAAGTTGGGCCCCCTGAGTGTAACTGATGGGATCATAGATCCAATGGAGAACACTACTGGTGGTAGTGCCTTTGGGGATCTATTCATAAATCTGGTAGTGGATAGTCCATCGACCGAATGGAAGAAGGAACTTATAGGTGAAAATTTGTGCCCCTCAAAAAGCATGATGAGCCTCCCTATTATCTCAGAAGGCATGGCCTTACATATCCCAGATGATCTGGTGGAGGAAATCATGGCATCCATGGACCTTACATTGGTAGGTAAGTTTTTTTATTTCTGTCCTAGTATCGAAATGATTAAGAAATGGGTTTTATCTAGGTGGAAAGTTAAGGGTAGTGTTTTGATCACTGCCATGGTAAGAGGCCTATTCCTTTTTAGTTTAATGAATAGGGAGGACATGATCACTACTCTTGTTAGAGGACCATGGCTCTATGGCCCACATTCTCTTGCCCTATGCTTGTGGAAACTAGGATTTGATCCTAACTCAGACCTTAATAAGTTTGCTCCTACTTGGGTAAGACTGCTAGGGTTCCCTTTGGAAATTTGGGATGAAAATATTTTCACAGCTATTGGCAATTCTATTGGCCAATATGTCACTACAGATCATACAACCAGAATAAAGTCCAAATGTGTGTACGCTAGACTTTGTGTCAATGTTGAAATAAATATGACTCTCCCTACGACCATAGAGCTAAACTCTAAATATGGGACCTGGACTCAGCTGATCACTTATGAAAATGCTACCACTTTCTATCAAATATGTAAGAGAAAGGGACATTTGATGACACAATGGACAACAAAGCAAAAAGGGAGGAAAAATGATTCCAAGATTGAAGGGGGGGATCAGGCTCTCATTTATAGAAAGAATAACAAGTAGGAAATGGAGAGTAATGTGGAAAATCTTGAAAACATAGAAAAGGGAGAGGAGGAGATGGGAAAGGAGGATATCACTAGTAGTGAGGGAAAAGTTGTCCCAAAGGAAAATATATTATCAGTTGATAGTGAGGGAAAAGTTGTCCCAACCCTCTAGAAAAATAGACTAATATGTCTAAGGAAGGAGAAAGAGGTAACCTTTTGATAGAGGAAGTCAATTAAGAAGACAAATTTCTAAGAGTTGGACAGGAAGAAGTAACTCTAGAAAGTCCCGCTAAAGAAGAAGCAAACCCACAACTAAATACAAACATTTTCCATGCTCTGGAAGTTAGAGACCAAGTAGGAAACTACTTAGCAATAGGTGTAATAGGAAAAAGTGGTAGTAATGAACAAGAGGAATGGGTTACCCCAAAGAAAAAGAATCAAAAAGGTAAAAAATCTACAAATGTTGGCACTGAGCCCAAACAAGGGAAGCCAACCCTAAGAGAAATAAGACAAAGAGAGATTGCTAGGGAGATTTCTAGTGGTAAACAAAATACACTGGAGACCTAACCTCCTAAACCCTCTAAATGAGAACACTATCTTGGAACCTGAGGGGCTTTAACAGTCCCTCAAAGTAGTTTGAGGTTAAAAACTACATTTTAGATAATAAATTAGATATTTTATTACTCCAAGAAGTCAAGATGAATGAGGAGAATTTTATGAAAATTTCTGCCTATATATGGCCTAAGGTAGTTTTTTGCATTAGTCCTATTGAAGGGGATTTAGGGGGGATTGTCATTATGTGGAATAGTGCTAAAATCTAGGGGTCTCTTATGGCTTATAATAAGTAGTTCTTGATTACCAATTTTTCTATGAAATCTTTGAACTGGTCATTGATCAATGTCTATGGATTGAATAATAGAGCTTTGAGATAGAAATTATGGATAGACCTAAGCAATTTTAGGAAAAATCCCTAGAACATTAGATGGATGTTAGCCAGAGATTTTAACACTCCTCTATACCCTTTTGAAAAATAGGGTGGAATTATGGATTACTTGAACAACATTTTTGACTTTTCTAAATTCATCAATGATTGGGGATTATTGGACATAGAGCTGCAAAACCAAAATTTTACCTGGACCAATAGAAGAAGAGGAGATCAAATGATTTAAGTTAAATTAGACAAATTTATTATATCAAGAAACTAGAAGGATTATCATAATATGTAGGCACAGGCTTTCCCTAGAACCAGGTCTGACCACTGCCTGATCTTCCTCAGTTGGAGAGAACAGGGACATTCCAGACCTTCCCCATTCTATTTTGAAGCAATGTGGATCAAACACAAAGACTTTAGACAAATGGTGGCCCAAAGGTGGAAAATTCCTATTCAAGGTACTCCTATGTTCAAAATTGTCAAAAAACTCCAACACATTAAACAAGAAGTTTATGGATGGAATAGATACAACTTTGGGCAGGTCTTCCAGCAGAAGAAAAATATAGTGGGAAAACTCAAGGATATATAGTAACTGATAGATCAAGGGGATGACTCTGAAGACACTTTAGAAGGAGAGAATATCCTATCTTTAGAATGGAAGAATCTTATGGAAAGAGAAGAGCTTTTCTAGAAATAGAAATTTCATGTTCAGTGGCTTAAAGAGAGGGATAGGAACACTGCCTTTTTTCATCTCTTAGCTATGAAACATAGGAAAGCCCACTCAATAACTAAGCTTGTCCTAGATAATGGTGACATTATTACCAAGGATAATGAAATAGGGGAATAAGCCAGGACTTTCTTTTAAAATCTGCTTACGAAAGAAAATAATAATGATAGAATTGATAGACCTATATATTAATTTATTGATAAAATCCCCTATTTGATAATGGAAGAAGATAATCTAGAGATGTTAAAGCTTATATTTGAGGAAGAAGTCCATGCTATTTTATTCTCCATGGGTGATTTTAAAGCCCTAGGTCTTGATGGCTTTCCTCCTATATTCTTTTAGGAATATTGGGAGATAGTAGGAGCGAACGTCACAGCTGTTGTGCATGATTTTTTCAGATCAGGTAAACTTTTGAAAAAAACTAATAATAACTTCATAATACTTGTTCCTAAAAAATCACAACCTTCACACCTCACTAATTTTAGGCCCATTCATTATTCTATGCAAAACTATGTATAAGTTATGTACTAAAATGCTGGTCATGAGGATTCAACCTTTGCTAGACAAAATTATTTCTCCTACTAAAAAAGGTTTCATCCCAGGCAGGTAGATTCTTGATGTTGTGATCACCACACATGAGACTATTCACTCCATGGATAAGAGTAGAATCCCTAGGATGGCTCTCAAGCTTAATATTTCTAAAGCTTATGATAGAGTCTCATTGACTTTTCTATTCCAAGTGATCAAAAAATTTGGGTTTAATGATAAAATGTCTCGCTTGTTATGGAACGCGGTCTCTTATGCAGTGCTAGTTAATTGTGTTCCTAGAGGGTTTTTTTCTCATCCTTGAGAGGAATTCATCAGGGAGACCCTCTCTCCCTGTGCTTATTCATCATTATGGATGAGGCACTGGGAAGATACATACAAGTAGATATAGCCTCAAAAAATCTAGTGGGCATCAAACCTGCCTCCTCCCTTCATCCTATGGTGGTACAGCAGTTTGTGGATGATACCATCTTCTTTGACATGTCATCGGTGATTGAAGCTATAAGATGGAAGAATATCTTAAATAATTATGCCAGAGAGTTAGGACAAAGGATAAATTTCCAAAAAAGCAATGTGTATTTCTTCAACACTCCTAATGTACTTAGACATATAATCATTGATACATTAGAATGTGCTGAAGCTAGCCTACCAGCTACCTACTTAAGTCTCCCACTCTTGGTCAAAGAGTTTTCTCCTAGATTTTGGAATGGAATTATGGAAAGAATGCAAAGGAAACTTCTTAGTTGGAAGGGGAAACTACTCAATAGTGCTGGTAAACTGTAACTTCTTCAGGCTTTGCTACAAGGTATTCCTACATACTTCCTATCTCTTTTTAAAATTCATGTGTATTTTGCTGATAAAATAGAATAGATCTAAAAGAAATTTTTATGGATGGGAGTGGAAGACAAACAAAGAATGTCTTTAGTTAGATGGGAAAAAGTGTGTCTTCTAAAATCTCATGGTGGACTTAATATTAGGTCCATCAAGAACATGAACAAATCCCTTCTCTCAAAACTTAGTTGGAACTTGATCCATAAAAACAATGATTGGGGGGAAATAATGTATGCCAAATACATGCATAGCATTGGTGATTCCAACTTTATTCAATAGATAGGATTACCCTAGGGATCTGTGATATGGAATAAAATGCTAAAAGTAGAAGCCTTCTCAAACAAGGAATTAGATGGAAACTTGGAAATGGTCAGCATATTAAATTCTGGGATGATATCTAGTTAAAGGACAAGGCTTTCATCACATAGGGAAACTATGGAGAGATTGCTGACTTGACTACCTAGTTTTTTGGAGATAGGGTCAGTTATTATATGGAAAATAACAATGGGATGAGGAACTAGAAAAATGTTTTGGATTGTTGTGTGCACTAGCTTGAGCTTTTCTCAAGATTTTGGGAGATCCAACAGTGCATTCAGGAGATCATAATCCCTCTCTTTCCCTAGGAGGATGAACAATATTGGTGGCCAGATAAGAATGGATCATTCTTTGTCAAATCTGCTTACCATATTCTCATTCTTGAAGCTCAGAATAAAGATGTATGGAAAAAGGTTTGGAATCATAAACTTATTCCAAAAATTAACATGTTTTGGTGGGCTGCTGCTCATAACAAAATACTTACTTAGGATAACCTTCAAAAGAGAGGGTTTACTTTGGTTAACAGATGTTTCTTATGTGGTTAAAATGAGGAATCAGTTTCACACCTCTTTATCCACTGTGAGTTTGCCCAAGAATTATGGGGCATAATACTTAACAACTTTGGTATTGAATGGGTCTGTAATTCTGACCTTAAAGAAATAATTCTGAATTGGAACCCAACCTTCACACATCCCTGGCTTATGCAATTATGGAATCAAGCTCTGCCATGTTTGAGTTGGACTTTATAGAAAGAGCACAATCACAAAATTTTTAGGGAACCTGCTAGAAATGCTTCTCAGATGTTTAACTCCTTTTCTAAGACCATTATGGAAAGTGTTACAATATCTCATATTCATGTTGCAGAGAAACCCCTATCTCAAATTGAAAGCCAAATTATAGACAAATGAAAGGTTTTAAACCAAATCCCTGGGTATAATAACTCCAAAATACTATAGAGACTTAATACTAAATGGATCCCCCTTAAACCTAACTGGATGAAACTCAACTTTGATGGGGCATCCAAGTTGGATGATAAAGCTAGTGGAGGAAGAATTATAAGGAATGATAAAGGATGGATGTCTGCTATCTATGTTGGTGGAATTAGATGCCAAAGCAGCAACTATGCTGAAGTAATGGCTTTACTATGGGGATTAAAGTTATCTATATCCCTAGGAATAAGGAACATGAATATACAAGGAGACTCTAAGATGCCATTAATAAAGCTTCAAATGTGAGAATCAAGATAAAATACATCTTTACTGATATATAATTTCTTTTACAAAAGTTTTCTAAAGTTGAGATTTCTCATACCTATAGAGAAGGCAATAGGGTTACAGATGCTTGTGCCAACTTTGGGTAGCAATTTTTAGGTTGGAGGGTGTGGCGACAAGGTGTTCATATTCCCTTAAACATTAGGGATATCATTCAAAAAGAAATGACTTGTTAGGGATGAGGTGTATTGATGACCTTGGAAATACCCTTGTTAATACCCTTGGCTCCTTTGCAAGCAAAAAGGGCAAGAAGAGAAAGGTTGATGAAGAGGAAGAAAATATTAAAGAGACTATAGAAGGTACCCATAAGAATCCAGGTAGGGCCATGGGGGGCCAAGGTGGAAAATTTCACAAGCCTTCCAAAATTAATAAGGAAGGATTCCCCTTAGGAGTGTGAAGGTCAGGGTGGATTGCTAGTAAACTAGCCCCAAAGGCCAAACTGATTGATTATTCAGAAAGTGCTTCAGAAGAAGCAACCTAGGAGGAAGAGTTTGAGGAGTTGGAAATCTAAGAAATTTTGGAGGACACTGGAGGGAACCAGGCTACTAGGGATTTTGAGGTTATTAAGGAGCAGGGTGCTGACACTATGGGAACTACTGACAATAAAGGGAAAATGTATGTCAAGGAAGCTAGTGAGGGCACTGAGAATGAGATTGATTAGTAAACTAAAATTGGGGCACTGAAGGACCACATTCAGAAGCTAGAGAAGGTCTTCACCAAAGGGCTTCTTAATATAATTCTGCTGAACATGTCTATGCTAGAAGTGGTGGGTAATATTGGGTATGTTGATAATGTGGAGAATGAGAAAATCTATGATCTTATTAAATCAATAGTTATGTAAGGGGAGACCTCTCTAACTCTGGTCTTCCCATGGCTTGTGTTTTGTTTTTGTTTGTTGTTCTCGGTTGTGTCGTCTCTCTGCAGGTATTTTTTTTGTTTGCCTTCTTGTCTTTTTTGACTGTAGAGGGTTTAGACCCTGGTTTACCACCTTACTTTATCAAAAACATATTACTAAGCATAATATCTCTGTTGGTGAAAAGGTATGGTTGTATTTAATTGGAAAAATGGTCCAAGGTACATCTAAAAATATTAGGCTACTAAGGTATTTTCGATTTGAATGTATAGACCAAGTGGTCAATAATGATTTTAGACTTAATTTTCCTCCCTATATGAAGATATATTCAATTTTCAATGTTGATAAATTACATATTTTTTAGATTTTTATGCTAGAAAATCAATATGAATGGATTTTTTTACCTTCCAATGAAAACATCACACTTGATAGTCAATTGAAACCAGAGGAAGATGTTGTTCTTTATAATAAGGAGAGTGAAACATAAAGAGGAGTGAAATAATATTTTATAGTTAGGAAAAAATGGAAGCTAATTTGAAAGGAAAAATGGTATTATAGAGAAGAGGTGGGGAAGAAATTTCCTTATAAAATTGCTAAAGCTTTTAGGGACTTAAAATAATCAAATTAGGGAGATATGATTCAAAATTAGATATTGTTTATACTTAATCCTTTGTGTGAATTAATCCATTATGCCAAATTGTATGTAAACATTATTTTAAGCATGTATAAAATATACCTTATGTTGAATACTTTATTTTAGACACATTAAATAGTGTGGGGATGATCTATAAACATTTTCATTCATTAGATATGGATTTATTCATTTTTAAATTTTATGGTTTTCTATAGATGATGAAACTACCCTTATTTGTAGTGTGGTGGTTATAAAACCACCCTGATAGTTATGTAATTGACCCTCTATAGAGTGTTGAATCCATAGCCACATGTATTTACATGAAGTGGTTGTTTAACTACACTGGTGGTTTTGTAACATCCCATCTGAATACCATAATAGCTGTGTCATCTTTGACAATACAAGGAAGAGGAATCATTTCAAAGGATTCCTCTCCTTTAGAGGTTGATTTTATATACACATAAGATTTTTAAACTTTATTGATTACATATGCTTTCTCTCTTGTAATAACCCATTGAATCTCAACCTCTTTGAGTGAACACCTTAAAGGGTACACCTGGAGTATAAACCTTTGGTGCTTCATAAGAATATTGTTCTCTATAACTCCACCAAATACTAATATAAACCCCTCCTATATGTCTCCCTAATATTTGACACCTCACCCACACTCTTCTCTAAATAATTCACCACCTCAAATAACCCCTACATAAGTAAAACCCATTTTTACCATTTATAAAATTTAGTTGAAGGGATTTACCTAGTTTTGGGAATAGTGCATGTTACTCGACTAAGTCAGCCTAGGTTGAATGAGTTTGGGACCTAACAAATATATTTTATAAAATAAAAAGGTTGACAAGGTCAACTGCATTAGATAAAATTTTGGAAGGGATTAGGATCAAATTAGGCTATATATACACATTTCTAATCCCATTTATAATAGAGAGAATAATGAACATTTGTACTTCTAATTGAGGAGTCATTTATTATGGTTTCATGCTTATTAGAAGATAATCTTTATCTTATAAAATTTTGAGAATAACTAGAAGTTCCTTGGCTAGACTATAGTCCATTCTCTATCCTTAGCTTCTTTAAAAATACACAACCTCTTGCAAAGAACTATTGGCTAATGGAGAGGTTAAGTCTCAATGGGTTCATATTCAAGGTTAGTATTCTTAGTTATTACTCTTCTATTTTAGTAATATCTACATGAATAATGGATAATAAATGTATTATCTCTCCTTACTTAGGAATACCTATACATTGCCTTGGGTAGAGTTTTTATTTGCATGTTTATTATTTATGTTTATCCCCCATTTGTGCCATAATATTTAGTGATCACTATATTAAATTTAATTTACTTTATTATTACATTATTATCAGACCTAGATAGGTTTATTTTGTTGTCTTATTTGACTAAAGGATTTGAAACCCTTTATAGACATAGGTTTAGTAGATCTATATTGGTCATGGACTTGATTATTTAGTTATTTGTAGTAGTATATTTAACTAGTTTATCTTCTCCATGTTAAGATTGATTTTTAGATCATCTTCACTTTTTATTGTATACATTCTTATGAACCTGACATGAACTAACTCTTACATATTTTAATTTTTCACTTCTAGACTTTTGGATCAACTCTATCAACTCAATATAATAGTTTGTGTAAAGATATTAATACTTAGTCGATCCCATCGACTTAGTTTAGCTTTATGTGAAGGTCATTTTCTTCTAAATATAATTGGATCAATTAGATCAACACAATTATATAATAATTTTAGTTAATATTCTACTTTATGGATCTAATCGACATAGTTAGGGAATCATCTTACATGTTTTTGAATTGAGGTGAGCCTATTGAATTTTTTTAGATCTCTATGATCAAAATTTTCTTCTTAGCATAATAGATTGATCCTATAACTTTAGTTTTTCATTCTATCTTTTAAATTTTCTAGCAAGTTATGTTTATACTACTTTCTTTTGATTATTTTTATTATTCAATTTTATGAAAACTTAGTCGACTAGTTTTACTCTATTTTAACATTATTTCTTAGAGGTTCAAACCCTCATCTATATAACATAGTTTAAATATATCAATTCAAAAAATTTAGTACACTACTAAATCAATCAAATCAACTTTATCTTAATTATCAGGTTCATTTTAACCAACTTAATTATTTCATTTTCTCAATTTTAGTCAAACTTTAGTTTTATTTTCCTAGTTTTTTAGTTCTATCAAACTGTAACCTTACAAAAAACTAATTTTATTGGCACAACTTAGTTCTATAACTATTTTTTCCAAAGAAACTCAGTTGACTTGCTCAACTACATTTATCTGGACTATTTTTCAACATATAAAATTAACTAGCTCAACTCTATTCCATACTATTTTCATACTAGATAGACCCAATCAACCGAGCACTGTGCATTTTTTAAGAAAAGAAAACTAACCCACATTGGTAGTAATTAATTCATTTATCATTTATCTACTTGATTTCTTAAATTAGAGCACATTGTATAACTATGAAGTTTAATTTATCATATTAGTCACATTATTCCTTCACACACTACTAAATCACAAAATATCAAATAAACATTTAAAAAATTCTACCAAGGTCTACCTACTTAGATTTCATCACCAAGGGAGAATTTGATTCAATATTTTTACTAAAAATAAATATGTGGTTGATGGTATATGTTGTCATAGTATATGGAACCCTCAATGCTATAATATTATGAAGTGTGGGGATAGGCCCCAATACTAAACTAATAACATCACAAACATATATCGCTTTCATACTTAACATAATTGAAACCATATTTAACTTACCTCTTCTTAGATCCTTTAAAAATTAAAATGGCCTATCACATTTTAGATAATAATTTAAAACATATAGGAATGTTCACTCAATATATTAGCATTTGCATTTTAGTATTATTTTTTGTTGTTTATTATTTTATTATGTATTGTAAAACTTGTAATCGACCATGTTGGAACAAGGTTTGTGTTGTGTGTTATAGCTTGATATACCCAATCGAACTAGTCGCCTATGTGTTTACCTTATTTTTTGTAAATTCTCACTTAGTCATAGAGATTTATAACATTCCAAATTTTTCCTACTTACAAAACATAGTCGACTAAATTGATTCAATCTCTTACATGCTATTATCTTTGTCTTCCTATAGAACATAGTTGGCTTAGTCAACTTAGTATCTTATATCTATTATATTATTCTTCCAACAAAACATAATCAATGTGTTTAACTCAGTTTCCAATAGAGATTTTATTTTCATACTCCCACAGAACTTAGTTGACACATTTAACCTAGTATAATTATTATTTCTCCTCATTTTTAGTAAGTTTTTAGCTTCCCAATTTCATCATGGAAAATTTGTATGATAATTGCATATATAAAAATCAAACCAACACGATGAAATTTACCAATCTTAACAAACATACTAAACCACATTTAATGGTAACTAACCTAAATCAATGTAATGTCCATGTTACCACTAGAACTACCAGCTACAAAACTCCTCGCCATTTTATGTCACTTAATGCATTATTTATAAAAATGGTAAAAGATGAAAATGATATTGAATACATGGATTGAATTATTCTTTTCATCAATATAAATCCTCAACATAGAGGTAAGGATCCTTCCATCATATATAACATCATGTTGGGGACTCATCCTTGAGAACCCCATTCACCTTCACCTAGCTTTTCCATAGGATTTGGGGAAAGTCAATTAACAATTTCCTCCACACATTTATCCTTCATAATATATCCTAATAACAATTTTGCATTATCCTCCATGTCTTCTTTCACCTAGATTCCCAATATTTCTACTAACATGGTTGGTGTATCTTTTAGTCGGCCTACCCAAAACATCCACACTAATAACCTATTTTTTTCAATAGGATCGACTAAAAATAATACTTATCATGATAATATCACTAAGCATGCCACTTCTACATCTCATGCTTCTAGTGCATCCCAAATTACTAATACCTCAAAACATATTAATGAAAACAAAGATACTTATACTAGTTAAAATAGTGCCTGAACTAATAAACTATATTAAAAACACTCAAAAAAATGGACACTTTTTAAACCAATAATGAAAACCAAATGATTTATATGTAATACAACTTATTTCATCTCTAAAATAAACTTCAACATACTCAATGGCACCAAATCATAATGCCCCCCCATACCTCTCCTTAGGGATGCACATGGTAACCTAATACCTCAACCCTTACTTATTAATAAAAATATTAAACACTTACAAAATGAACCTCTTATACCTTGAATTTAAAACATTTACATAGTGGATTTAATAGCCATTTTCACTTATAATGGATCTACAGATCCTACCTTAAACTTAAAAAATTTTAGAAACCTATACAAAGATTGGGTTAGACTTAATACATTCATTGCCACCAAATTCTTATCTAAAACTCTAAATGAAGATGTTATAAATTGATATAGTAAACTTAAAACCCACTCCATCACTATTTTAGAGGACTTGATCAATGTATTGGTTAAAGAATTCCAAACTAATGACCTTCCCAATAAAATTAGCCCATTTTATCAATTATAAACAATTAGAATCTAAAATGGCACAAGTTTTCATTAAGTGATGAAATGTCTTGTATAATACATTTTAACATAATATGATAGATAATAACCTCTTCCACTCATTATTTAATGCTATTCATCCTAAACTACAATACCATATTAGTAAAATTTACCCTAAATCTTTAAAACAGGCCCTTAACTAAGCTAAACTCCAAGATTCCTTATACGTCAATTTAAACATTCCCAACCTCCAATGGGAACTTGCATTCTTGTAAAAGATAAAAATTGACATGCAAAAATTGATGGTATTATGGATACTTATGATTCCATACACACCATCCAAGCCATTGATCCAAACACTATAATCGATCATGATCCTCCACTTCCACCAAATAACAATTCTCATGTTAGTTCTTCATTGCATTAACAAAATAATATGGATGTTCATAAACCTCTTTCATTATCATAAATTCAAAAGCATATTACAAGACCTTCATCATTAGATCTTGACCCTACACCTCCTATGACACACTGGTATGATCCCAAAAAAAATGTTGGTTTCATGCAAGTTGGCATCATTATAATGAGTTGTTTTCAATTGAGAAATATTGCTATGGAATATCTCCTTAGAACTAATTTTGACCATGACTCACTTATACGTAAACAAAAAAATCCTATGAAATTACATTTAAAACTCACAAAACCAAAACTAAAACTTAAGCTTTAAATCAAGCCAATACTCGTTTAGCTATTTCTAAATATCCTATTCCTAACCATCAATATAAAACCAATAAACCTATCCATACTACTAATAATGTTGAGATACAATACATCCTAACACCAATAATGAGAATTTGGTCAACATGATTAATAAGAAGAGAGTAGTTTCTTATATTGAACACTACCTATGATCTAACCATCACACAAATCTAAAGTTATGCATTTTTCAAGATAATTACCCATAAAATTTCACAAAATTGGGGATTTTGAAACCAAAAGACACACAAGTATCACCTACAATAATGAAAAGTGACCTTACTTCTCATACAATTTGTACAAGTTCTACTCTTCCTCCAACTAAGATACCTCAAGTAGATATCCCTTAAAGTTCACATCAAGTTTATTTTATTCAAACACAAGAAACACTTAAAGAAACAAATGCATCATCTAAGATAGATAAGCCCAGTTCAACCAAACCCAAATTAAATATACCTTATCAACACAAATTTGAATACACATCTAACCCCCCATCAATAGATTTTATTAAAACATTATGAATATTTATCAAATAATCCTATAATGGGTTATGAATAATGGGATCCTATAGCAGATATTTTCCATATTCCATCCCAAATTCCTTTCTTATAACTTATGAAAACTTCCCCTCATCATCTTATTCGAATAATACAATTACTATTTGAAATGAACATCCTTCATCCTCCACCCATGGGGTATGAAGATACATTATCCAGATCTAAAGATAATATTGTCCAACAATGTGAATAAATGTCTATCCACATTGATGAAATAATAGACACTTTTTTTTTTCATTCATTTTTTCTATCTCTTTCATGATTCTTGATGAGATATTGCTTTGTGAAAATGACCCCCTCTCTTCATTAGCATACAAATAGGAGATATCTAATTCAAATGTGCTTTAATAAATGAAGTATTAAGAACTTGTGTTGTTCCCCTTGATTTTATTAAAACACTTGATATTATAAATGTAATCTTAAATCCACACAAATTACATTTCAGGGATATGATAGAAGATAAATGCCACCTTTAGGTTGTATCTGGCTTCCTATCATTGTTCTTCCCATCACTATTCATCTTAAAGTTATGATACTTAATTTTCCACTTTCATATAATATATTACTTTTTCAACCTTAAACACATCACATGAGATAATTTTCCTCATTTGAATTCTAATGTTTTAAATTTCCCCTTAATGGTGTTACCTATATGATTAAAGGTAACATAAACCATTAAAATTTTGAATGATTCCAAGAATGAGGTGTTTCAAAATACCCACCCTTGAAATTTTACTTAAAATTCCATTTTGTGAATAAAAACTTTTTAATTATCCCATCAACTATAATCAAGGTTATAATTATCATCATTAATTAATAGGAAACATTCCTATAAACCTTCTAGACTCAGATGATGAACCAGATGAGATAGGTTTAAAGATAAAAACTTTTGATCTCTCTCCCAACATCATTTTTCAATTACATCCTTCTCTTTGACCTTTCTTTCATCAAAAACCTTTGGATTAAATATCAATTACCCTAAATAAAATGACACATTATATTCACCATGATTCTTCAGTTGATAAAATAGTTGACACATGTACTAGTGAATTATATACACCTAATTATGATGAGATATTTTATATATGACACCTATTTTAGCAAGAATTATTCAATATAAAAATTTATAAGTGCTTATATATCATTCTTACTAAAATATCTAATTTCTTTTTCTATAGTTCTTCATCTTACTACAGTACCCAATATTAGGTTTTCTTCTACTATTCATAGGTCAAACATGGAGCACACACTCACTACACCTCCAATCACTGATGAAACTCTCAAGAGTATAATTTATGAACTATGATATGATATTACCTTACCATTTTTCTAGATACTATGATCCCTCTAGTTTGTTTCCTCCTAAGATGTCAACCACTGCTTTGACCCACTATTAAGTTGACCATGTATATAGATGAACCTAGTATGGATCCAATTCTAGCTTCTTCCTTACTTTATGATGGCATTATATCATTACATAAGATAAATTATCTACCATCAAAATGGGTATATGAGCCTTATTATTATATCCATATATTTATTTTTCATTAGACCAAATACTATCATATACATCAATAGTAGTAGACATCTTCCTCTAATACTTTATATAGTAGACCTTCATTGTCTACTAATATACACATTTTTTGCTTTCCTAGTACACAACCATTCTTATACTCATTTTTGACATCTTAAGAAATACATTGATACATTACATCTAGGAATAACATAACCTAAAGACAAAATTATACCACCTCCTAAACTAATTCCAAAGTATATCCCTAAATATGGGGAAGTATATTGCCTTTAGCATCAGTGTGTTACACACCATACTAAATATGTCAAGTAATTCAACGCCATATTAAATATATTACATGGATTATTCCTTCACCAACTTAGACTACCTCTTTAGTTCATTTTAAGCAAATCTTCACCTTCCCCTCCACCTACATATCCATGCACATTTTATGACACTAGTTGAATTCCTATCATTGAGTTTCTAACATAAAAAGTGCCTCATAAGCATCCTCATTATTCTACCACCCCTTAATTCTTTTAGAGATGATACAAAATAAAGTATTCTCTTGAATTTTTACAAATATTGATGAGACTCTAATTAATGTCAAAATGTATGTACATAAGGATGTATGAAATGTTATGGATGATATTTGTAATGAGAATTATAAGTATTTGTGAACACATTTTGGTGATTTTCTATAAATCATATGTTTATTAAAGAGTTGAATAGACTAAATTATGTAAACAATATGAAATAAATACAACCAACGATTTGTTATAGAATTGACTAGCTTTGACATTTTTAAAAATAGAAATAATTAGTGCAAGTAATAACTTAGCTAAAAAATAACTAATACAAATGATATGGGTGTTGGAAACTAAGATGGAAGATGCTCTGAGTGTCATAAATTGTATCCTAATATTATAACCCATATTAGATAGTATTTCCATAATTATATAGTAGTTCTATTATTAGAAAAGTGGTACTAGTGTCCATATATTGGAGGTAGTGTCCTCTATGCAGGACTATCCTGAGCTTCTAGGTGCACATGTGTCTATCTCTCTGAGGTCTATTCTTGTGTGCACAATTCCTAAAACCTTTTATTTTTATATTAATGACTAATTTATTATGTAAACCTTAATCCTCCATATAACTAGTGAACTCAATTGATATGAGATATAAAATATGTTTGTTTTTAGGGTTGGTTGGACGTACTCAACGCCCCACTATGAAGAGAGTTTCCTACATACCAATACTTCAAGGAGGGATTAAGCTTGATATAGTTATTCCCACCTAACTATTGGTGCAAGTGCAAATGATTGTATTAGAATAGTGGCCTTGAGTTATTTGAATGTGATTCAGATTAGAAGTATGGTTAATTCGACTTAGAGATGTTGTAGATGGTATTATATAGAAGTAGGGTAGAGTAGGTATTGGCAACCTTAATTTTACTCAACTTATTATAAGTTTTAATGTGTATTTGTTATATGAATTCCATCTAGTATTTAGAGGGATAAATTTCATGTATATATACTATTATTAGATTTGTGTAGGTGATAAAAGATGTTTAAGATGACCTTATGAAGTTTTAATTTTGAACATATAATCATTTAGGAAAAGATAGGGAAAAGGACATTATCACCATTTTGGTAACACTAGAGCCATGTGGTGTAGTTTCATTATTATGATAATAATGTCCATCTAGGAGAACACTAGGAATGAAGGGTTAGGATTAGGAAATGAGGGTTTAGGAATGCATTATGACTAACTATGGATGCCTTTGGATCACACAAAGGCTAGATAAGTATGATAATAGGATCTAGGATAGGTCTAGGGATAATCTAGGAACAGGTAGTCTAAAGTAGCACTCTTACCACTTAAATATTAGTTTTGGCTGAGTACAATGTTATATCATATTAATTATCACATTATTACATTATTTGGCCTTGATTTAATATTATTTATAAACTATATATTTGGTTTTCCATCTTCATTTGGTCTCATTTATATCCATATTTCTTTTGTTATCTCTTATGGATTATGTTTATCATTTTTACCAACTTATGTATATGGTTTATATATTTTTTTACATGGTTTAATTTTTATCTCTTTATGCTTTTATGATTGCTTGTTATCTTTAGTTAAAATAAACATAGTTATTATTGTGACTTGGTTATTAAACCTGCATCCCCATAATATCCTATATTTACGATATGATCATTTAACAAGAATAATCCTCATTGTATAATTATATACATGTATCTCTTTTGATCTCCATTTATTCCGTTTATTTCCCTTCTCACATTAAGCACACAAATGGTTGATATTTGAGATCATATACTAGATTATAAGAAATACAAATTGTTTAGTCAATTATATCTCTAGATATCTTGTTTCCTATAACCAAAACTTAAATCGTATCTATATATGTCACTTCTATCATTCATGTTTGGTTATCCATAAAATCTATAAAATGACAAAATCAAAATTATTGTTATTTTTAAATGCAATGATAAAAAACAAAAAAACAAAATAAAAAATTCAAAGTCACACTAAAACATGTGAATTATAACACATCTCATATTCTTAATCAAAGATCAAAATCCACAGTTGGACTCAAAATAGAGATGAGGTCTTTTGGGGTATAGTAGGACATTAGATTAATATAAGATAATTCAAAATTATCTATAGTACTACCTAGTTTCTCATGAAATTATCCAATCTTCACAATAGTTTGAAGGCTTTTTAATGGGTCCTGAGGAACAGGGAACCTATTGTGGGAAGGTAGGTCCATTTTACTTTTATTTTTTATATAACATTCATGACTCGATCTTATTACTCCTATTATGTGCCCATAAGTTTTTATGTATATTATGAATAAATATATTTTGCATTTAAGGGTCATTAAATCATTAATACATTCCTATATTCTTGGTGTGCCTCAATTATACCAAGGTTTCATTATACATTCCTATGTCATGCTTATTCCACTCCTTTCATTCACTAAAAAAATCCCAATATTCCTCCTTTATAAATATGTTTTGTTAATTGATCATACTCCTAGAGTTATTCTATTTATGTGTTGTAGTATAAGACCTTGGATAGGACCAGGTATTCCTAAAAAAATTATCCTTATTCTCTAATAATAATATCCCATATTTTTCCTAGTGGTGTTCCCTTTATGCATTGAAATATAAGACCATGGATAGGACCAGGAATTCCTCACAAGATATTCCTAAAAAATTCTATACCATTAGTCACACAAATAACTACAAACTTTTCACTATTATGTTTGTTTTCCATAAATTTCACATGTTTCCCATTTTATTACAAATTTATCACAATTTTCATCTTGATTTAGTATGATTTATATTATTTTTATATGGTGTGATTAGTTTTAAAACATTTTATATAACATGACTTCCATCTCAACAAAAAAAATTCATACATGCCATCTTTAAATAGTATGATTTATCTTA
>JARHVA010000402.1:4352500-4395000 GCA_037957365.1 Torreya grandis | reverse complement strand
ATAACTTTAATATTATGTTTTATTTATAATAACTAGTTGGTTCATGGGAATGTCAGTTGTATCCCATAACCACTCCATGAAAATATTATAAATATTTTCACCTCTCTTTGTAAATGTTCATTCAAAAATAATGCATTACCATTTTTGTGTGAAAATATTTATCTATAATGTAATTTATTCATAATGTTTCCATTTTCCTAGGCCAATAGTGGTATCATAGCATGGTAAAAGGAAGCAAAGGTGATAGACACATTCAATGAAATGAAATTTTGGATAATTAATAAAGCATGCCTTTTGGTCAATATTTTATGTAAAATCAATATTTTAAATTATATTTGTCAAATATTGTGAATACATATTTGTGTAATAAGCCTAAGAATTGGTTTTGTATGTCCATTACTTGGAGAAGCATAAAAAAACTAGGAGTCTCCATTTAAATCATTGAAGAATCTTGCTATTTGATCCAAAAACCTAAATTTATTCCAAAAACTATCAAATCAGCCATTTCTATGGATTTATTTAATGAAAAAATCAATGTGAAAATGTGGTACATCCTCCATAATCTTTTAGAATCTTTTTGTTGAGTGGATCTATTGTTTTTATATCCTTAAATGCTAGAAAAATCATCTAAATTGCCCTAATAAGCTTATAACTTCATTTTTTTGAGTTATACAACCAAAATTTTCATATGTAAAGCCTCTAAAATGTCAAGCCTACTATAAATACCATTTTAGTACATCAAAAACCATTCTAAAAGTCTGAAACTAATCATAATCTTACTTTATATAGCCTTGTATGGCCCTGTGTAGAAAAAATCTGATCTAGAAATTTTGAATATTAGCCATGGCATCTTTCTCTTTAGTATGTCATTGTAAATATGTAAGAAAATAAAATATTTCACTTTGATAATGTTTATTTCATATAGTTTAATAAAAAATTAGGGTTTGGGGATCCCACAATCAAAGAATCTTTTTCAAAATTTATTTCATAGATGAAATACAGTTTTACAAAAAAAAGTAATTTTTTTATTATCATAGAGAGGTAAATCAGGTTTAAATATAAAAATCTCTCTTCATATCTTGTAAATCCTCTTAGGGCATTTGGAAAGGCTTATTTTGTGTAAATCTTTGAATGGTGGAGTTCAAGGGTTCAAATCTTCTATTTTGGATAAAATTTCTATGGTATATGCCTTTTTGGAGGAATATTATCTTTTTATAATATTTTTGATACAATAAATTCATGCCTTGTAAGTTGTAAAGGACATACATATTATAAAAGCATGAATTATAGTGGGAGAAAATCAATAGATGTTTGATTTTTTTTATTTTTGGTAAAATAAAAATGTAATTGGTGAAATAAGATTGAATTTTGATGTTATAATGGTTTAAAAGGAGATATAAGGTGTTATTATTATATATTTGCATGTCTAAAAAATCTCTTGTATTTGGAAGCTATTTTGAAGGTAAAGGAAAAACCTCAATAACATTCCCTTTTGACTTGATTCTTTTTAGCACCATGGCAAAAATTATGAGTTTGATCTAAAAATATGGTAATTTATCACCTAAAAATTATAAATAATTAAGTATAAAAATGGAAAACACCTTAATCTTTAATGTTTTAAGGGAAATAATAGAGAAAGAAACCACACCACTAACTGAAGCGCAAAGTTGGTTGAGTATCAAAAACATGATTATATTCATGCACTCACTTTTTAAAAATCATCTTGCACTAAACATGTTATCATTCAGATCAAGGTAGTTAAAATTTGTTCATGGAAAGCATAAAAAGCATTAAAATATTTTTATGATAAATACCTACATATAAAAATATTGTCCTACTTATGCAACTTTTAAACAATAAACTGGTAGATAATGAAGATGTCTTTGAATATATTTCTTATATGAAAACATTTAAACAAGAATATTTCACAACTGGTGGTAAAATTGATGATGGCATGTTGATTTCCATTACAATAAATGGTCTTAATTATACATACATGTTTTTTTTTGAAATGCTACAGCTTAGTGATAAGCTTAATGGTGTTACATTTGACACCATCTGTTAGTTATTGACTCAACATGAGAGATAATTTTCAAATAAAATTATGCCTATCAAAGAGGCTCACTATCTAAATAATAGGTCCCATCATAAATATCATTTCCATGTATAATAAAATATTTAGAATCATTCTATGATACACTCCTAGTGATATTTTCCACATCAGTCTTGATGATCTCCACAACATTCATGTTAGTAATATTTAGGGTCTTCCAAATGTAGACATCATCATAATAACTCTTATCACTCTTTTAGTTACTCAAGTGATTTAAATTTTTCTATATCTCATAAACATAAGAAAGAGCCCACATGTTTCAAATGTGGTGGCATTGGACATCTTGCAAATGTGTATCTTTCTAGACGACCCTGTTTTCCACATAAAAAGAAAACTAATGAAAATTATGTGGATCATTCTAGCACCCACTCTTTTGGTTACTCTAGTTATTATGATTATTTAGATACTTCCTTTGATTAGGAGTTATCTTATATGGTCTAGGTCTATGGTTTTGATGGACCTGACATCATATTTTGAGTATTTAGTGATTCACCTGTCTTGTGTGAGATACGAGGCTCAAGATCAGTATTTTTTGTAGTATCAATTTTTTTATCTTGTGTTCTTTCTTTCAATTCTGTTTTTGAATTTCCATACTTGATATTCATGTCAAGGAGTAGACAATATTATTTAATTTTTTTCTCTTTATGCATTGCTTCTCCCCTCTCACCTGAGATGGGAAATGATATTATATTTTTTCTATCTTCAATCAGTCATTGGGGATAATATGAGTTGATAGGGGATGCTATCACCTTAAGTGTTAGAAAATTTCATTAGAATTTTTTGTATATTAGAGATATGTGCTATACATAGTGCATTTTTTTCACTTGGATGGGTTCTTGTGTGTGACTTTATGTGAATCAATGTAGTTGAACATGCTTTATTATGTTCTATTTACTATAGTATAATGATAACTTAGGATGAGTATGCCTTGATCATGTTTATCTACTATTTTTACCAAAACTCATAGGGGTGGGATTCTTTATGAAGTGGCATCAATTTTTGGTCAATGCTAGAGGTATAGTGCACCACTTCCAGTTGTGATAGAGTTCCTTTTATGACTTTAGAATCATTACTTTAGATCTTCCATCTTCTATACCCATTTGGATCAAGGGGGAGTTTAATGGATTCTTTTATGATCCAAAGATATTTATTTTATATTTTTAGATAATAATAACTTTAATATTATGTTTTATTTATAATAACTAGTTGGTTCATTGGAGTGTCAATTGTATCCTATAACCACTTCATGAAAAGATTATAAATATTTTCACCTCTCTTTGTAAATATTAATTCAAGAATAATACATTACTATTTTTGTATAAAAATATTTATCTATAATGTATTTTATTCATAACGTCTCGATTTTCCTGGTCCAAAAAACATATTTTATATAAAAAATCAAACTATGCAATCTTATATTAATGCTTTAAATGCTAAATTCATGTCTTTTACACATAATAATAGTTCTTCTAATGATGAAACTCTTTATACTTATAAACAACCTAAATATTCTTTAAACACTTTTTCTACCAACACCATGGCTTGAAAATCATGAATAATATGGGTTATTCAGGTGTTTCACTTGGTAAGTATGAATATGGTATTCTTGAACCTATTTTTTCTAATTTAAATTAGATTTTAAAGGTCTTGTCTATAATACTTTTAATGCTTCAACTAAAAATTTTAAATTATATTTTCCTCTTCATTGAACGACTTATAAGGAAGCTTATTTTGATTATACTTATCCTAATGATAATTTTTTTGTTAAAAATGTTAGACCTTGTGCATATTATGGAAAACATAAGCATCATATATCTAAATGTTGGATATTACGTTCATGCAAATATTGTGATAAATCCACTCATGATACTTTATATTATTGGAAAATGACTAAATATCCTATATCTAAATTTAAACTATTTGGATTCCTTAAAAAAAAAAAAAAAAAAAAATAGAAAATTTGATATGTATTCTTAAGATAATTTTCTAATGCTTCACACAATATCTTTTTCAAGTGACACATCTTCTTTGTCTTCATTTTGATATTGTAAAATTTTTGTTGCATTCTTTTATTTTTGTTACATAGTATATATGCTTTGGTTAAGTTCACTAACATTTTTTCATGCACATTTATGTACTTTATGATATAGTTTGTCTTTATTTAAATTTACCTGATTGTACATATAATTTTATTACATTATGTATGTAGATTAAATTTTTATGGTATATGGATTGCTTAACTTTAAATGTTTTTGTTAGCTTGTTTATTTGGTAGGATTTGTGGATCATTTATCATTTTGTTGGTCTTTGTTCCATTTTGGATCAACCACATTGTTTGAAGAGGGTTCTTTGAGATTCTTCATGATCACATGTTCATCCTTGTGAATTTTAGAAACATCTTCCATTCTCTTCTTATTTATTTCTCAAACTATTGTAAATTAGTCTTAAAGAAAGTTTCTATTAAGGGGGAGTATTATGTAATTTAAAATTTATTATTTATTTTAAAAAGTTTTATGTATTTATGTAACCCTAAATTAAGCTTATGGGGTGAGGGGGATGGAGTGTTGGACAGTTAAGCTTATTTGGTTCTTTTCCTAAGTCTTTTGCAGTGTGTTGTGTTACCTTTTATTTAGTATAATATTTTATCCTAAATTTTATTAATGTGTAGAGAATTTATATTTATGTGAATTATTATTTCACATAAATCTAGATTTCATGATGTGTCACTCATCTCTTTATCCTCATTATGATTTTGGGAGTTACTTGCATGTAACTCATCTCCCCCTACATGTCACACACATCATCTCCACTTGCAAGAGGACTGGGGACACTTGGTATACATGCTAAATATTGCACATGTAACTCTTTTTTACTCATAGATAAATTTATTGAGCTCTTATCCTCCTCTCTTCTTAATTTCTATTAGGTATTAAATATATATCTTGATCTTACTCTTGAATCCTTGTGGTTCTCTTTTGGCTGAAGGTCATTCTCTATCTTTTTCCTAGATTATGCATGATTTATATTTGCAGTTTTATTTTCTCAAAGATTCTAATATATTTTGAGGGTTTTCTACATTTGATGTCTTATACACTTGTCAAATCTCATATCAATCTTATGGATTGATTCTTTCTTGAGGAAATATCTATTTATTATGCTTCATTTATTTACTTTCAATGTTATTTAATATTTATCTTGGGATAAATCATAATAGAAAGTAATATTGTTTATAGGGCCTAAAAAGGAGTCTTTAAAAATCAAATAACACATCAAAGATGCAATGAGATTTTTGAAAAATGGATTCACATCAGAAATTTCAAGTTTGAGTATTGGTTTTAGTTTACTCATTATTGTTAGCTATTATAGTTGGTTTGGGTGTATGGGAGTTCTGAGAAGAATATTTTAAGTTACAATATTTAATTTCATATGATTTTTAATAGAATTTTATTTTGTATTTCATCCATGTAGGACACTTGTAGTACCTTCTATACATTTTACAAAACATAGTGGGAAGGGGATTGTGTTTTTTCACTAGCTGGAGTTTTCCCACATTAGGTTTCACTAGGATAATTCTTGTGTCATATGTATGTTACTCACATATTTCTATTTTTTTAATTTTATGGACACTAATCATTCATTCCCATGCACACACTAAATTTTATTTTCATATCAAAATATTAGAATCAATTTTTTGACAAGCTAAGTTTACAGTATCCATTTTCATGAACCTGAGAGTGGAATATCCACCTATTTTATAGATTAAGAATAAATATAAATAAAATCTAATTTCTGTTAATGTAATGGTATTAATAAGAGAGAGAGAGAGAGATAAAAATAAAGGAAATCAAAATAAATAAAATAAAAGAGAAAAAATAAAAATAAAAAAGAGAGAGGAGATAAGGATATATGTGAGTAGTGAAAAGTAAATGTAAAACTAGTTGTTTATATGAGAACATCCTATGGTAATTAAAGTTGTGTTCTATTTATGGATTATTGGGATTTGTTATGAGAATATATATGTTGGTCAAAACTCAATCAAAGGTGATAAGGAGAACTATTCTCAACATGGTAAATCTATAAGTTAAAACCATAGGAACTAAGGCCTATATGTATGTAGAAAAAATACAATAGAAGGATTGATGTTGATTTTGATGTGTATGTGAGTAATAGAATAGTGATTGTTAATTTTGATCATATATATTTTGCTTAAAATATTAAAAAAATTGGACCTTTATCTATGAAGGTTTCTTGTTGTAATCCCTATTACTAAATCCTTTAATATGAATTCTAAGTATTTGTGCTCTTTTATGGAATAATCACATAATTTTTTATGTTATTATGAATGTTTCCTTTATTATACTGATCTGATGCACAATTTTTTATATCTATAATTAGTTTAAATCATAAGTGAGCCATTAAACAAGCATAATTCTATTAATTAAACCTTGAATATATATTTAAAGTATTGATTAAACCATCCTTGAATATTTTGATGTAGCTTCACACACTTTATCCCCATAATTAACATATTTTGGTAAAACCTAGGAACATTTGCTAACATTAGTGTGGTGATCATGGATATGTTATGATGGTTATTGACCCAAAGAGAGGTGGAGATATAGTTGGACCAAACAATACTAAATCTGTAGAGAGGGAACATCAAAGAATTGGATGTACTCCAAGGGAGATTATACAAGAACACCTCTATGGTGAAATTTATGAAATTTTCTAGTGTCAGTTACTGGGCATGCTAGCTAATTTCTTGAATTAAATATCACTATTTTCATCCACAAGAAAGTAACACCATTGTTTAGAACCAGGGGAAGATATAATAGTAACAAAACATGGAGATAAATTGGACTCATGTAATTGATCATAGGATAAATGCCAATATTGATGGATATATCACTAAGTTTATAATGCAAGGATACTTATCCTTTGATGCAACAAATTATTCATTTCTAAATGGATTTAGAGGAAATTTTTTGTATCAACTCCTGACATTGATCAAAATGTTGGCTATATAAAAGGCCACGGTGCCCACTCCTAATATATGGAGTAAGAACTTTAGGCATATGGGGGTATGTGTGAGATAGAGGAGAATGAATCAAAGATGAAAATATAGAACCTAAACCTAAGTCTAGTATGGATAATCCAAAAGAAAAGAACCCAAAAAAGACTCTAGAATTGGAGTGTGTTGTGACAACAAAGGATAAGGAATAAATAGAGTGGATTTAAGGAAGATATGAATAGAAGGAAGAGTAGTAGTAGCATTGATGAATTAGATGAAAAAAAAAAAGGGTGTGGTGAAGAGAAACATAGTGAGGAGCCCATGCCAAGTAGAGATAGAGCATGAGGAAGTGATGAAAATTTAGAATGGAGGAAAGAAGAAGGTAGTACTTAAGAAGTAGAACAAATGGGTAAAATTTCTCAATTTTTAGAAATATTATCATAGAAATAAAATCAAGGATTACCTTATAGTCATAGACATAGTACAGGTTCAAATTTTGAAAGATACATATTTGGAGGTAAGGATCATTTCCTAAGGAAGTACACATCCCCTAAGTCCATATTTTTTCAAAATCCTAGTAATTCCTATACAACTATAGATGATGACACTTGGCAAGGACCAATCATTGAATAACCTCATAGAAAAACCATAGAAGTAAAAAAAAGTGTTTATCATGAAGTTTCACATAGTTTCTAAGGTCAACAAAAGAACATAATAACATTAATTTCTATAGAGACAAATCCTCTAATTATTATGAAATATAAGGATTTCATTACATAACTTAAATTTTTAGAAGAAGAAGGATATGAAGGAGATATATCTACAACTACCACATCTATAGAATTAGAGGAGACATCACAAGCACCATTAGATTAGAAGCCATCTCAAAGTGCATAGAAGTCTCTAACATCATAACCATCCTTGACACTGGTTGTAACCTAATAAACTATGATCCATATAGCAAACCCTATATTGGAAGCTCAATTGGGTAATTTTATACACTTGGCTCCTTATGATGGGTTTGCAAACCTATGACATGAAATGGAAAGAAAAATCAATCATCAATGACAATATAAATAAGTTTGAATTGATTGATGCTTTGGGTAGACATTAGCTAGAGTTATCTTTACAAAAATATTACCAGACCATCCTTGGATGATTCTAAGAATTATATCATCATAGAGTTTAAATTTAATAAGAGTTCAACATAGATAATCTAGGATTTGAAGGAAATTTGACAAGGATCTTGAGAGACTGTTAATGACTATGATCATGGATTCTCTGACATCATGAAAAAAATAGAATTTTTTTTTAGGATAAATATAAATCCACTTGGTTTGTAGAGGGTTTAAGATAAAGGATCAAATTTTCCATGGCTTAAACTTAGTTTAGAGATAAATCAGATGTAAGACCTACTATGATTCAAGTGGAGTAGATTAAAGAGTGTGGAGATGCAACTACACCATCATATAAGGTGGAAAGTAACTTATAGACTATTTTAAGCATATTAGATCAATTTCAAGGAAGGGTTGAGATACCAAAACTAGATATATGGTGCATATTGTGAAAACAATAATAACATCATATAAACTAATACCCTAGGGTGAAAATGTAGTTCTATGACATATGTAGAGTGGTAAGGCATACAAACTTGTAGTGTCATAGTTTATAATAGTACATGAAAAACCAACAAAACATGTACTATAAATTCTATAAATTGCTTACACATGATGACAAGGATTTTTGGGCAATCCAGGAATTGGAGGATATCACTAAGAATATGCTTGTGGTTATTTTGTATAAAATCCATAGTTTCTCCATTGGCTAATCCTAACCCATGGAACATCATACCAAGTTATAATTCCTTGACAACACCTTAGGTACCTAAAGTATATAAACAACCCCAAACATTGGTGGTACCCTACCTTCTATACAAAATTAGAATATTGCCTCATATAATTTCCCATAGTAGATCGAAACCTACACATATCAAGTTCCATGGAATCATATTATTCCTTAAAAAAAGTAGTCTAGATGGGTCCTAAACTCAAAAAAGCCAAAAGTGTCTATGTTTCATGAATATCCACAATAATAAGGATGGAATGTGTCACAAAACACTAGAAATTTTAAGAAATAACAATACCAAGATGGATGGGGATTTTAGGGTAAAAAAGGAGGATATAGAGGAGGTGCACAATAATCCCAAGGAAAATATATACCCAAGCCACCCATTCATTTTTATCTCTGTGAAAAACTAAACCATGTGTAGAGAAGGTGTCTTACAAATACCTAAAGGCAAGCTTATTATGCATAATGTAGTGTGACAAAGAAACATAATACAAAATTATCTCTAGTATTATAAATAAAATAGAGGGAGAGACATATTATAAGTGTTAACATGATCCATATGAAGGTAAATGAGGATGCCACATTATAGGTAGTAACTAGACAATATCATATAGAATATGGGTTACCTTCATTGTAAATGCCTTAAGACTTGGGTATTAAAAAGGTATGAATAGATAGACATCCTGAGCCTACCATTAAAAAAGGCCTAATATTGGAATTTCGATAGATTTTGAAGATAATATAATAGCAAGGGATGAATGAAGGGGATGATGTAGATCTTGATGCATAGATGTATGCTTAAATAGTGCTTATACTAAGAAAAGATGGGGTTGTCACTATGTTGAGGTATTTAATGTTACTCCTCAGTATATTTTGTAATGAATATATCTCCCAAAACATCATGAAATTAATCCATAACCTGTTGGAATGGTGAAATAAAGGCTAACAATGGTTAGATAAGTTAGTTTAGGTTGTAAAGACCAAAAAAACTTAGTACATTGATATGAGGATGGACATAGAACTAGTTGGGTATGAAATACCCAATCCTATATTTGACTTTGGAATCAATGTAAATATGATTCCTAGATATACTTGGGAAGCCTTGGGAAGACTTGTGTTGAGCTAGAGCCCTATCACCTTCAGCTTTTTGGATGATATAAGGGTTGAGCCTATTAGTCTCTTGTAGGATGTACAAATCAAAATCATAAAACTCATTCTTTGAGGTGATTTTAAAGTGATATATATGAAGATAAATGAAACTCGTTACCCTATGTTGAGAGGGAATAAGTGGGCCTATGATGGGTGTAGGACTATGAACATAGTAATGAATTAGTTAAAGTCTCATCAGGATGACAAGATCATTGTCATTCCTCTAAACAAGAATGATTCTAGGACTTACATCATTATAAAAGATCTAAACTCACATTATGATGGTGCTAATGCTAATTGGATGAAGGTCATAGTCAAATATAACTAGAAGGCTCTATGAGTAACATAGTAGAATTTCCTCTATAAAAACACTATTCTCTAGAATCAAATTATTAGCATAGAACAAATCTTAAGAAAGATGGGGTTGAGTACCCTAAATATCCATCAGAAGGTTGAGGAGGATATATGATAAATAATGGTAATATCTCCTAGACAATTTGATATAGATTTTATATATCAAACAAGCCATATTGAGCAAGACTACATAAAACCAAATCTAGAGGGTTTTCTCCCATGGGAAAAAGCTTCTTTAATAAGTAGAGACTCATACACCCATATACTCAACTGGGAAAAAGGAGATCATGAGTTGTGACCTTTGTGATAGGTCTTTATGACTGAGAACCATATACCTTAGTATTTTAATATGTAGGATGTTGGTGAGTTCATTATATGATTTTAATAATATGTACCAGATGAGAACTACAGGGTTAGCACCCTTGACTATGTGATCAAAGGAATTATTTTAAACTAGTGGGACGTCCATAGGGATGCATATTTAACATGGGAAGAAGTTTATAGACTGCTAGTAGCTTGATTCTAGTTGCTAGAGATTATTCAAAGAGATAGATCTATTTCTTAGGAGGGAAAATGATTGAAATTACTTATGTACAAGTGTATTTATGTATGGATGTTAGAAGGTATCATTACTACCTATTGACCACATAGTTTAATCTATACTTGAGGTATTTTCCATACAACATGGTACATCCATTAGGAGTGAAGAAGAGAAATAAAGCATTGGGCACATATCTAATCTAGTTTCATTCAAATGTTCATCTTTCAGAGTGTAAATCCTTAGGTACAAGTGAATTTTAAAAATATGAAAACCTTTATGTCATGGAAGAGTTTAATATTTACCAACACCATTGAAACTATGCTTGCACAAAGTCATAGAGAAAAACCTAACACACATCCTATACATTCAAGAAATTGGCCAAGTTGTGGCCCAATAATGTATTAAACCCTACCATAGGATATAAAAAGAGGACAAGAACTATTATGGGATAGAAAATGAGGATTTCATTGATATAGGGGATCTCTTTGATCTAGAGAGAGTTAGATTCTTTGTTAGAACCAATCATAGAAAAAATAGAGGAAGAAAAGCTGTGATATATATAGTTCCCAGAATGTGAAGGAAAATAGATACTTTGTGACTTCATTCCTTAATAAAAATTCAGGATGTATCAAGAGCCAGTAAAGGAACACATACTAAATATTGGAATAGATGATGGACCCAAAATGATTCACATTAGAGACTATTGGATGCAAGAAGATATCTCATAGGTTTTATGGATACTCTAAGACTATCAGGATGTATTTCTTACAACTTTCACAAAATTCAAAGGTTTTGATCATTCTTTGGGGTAGATGCACATATAATTAAAGGAGTGTGCATGGCCAATTAATAAGATATTGTCTAGGATAGCTATTCAAACTTCACAAATAACCAATTCAACTCAAACCATAACTAATCCATTTCTATTTCCAATGCTTATTCATATTGACCCATGAAATAATACCATAATTTTAACTTAGTGACAACATCAAATCAATTTTTAGGTTATAATAATCAAAATTATCTAAATTATTCTCCCAATCCTACACTATCCATATACCAAATTACACCAAATACAAGTCAAAATATATTCATAAATACATATGGTTCTAATCACAACATCACTGTAAATAAAATTTTTGGTTCAAATCATAACACCAATGTATGTTCACCACCACTTTCTAATATTTGTATGTACCAAAATATGTTAAAAAATTAAACTCTAATTACGTCAAATCTAATTATGTTCCATTCCAATCAATATTTTGATTCTTATGCTCATCAAAACTAACCTTTTTTATAATCATAAAAATCAATCATTTAATTTTGCATCTAATTCATCCCCAAACTTAAGTTCAAAATTATTCAAAAATCCCCCTATTATCAACTAAAGTTTCACCCTTTGAAGGAGGTTGTTCAAACCAAGTTCAAACTTGGACTAAAATTTGAATGGTCTAAAGGCTATGGGTGACCTTATAACTAGACCAGACCTCTAGATTATGGGGCTAACTACCCTGGTACATCAATTTAAATCAATTCACTAAGACCTATTACTATTGGGGTTTAAAGAGATAAAAATTACATAAGGTAAATCTACTCTAAAGGGTGGTGATGAACCTATATTTCTTATCCACTCACTCAAGTTGAACTCCTAACAACACTAGTGGACTAACAAACAACTAAATAAACATACTCTTAAGTTCCTATGTAAAAATGTTTCATGTGTAGGCTCTACTAGGTAATATTACAAGGTCATGATAATAAGATCTTTTATGAAACTCTTACCAATCATATCACACTTCAAAGTCAATCACCAACACTTTTACACACCAAATAACCTAAATAAGACACATTATTGACATCTAGGTGAATAAGGACTTGTAAAAGAGGGAAATCCATCACATTTAAAAATAAAAACAAGTATAAATACGCTATATATCATCATGAAAGAGCTACAATATTTTTATTTCTCATTCCAAATAGGTTTATGAGTATAAAACAAGTAGAGTTTCCTCATACCTAGAAGAGGGATGCAAATCAAGGCCTTAAGGCCTAAATATATAGAGAAATGAGGAGAATAAGGATGAGAATGGCATGGATGAGAGAAATATGGGTCATCAATGACCATATTAAATTCAAAATTTAGTTACAAAATATTTACATAATCCTCCAAAATGGTTCTCCATGCATTGATGCTTGTGAATGACCTTTGAATGAGCCCTTGGGCATCAAAGTAAGGTATTGGAGATTTTGATTGAATTTTAAAACATTTATTGAATCATGTTACACCCTTTTTTGGGTTAAATAACTCATCTTCCTATTAGTTATAACTTGAATGAGGTACAATTAGGCCATCATGAAATATTAAATAGTCCATACTCCTTTTAAGCATATTGAATAGGTCAAAAAACTACCTTATCTCTCCATTATGTCCATTACATGTGTAATTTAATCCTTAAAATAATCATTTATATGGATTAATACCCCAAATTACCTCCCTTCATCAGCCCTCTATGATATTCTTATTCCTCTTGGTTGACCAAGTAGGCCAAATAGGCCAATTAGGCCTAGTATCTTAACTGTATGTGCCTGAGTACCATAAAATTTTATAAGAAACCTTGAGAACCTATGTATATATGATATTTAGGTCTGAAACAACATCCTACATCATGACATGATCCCTTTGCATTAATAAACATCTCTAATTTTGTCATACTAGTTGACTAGGTCACCTTCATTTCTATAGATTGGATATATATAAGAAGCTTATAGAGGCACCTCCAGGAATAATTTTAGGTATATAATGAATTTATGATGAAAAATATGTCTAAAAACTTATCCAATGATTGGAATCTCTCAAAATAAATTTTTACCTCATAAATTTCATAAAACCCTAAAAAGTACACTTTTCTTCCAAATCTGTATAGTTTCCATATGGGTAAGTGCCATGGTTATGGGATCCTATAATTTTTATATATGTTACAAGTATTTTTAGGGTCATTCCATTTCAATTATATTTAAATTCTTCATCATCTTCCTAGACTAGTTTATAGTGGGGTTTAAGGAGGGTTTTGGAGGTTCACCATCTTAATGATGGTTCATAAAGTACAAACCACCAAACAAAAACTTATTGTCATGTATATTAAGTAAATTTAATCCTTTAAATTATATTACCTACTTGAATTCCCATGTAAAATATGGGCCATGATATGAATGTAGTGAAAAGTGCTTATAATCTTTTGCAGGTAGTTTGGACATGTTTGCATTCTTAACCTTTGTTCATAAAAGTGGGGCCCTCAATCAAAATATATATACCATTAATTTAAAGTGTATTGGTTTTCCTAATTATTTATAATATAATTTCTCCAAGTATTTATGTTATGCAATATCTAAACAATTGAAGTGATGATTCAAATTGGTTATGTATAGTGTGTAGTGTGAGTTAGTCTTATAGGACCAAATTGGCATTTTATTGTATTACCGTAATTAAAAACACATACATATAACCTATAATCACCTAATATATATTTTCATGATTTCCATTTACTTAGGAGGGGTTTGAATGTGCTCCCATGGAGATGTGGGCTTTCTAGGTCTTAAGATAGGCTTATAAGACAAACATGCCTTAACTGAGTTTGAGGGTTTGAGTGACTTATAAGAGACTTATAGAGTTCAATATCATCATAATATACATTTTATCATATATTTATAGACTTATGTAACTATCTATATCTACCCATGCTCCACTATGTCTTCACTCTTTCATGGAGTTGGTTATAGACAATAGTCGGGATTGTTAAGTCTAGGTGCTTTGGATAATATAAAAAATTGAGTTGTTTATTCATTTATTATATTATATATTATGGTGGATTATAACCCATATTCATGATATAATGGTGTTAAAAACCTTTATATTTTATTCATTCAACAACTCAGTTTTTGTACTCTCATATCTTGGCCTAGGTTTTTTACATAGTCAAGTTTATAAAATCCTAATGGCTCAATGTAGTCTTTTATTTACCCTAAATTAGAGTTTAAAAAATTATGGATCATTTATATGTTATAATTTACTACCCCATATTTTTTTTAAACCTTCCATCATCTTTTAAACAAGTATAAACCTCTAATTTAGACATTGGCTTGTTTAGGCACTTTTAAGCCTAATAGGCTTGTCTAGATTATTGGATTTATTCCCTCAAGGGACCATTACTTTTGAAAGTATAAAATGGTTTTATGGGAAAATTATAATCTCCATCTCTAAAATTTATTATTACACCTTAATATCTTTTTGATGACTCTATGCTTAAATATCAATCTTGCATTTTGACTGTGTATTGTGATTAGGTCTGCCTGAGCCATCAATGGTGATGACCCATTATTGGAACCTTGAAGCCCTAGTTTGGTGTAAGGATAATGAAATAGTATTAATAAATTATAATATAAACCCTTTAAATTACTTTTTAGTTCTCACCTCTCCCTAATTTATCTTATTCTCTTAACACTACTTGTGGGTCACTGTGCGCATTAGTTTTAGGCCCTTTTAGCCTAATAAGGCCATTAGGTTCTCTCACTAACATGTAAGCTTAATTTATTGGAAAATTATCCAAATTATGAATTATCTTTATAAAATACTTCCAACTTCAGATAACCTCAATTATGTATACACCATCAACTAATCTGTATGCTTGTTTTAGGCCGTTTAGGCCTAATAGGATTGTGTAAGTCCATTAACTTTTCCCCACTATCATAAATATAATAGAGGTTTAATTTAAATACATGAAAATAATAAATAAACCTATGGTTTTTATCACATTATTTCATTTCAACCCTACATACTTATAACACTTCTATCCCATTGCCAATAATTCTTGTGTGTGACAATCTTGTACCTTGATTGTGTGTATGAGAGCAAACCCTACTTGTAAGTGTGAATGAATAATTTATTGGAAATTAAATTAATTATAAATGTACCATGTTAAACACATTAAATTAAATTTCATACCTTTAATATAAATTCACACTCCATATGCCATGCCTTAAGATAAGTTGTTTACTCAGTTTATCATGCTCTCCACAATCAGACCTGTAGGTCTAAAAGGGACAGTGTATAGTCCATTTGAGAACTGATTTTATGCTTATATAAAAGAATTATTTTTTTATAAATGGCTTATGATGATAATATAACCTCATTAAACTTATTTAAAACCTTTTCACTGTCATTATTTTCTCCACTTTAGCACTATAACCCTATATATGCTCTTTGAGGTATTCGACTAGTCTAGCATTTTCTTTTAGTAAGTCTAATGTGTGATTATATATGGTCCATGTATACCAATTTTTACATTTATATACATAGGTTAACATGAATTTTTATGGAATATTAGTGTCTTAAATATCAGTGTCAATATACCTTTCAGTCAACATTCCACCATTTTTAGCCTATGCAAAGGCCTGTAAGTGCCTAGATGAGAGTTGCTTGGACTGAGGTTTAAGAGTAAGTATGGTTTTTATGTAGGGAAAATATGAGTATTTTAAGTTAAATATACCATGGATAAAATATTAATCATGTTTATACCTCTCCAACAACTTAAGGATCCTCTGTAAGAACTAGTAAGGGACCTTACACTACATATTACCACTAGCAATCATAGTTATGATATATAACCATGGAGAGGATTCTTGATCTAAAGGTGGATTATTTAAGAATGAGAGGTAGATAATATCTTAATTTCCTCAATAAACTCATAACCAACTTGAGAAACATTAGATACTCTCATATTTATGCACTAAAGTTCTTCTAACCATGAGAAACTAAATTATAGTCTATAAAAAAAGAAAACATGAATATTATAATTATTAAACACTCCTAAATGTGTAAAACATGAGTGTATGTTAATTTATATTGTATATTAATATCTGAATAACAAAATTCAATTTTTGGTTCTCATAAAAACCTCAAATACTCATCAAAACCATTGCACTTTTTCATCCCTGCATAGATGAATAAACTCATTAGAGTGGACAAGATGTTAAGGTTTGTTCATAATGTATAGGATATTAAACTATATATAAATTCCATGGATTTGAATTTAAATATACCATCTTCCTTTCCCAAAAATTTTAGATCATGATATTCTCTCTCCAATCCATATTTTCCACAAACTTGAAGAGTTGTCTTGGCTGTAAAAAATCTTGATGGTGTTTAGGGATTGGTTTTGAGTTTATATTTCACCATTATGCCATGAAAATTATTTTACATTTTAGATATGATCCCTACTATAATATTCTAACTTCCTTTATATGTTAAATTTTTTACAAGTCTATACACCTACAAAAAACACATGAAAACTCACCTTTTCCACTATTTTCTCGATGTTTCAAGATTTGAATCTCCATTTTAGGGTGAAATTAGAGGTAACATGAGTTAATTGACCAATTAAAATAGGAAATATAGTAGGATGAAGTGACAGAGACAAAATTTGACATGTGGGGCCCATTTGGCTAATGGTAAGGTGTATATGATCTTTAAAAGGGGCCTTTAAAGATATGAAATGCATGAGTCATGACTAGAGATTAAAATTAGACTTATTCAATACATTTTATAATGAAATTTACATTAGAATACTTCCCCTTACTCTAGGTTTTATAATGTATAAAGGCCTATATGAGGTGCTTGATGGCTTAAGGGGTGTTTATGATAACCTAAAACTATTTAAAAGACCAAGCTATGAATAATGACATTAAAAAACCATTAGACCTTCATGAGACATTTTGACACTTCCTGTTTCACTCCAAAATCATAATGACCACTGTCACCACACTAAAAGACTCAAGTCAGCCATGACAGATAGATTCACAAGCAAAAACTATGGCACACCATGAAACTCCTAATAAGGTTCAAAGACTCTCAATAGGATCAATAATGACATGACCATGCAAGATATCACCATGAGTGTAATATCCCTTCGGATACCAAAACAAAAGCTCTGAATTGCTTATCTATATTTCTACAAAATATATTCAAATAGATAAATAAATTACAGTATAATCTCTTATTTATTTTCTCATATGCTTACAATAGAGGTCCTATATCAAGTATACAAAAAATATTGAAAGTACGGCCTTAATAGCCAGAGTATTCTACAAACTGGGAAAGAAATATGGATCTGGTACGTCTCGGCCTACTGTGTCAAAAACACAGTCACCAACGTCTATTATACTACCGTCGTCAGCCGACTGGGGTCATTAACCTGCCAACGTCAGTGAGAGGTCAGCCAATGTTAGTCTCTGTAGGTCTCTGCCTGTCGATGTCAGTGTCTGATCTTTCCACTGCTGCGTATGGATTTTCATGAATCTATAAGGACTTCATACGGCTGCCAATATAGCACAACCTATAAGCTTGATCCTGATCTGAAGAACTATGGGCTAATACAAAAGATCTATATCTAGATAATTATTTCCTAAAAAACCAAAATAAAGAAATACCTGTGAACCCTTGTGATAGCTTTTGTATGAATTTATCTCTCAAACTTGTAAACACCTGTGAGAACTTTTGTATGAAGTTATCTCTCAATTTGGCAACAGATCGGCTGATCTCTCATAACCTCTGAATCACACACAATGAAGAGTTGACGTTCTTCAATGCAAATGGAATCCTAGAACCCTTGGCTCAATCTTCACAGAAGAATTTCTTAACAAGAATCAATATCAATAATCAATCATGAATCAAACTCTCTCCCATGAGAAACCCTTATACCCTCCAAAGGTGTGCTTGCTAAAATTAGATTTCCTTAAATTAGACTTAGGGCTTCTTAAATTAGAATTAGGGTCTTAAAATTAGACCAAAATATTAATAATTAATAATTAATTAATATTTAATTAAAATTAGACCAAATAATTAATATTTGATTAAATCAATCAAATATTAATATCTCCCTTAATTCATGTCCAAAAGAGCCTAAATGAAAGCCAAGCCCAACTCCATCAAGACCCTCTATCCATCCCATCAGCCTATAAGGGTCACATAATAGGCTAATCATTCACTCGAAAAGATGTCAACTAGAAGGGGACATGATAGTCTGCCCCTCCTAAAATTACTTATCCTCAAGCAATCTCAACTCTAGATGCTATAGAATATCCTTGCTTTCCCATGTCACATCCTCCACTAGCAAATCTCTCCACTTTACCAAATATTCCCTGATAGTCCTCCTACGCAACTATCTCTCTCTATATTCCAAGATGGACTCAGGTACTAAAATCAACTTTCCCTCATCATCTAAGGGAGCTAAAACTATAGAAGGTATCACATGGTGTCCTAACGCCTTTTTGAGGCATGATACATGAAAAACATTGTGTACCCTACTCTCTGTCGAAAGCTCTAGCTCATAAGCCATCTCTCCAACATGTCTCAGGATCCTGAAAGGACCGTAGTAACATGGCTTAAGCTTCTCTGCCCCACTCTTCCTAAGAGTATACTAACGGTAAGGTTGAAACATAAGATAGACCATGTCACCCACATCAAAAGATCTCTCAGTCCTCTACTGATCTACATACTACTTCTACTGATTCTGCGCCTTAGCAATATTCTCCTTGAGAGTCCTCATAGTATCCTGACTCTCCTGTAATAAGTCTCTAGCACTCGGCACTCTACTATTGCTTAGTAGCAAAACTAGAAAACTCAGTGCCTCATACCCGTACAATGCCATAAAAAGAGACATCTGAATGGTCATGTGGAAAGTCATGTTATAGAAATGATCACAAAAATGAATCCACTTGACCCAAGATTTTTGATGCCCTGCAATGTAGTTCTTGAGGTAGCCCTCAACCCATTTGTTCACTATCTCTATCTATCTATCAGTCTATGGGTGGTAACTGGTGCTTGGCGTAAGCTTAGTCCCATAGAGTCTGAACACTTCCTGCCAGAAGTGACTCAAGAATCGACTATCCCTATCTCTCACTATGCTCTAAGGCAACCCATGCAGTCAGAATACCTCTTAGAAGAAAACCTTTGCCACCTGTGTAGCTGTGTATGTGGTGGTAATCTGAAAGAAGTGGGCATACTTTGTTAGCCAATCCATGACTACATATATGCAATCTCATCCTTGGGCTTTAGGCAAGCTCATAATGAAATCCATCGACAAGCACTCCCACTTCCTGTCAGGAATTGGAAGTGGCCGCAATAATCTTGCTGGGTACATGTTCTCCTACTTGTTCTACTGACAAATAGGGCACTCACGCACATATTGAATAACATCTGCTTTGAGTCCTTTCCATGTGAATCTCTCCCTAATCTGTCTATAGGTCTTGAAATACCCAGGATGTCCTACAGTAGGTACATCATGAAAGGCTTGCATGAGAATGTTCTTTACCACTGATCCTGGAATCAAATAAACCTTGCTCTTGTAAATGATTAAGTCATTCACAAGAGTATATCTAGTGTCAACCATCGATCCCTCAACAATGTTCGATGCCCATGTATCCTTGGCATACTCTGCCACAATCATATGTCTCCAATCCTCTGAGATGTGGACCATAGTGCTCAAATACAGCTGACGTGAAAGGGCATCAGCCACTACATTCTAGGTACCCTTAATGAAAGAGATGTCAAAGTCATATGCCAATAATTTGCTCACCCACTTTTGCTAACAATCATTGAGGTCTCGCTGCCCCAAGAAATGTCTCAAATTCTTGTGGTCTATTTTGATGAAAAATGTGTTGCCCACAAGATATTGCCTAAATTTTGCCAAGGTGTGCATGATAGCAAGCATCTCCTTATCATAAATGCTATACAGCCTCTCTAGTCCCCTGATCTTATATCTCTCATATACTATGGGGTGCTTGTCCTACATAAGCACCACTCCAATGCCCTCACCTAAAGCATTGCATTGAAGCTCAAAAGGCTTCAAAAAATTAGGTAGTGCCAAAACTGGACACGTAGTCATCAACTCCTTAAACCTTACAAAACACTCCTATGCTTTAGGTGTCCAACAAAAAGCACCATTTTTTGTCAAATCTATCATAGGAGCTGCATGTCATGAATAACCATTCATGAACCTATGATAAAATCGACATAAACCTAGAAATACCCATAGCTGTGTAAGGTTTGTCGAAATAGGCCAATCTATGATAGCGCAGATCTTCTCAAGATCCATCTGCACTCCCCTTACACTAATAATATGACCCAAGTATAACAATTTAGTCATCCCCAAATCACATTTGGACTCTTTGGCATACAAGGATTCCCTCTCCAAGATGCTGAGTATAGTCTCTAGATGAGCCAAATCCTCTTGCCAAGTCCTACTGTATATAAGAATGTCATAAAAAAATAAGTACAAACCTCCTCAGCAGTGAATGGAAGACTCTATTCATGGTGGACTGAAATGTTGGTGGTGCATTAGTGAGCCCAAATGGCATCACTATAAACTCATAGTGTCCACAATGGCAACGAAAAGTTGTCTTCTCCACGTCTTGCTCACAAACCCTGATCTGATGATAGCCTGACCTTAAGTCTATCTTCGTGAAGTAATGTGCACCATGGAGCTCATCAATAAGCTCATCAATATGAGGTATTGGATACCTATTCTTAATGGTTCTCTTATTCAGGGCTTTGTAGTCAATGCACATGCATAAGGTGTCATCCTTCTTCTTCACCAATACAACTAAAGAGGCAAGCGGTGATTTGTTAGGCCGAATGTGACCCATAGCCAGTAATTCCATAATTGTTTTTTTGATCTCATCCTTCAACTGCTTAGGATGTTGATAAGGAGTAATCATAATGGGCTTAGTGCCCTCCTCAAGCTCAATAATGTGCTCAATGCCCCTGGCTGGAGGTCTCCTTGGTGGAATATCACTAAATACCTTATCATGCTTGACTCTCAACTACTGAATGTTAGGACGATACTCAGTCTTCTGCTGTCCCTCCTGTATTGGTGCCAATGTGTACTCGATAGCCCACTCTGCCATATCATGTCTCATAAGCCTCTCCATCCGATGTAAAGAAATAGTTTTGATGTTGCCATCCCATATTGCCTTAAGAATGTGTGTCTTCCCATCAACATCAAAATGGATCTCCATGTCTTTAAGACGAAGAGTGACTACCTCAAGGGAATGAAGCCACTTCATGCCCAAGACCAAACTATATCCCCCATGTTCACCACATAATAATCAACCTTGAACTCATAGTTATTCAAGCGCAATGGGAGATCTCTAATCATCTGTTCACACCTAAGGGTGTAACTGTCAACCAACTTAACTCTAATTCCCTTGAACTCTTCTATGGTGAGTCCACACTTCTCCACAAATCTAGTATCAATAAAATTATGTGTGGCTCCCATGTCAAGAAGGGTAATGACCCTTTGTCCTACCAAAACTCCACGAAGTCTGAATGACCCCTCGTGCTGGATGATAGATAGGTGTGCCTCCTAAATCTGGAGCTCTGACTCTACCTCTACCCTAGGCTTTGAAGCCTTAGCCTCTGGCTCCTCAGAATAATCATGATGTTTAAAATCTTCTAATTCCTCATCCTCATAATAGGCCCACATCACCCGATTTGCCTTGCCCTTAGGCCTTAAGGGGCAATCGTGATTGGCATCATATGGACCTTTGCAGTAGAAACAAAGCTTCTTCCTACGTAGATCATTAAGAGCCTCTCTATCCAAAGGTGGTGCTACTAGGTTAGCCTTTGATTCATTCTTAACACCTAATTTATCTATGTTGAAACCTGGTCTTTCTCTATTCTTGTTGAAGCCCTTACTGTCCCTGGATGAAGAAGTACCTCTAGAGTTAAATTTACTTGATGGGGCTACCATCTCCATACTACACACCTTATTCATAGCTTCCTATAATGAAGGAGGATCAAAGCCTTTGATCTAACCTCTCAATGGTTCTGTCAATCCCTCCATGAAGAGTACTACAAGTCACCTCTTTGAAATGTCAGGAACCATGACTGATAATTTCTAGAAGTCACCAATGTAAGACTCTAGAATGCCACTTTGGCACAACTATGCCAACTCTCAAAAATAGGACTCTGGATCCCTCCTATCAAAATGCTCTACCAGCCTATCCACAAACTCCTGATAAGATGTGATTTGATCATGATGGAGTGTCACCATCCCATGGTGCCACCAATTGTGGGCTACTCCCTCAAGATGCAGTGTCGCATATCTGATAGCATCTCCCTCAGCCATCTGTCGCAATGTGAGAAATGTATCTAGCTTACTAACCCAGGCCTGTGCTGTCACCTTACCACTACCATCAAACATCGCTAGTGTGAGCCTATTCATAGCATGCTTCAAATCGTTGTTCTGGTGTCTAGGTCTCCCACCTTGTCTAACCAATCTATAGTGCTCTCTCCTTATATTAATAAAATGATTAAAGGACATCTTCTCTTGAATGTGAGGAGCTAATAAGTCCCACTCATCGCTTGCACCCATGAGAACATTTGTAAATTGGGAATCCTCTGCATCCTCCTCTGCTGAAACTTGTGGTTCCTCTTGAACAAATGTAGGACGTGGAGGTCTATCCACTATTCTAGAGTGGGCATGCGGGGTCTCTAATTAACTATAGCACTCATGTTATCTCCTTATTCCCCATTTTATCTATCACGTGCATTCATCCTCCTTATCATAGTAGTAAGTGCCTATAGTGCCTGTGTCATCTCACGGTAGGTTTCTCTGGTACCCAGATCATCATTATGTTGGTGGCCCTTGGGTGGCTACCCTCACGTCTATCACTCATGATAATCGACTATTTTTCTAACACCTGGGTACCTTCAAGCAAGGCTCTATTATGTGTGTTATACATGTGTGGTCCCAACTCTTGTGGCTACATAAGATTGTCAAACCCTCAAGATGGTAGGATTTAGCTCTGATACCACTGTAATATCCCTTTGGATACCAAAACAAAAGCTTTGAATTGTTTATCTATATTTCTATAAAATATCTTCAAATAGATAAATAAATCACAGTATAATCTCTTATTTATTTTCTCATATGCCTACAATAGAGGTCCTCTGTCAAGTATACAAAGAATATTAAAAGTACAACCTTAATAGCTTGAGTATTCCACAAACTGGGAAAGAAATTTGGATTTAGTATGTCTCGTCCTGCTGTATCAAAAACACAGTCACTGACGTCAGTTATACTACCGTCATCAGTCGACTGGGGTCGTTAACCTGCTGACATCGGTGAGAGGTCGGCCAATGTCGATCTCTGTCGGTCTCTGCCTGCCGATGTCGGTGTCTGATCTTTTCGCTGGTGCATACAAATTTTCATAGATCTGTACGGACTTTGTACAGTCGCTAATATAGCACAACCTGTAAGCTTGATCCTGATCTGAAGAACTGTGGGCTAATACAAAATATTTGTATCTAGATAATTATTGCCTAAAAAACAAAATAAAGAAATACCTATGAACCCTTGTGATAGCATCTATATGAAGTTATCTCTCAAACTTGTAAACACCTGTGATAACTTTTATATGAAGTTATCTCTCAATTTGGCAATAGATCGGCTGATCTCTCACAACCTCTGAATCGTACACAATGAAGAGTTGACGTTCTTCAATGCAAATGGAATCTTGGAACCCTTGGCTCAGTATTCACAGAAGAATTTCTTAACAAGAATCAATATCAATAATCAATCATGAATCAAACTCTCTCCCATGAGAAACCCTTATACCCTCCAAAGGTGTGCTTGCTAAAATTAGATTTCCTTAAATTAGACTTAGGGCTTCTTAAATTAGATTAGGGTCTTAAAATTAGACCAAAATATTAATAATTAATAATTAATTAATATTTAATTAAAATTATACCAAATAATTAATATTTGATTAAATCAATCAAATATTAATATCTCCATTAATTCATGTCTAAAAGAGCCTGAACGAAAGCCAAGCCCAGCTCCATCAAGACCCTCTATCCATCTCATCAGCCTACGAGGGTCGCATAATAGGCTAATCATCCGCTCGAAAAGATGTCAACTAGAAGGGGACATGACAATGAGTAGGATAGGATAGTTATCACCAAATGTTTTTTTTTATGTTAGGGGTTAACATTTGGCCTATGAGGCTAAAATGTCAACACCCCCTACATTCACAAATTCACAAAACACACATACTTCCAATTTCAACATAAATATAACAAACTAATCCTTCCAAAATCAAGCCACTTCCTTCATACACTTAATTAATAGTGAATCCCAACAATAACATCATCTTATCACTAGTGACCCTCTTTTCCAAAATCATGCAAATTTCCCATCCATTAGTTATAATTCTAACATCTCTCAGTACACTAGCCAAGAGTTAGCTGACTTGGAGTATAAATGAATGAGTCTGCATCTATTTATATTTGAATATCATAATTCAAGGGTATGTCAATATGTCTCTTTTGAATCAAATCAAACCATTTCATTCCCAAATCAAAATCATAATCTTTGATCCATTATCCACTAACAACCATTTTCTATCAAATACCCATTTTTAATAAAGACCTAATCTTAACCCAAACATCATCCAATTTACCTATCATTGAATTATCATATGCCCTCAACCCAATTCCTAAGACTCCACATTTACATAAGTCTCTTCATCCCAAATCCAACATTTCTAAGAGATCAGTAAAAAGGAAATTTTGTGATGAAGCACTTCAATAGGCCATCCTTATGGCCACATCTAAACCAAGATCAAATTTATCATCAAAATCAGATATCCAATATATTTTAGGATTAAAATAAGGATCATTATTAGCATCAACATCCACTTTTGTCCCAACAATAATTTTATTAGTAGTCAAGTTTGTAAATGATAGTGATTATGTTATAGGTAAGGAAGAATTCTCATCCAACATCAATACAAATCCTCCAAATAGCATCAAAGAAGTCTATTCCATTTCCATAAACATTATTTTTCATTTTCTAATTAACATTAAAATATCTACATATGTCAACTAGAATCCACAAAAATGGACCTTGTTGGACTTATCCCATGGAAACATATCAATTATAACATTTACATAAATCCATGAAAGCATCCCATTTGGAGAAACACTACTTTACCAACCCTTTCTTGAAGATTCAAAAAGGAAACCAATTACACCAATATATGAACACATTGGATCCTTGTTTCTTGATGATAATGACATCCAAAACAATAAAAACATCAAGTCAATTTTGAGAGAAATGATATGGAATTATCTCTTGGTTATAATCCAAGAAACAATATTAACTTTTGTGTTACATACTTATTATGCTTAACGAGTAGAATGACATTATAATGAATTAGATCATGATTAAGACATTAATTTTGAGGCACATCATATTAGTTTTGAACATTCAAGATTTTCCAAGGAATTAAGTATTTTCAACATAGATTTATCCTATTTTGAATTTTGTAGTATTTTGTGGTTAATCAAAAGTGGTTGGGTAAGAAATATTAGTTTTTGTAGGTATGGAGAGATCATTAGTCCTTGTTGTTTGATAATATTTACCAGCATCACTTTTAGTCTTTATAGAGAAATATGTCTAGATTCCATGATGATCATAATATTTTTTACAATCTTTCTATAGTTTATCTTTACTATCAAACATATCAAAATAGGTCTCTTTGATAATTGTGTTTTTCTAAGAAAAATTAAAAGTACCATAAAACTTTGCCAAATAAATTTATATATGTATATATTCATTCAACAAGGATTACCTAATAGAGAATGTCATTCTAGATGGTTTAATAATATCTCTTTGGTGGGCTCAACAACCTCATCAATATCATGTAATATTCAAAATAAATAACATAACTAAAATATAAATTGATGATGAAATCCAGTTAGAACAATAGAGTCTATCTAGACTTGGCATGGGATGACAAGCTATAAACACAAGAAAATTATGCATATTATGACATTTTATTAGGGAGAGATGCCAAAAAATCACAAAAAATCACAAAATCATAAATAAATAAAATAAAGTTGTTATTTGAAAATCCCTTGGAACTTGGGTATAGTTTATTTACATCTATGTTGTCTTCACCATATTGAATTATGCCATCATGTACATTTTGTCTTGTATATCAAATATTATTTTTATTGACTATTTAGTTTTCAGTTCACATAATAAAAATATTTCAATTACAACTTATCATATCACCTTATTATCTCATGAAAGACATGTCCAAAATTAGCATTACATTAGTTCTTGCCTTAATTGTTATGAGTGAAGTAAATATGTTATTCCTACATCTCTTTACTAGATTTATAAAATTCTAGCCCACATCCTTTTTTATAAGATTATCCATGACAAAATATCCTCTTACATTTCTCTTTTTATCAGACAACATTAAACATGTTACAAGAAGAAATATGATAATTTTACTCACCTATCTTGGTCTTTGGTGATAATCCCATACATCTTACTAGTCACATGGGGCCAAGACTTGGGGGTATAATTATTCTTATAACATGAACATCCTTAGTCAAAACTTATCAAATTCAAACTATCTCTCACCCTTCATTGATATTCAGTGTTGAGACTTTACATCTTATTAGTTTCATGAGATTAACATTGGGAAGACATACATTTACTTGCCTATATATAGTCTCTGGTGATAAGCCCATGTGTCTTCATGGTCACATGAGATTATATGTAGGGGGTCATAAAAAAAAGTGAAATCAAAGGATGATCAAATAAATATTTCTTCAAATATCTTGTTTATATGTCTGTGCTACAAAGGGTAGACTTTATCTCATTAATTGATTATGTTAGGGATAGTTCTCTCTAAAAACATCCAACAATTTTTGTATTTTGTAATTTTTCTGATATTTAAATTTTTTTATTTTCTCATAAGGACTAGATTACCATTGTTTTTTATATAGATTTTTTATTTTTGTCTTAACCATTTGTAGCTTACCATACTCCTTTATTTCATTAATTTGTTTCAAGCTGAAAGTTATATGTTATGTACACAAAACAATTGGGCATCACTTACAAAACAATTGATTAAGTATATCCATAAAGTTTTGTGTGTATCTATCATGTTATCTCATTAACTAGGATTATATCACCATGCATAAACCATTATCTATAATTACCCTAGTTACTTGGGGGCATTAATTTTTAGTCATCCATTGTATATTTACATGTTTAACATTTTTAAAGTTGTTCATTTATCCTGTAAACATATAATTTAGGGTTATTCTTCCTATATATGAACCTATATTTTTTCTCATGATACTAGAAAAATGTCTATTATATTAATTATCTTTACAAAATAAAAAAATAAAAACAACATAAAAACATCCCAAAAACATTAATCTCAACACATCTACAATTCTAAGCTATCTTCCAAATCATTCTCACTTTCTTGGGTGGGTCACTTGCACATCCATTTATCAAAACATTCAAAAATGTTTCATTGCTCATCCACTTTATCATCACTTCTTATTGGGAGAAGTACATTTGGCCTGATATCCCCACATAGAATTTGTCTAAGGTGGATTATTTAGCATCACTTAGAGACATGGGGTCTCTAGGGTTATCTCATACACCACCTTCCTCATCATCCATTTCCCAAAATATAGACTAGCTTATTCTTTAGCTTTTCCCTCAATTATTTAGATCCTAGCCTCACTCTTAGCTACAATTGTTTAGTCCTTGTTTCAATTGCCTTTGTTTACAACTTTTTAAATATTTACACTATTTATTTGTTTCATTATTGTTTTTTTTTTTTTTTTTTAACCTTTAACCATTCACTTGCTTATTTTTATCCCTTTATTTATCCTTAACCATTAATATGGTTATTTTACTTCATTTTATCTCTCACCATTCTAATGGTTATTTTTATTTATTTCTCAATTCTTGAGTTACTTTTTGTTTAGATATGTGTGTCATTCTTGCTTTGAATTATTGTAATTAGTAATTTTGTGTATGTTACAATCATTTAGACTACATTTTTTTACATTTTCATTTTTTACAAATCATTTAGCTTACTTTTGTTTTCATGTTTTGTTGTTCCTTTTTTTATGTGTGTTTAACAAAGATCATTTTGTGAAATGCATATATAATATGGTTATTAATATATCATAACATACTTTTATAAAACACAATTTATTATTTATTTTCTTCATATGCTTTAAAAAAAGTGATTATTCAATATCATTGATGGTAATGTGTTTCATGCTATATTAAAAATTAGGTTGCTCAAATTTCAAATACTGTTTAAAATCCAATGCCAAGAATGCAAACAAAAGATATGCAAAAATGTAACATTATACATCTATGTGTAGAATCCATTCTTTACATAAGTCATCTGTCTAATATAAATATGATAAAAAAATTAAAACATGCTAGTAAAAATCAAAATGTATGAAACATAACTAGCAGTAAAATATATCCATCCATTTATCAATCATGCATAAATCCATGTAAATCAATAAATATCTCATTAATGTCCAATCTATAGTAAAAAGTATCATAAAATCATCATGAATACACACACACACACACACACACACACACACACACACACACACACACACACACACACACACACACACACACACACACACACACACACACACACACACACACACACACACACACACACACACACACACACACACACACACACACACACACACACACACACACACACCACACACACACACACACACACACACACACACACACACACACACACACACACACACACAAAAAAAAAAAAAAATGTGTCTATACAAAAAGGTACATCTCTAAATATGTATACATGAATGAATCTATCCATCAAATATCCCTTATATCTATGTCTCGTCCTATCCCTTAGATTGAATATCTCTCCAAATCATGATGTGCCTCATGGAAGACACATCACATTTTGTACCTATCCCACTAACCTCTCTAACTCTACTAGCTTAATAGATCTAGTAGATGTCAATAATCTCACAAAGTACTCTCTAAAAGATGGTTCCCTCTGATCTCTTGGTATAACCTCCTCATATAAGATCTTATAACATGTGGCCTGATTCATGCCCTTCATCACTCTATACAAAGTGGATATCTACCCCTCTACAACATATAATACCATCACCTCTACAAGCTTTGTATGAGTTGTGTCCCTCTCCTCCCTGTAATGAACCTCATGAGTAATCAATTCTATATCCATAACATCCCCATCCATCCCATCTATATTACCTTGTAGCCTATCTACCTTAAACTATAATAATCTTATCTTAGAAGTCTGATCACCTCTACCATATATTACACCCTATAACATAGTCACCTCCTAGTACAATCCATCTATCTCAAGTTCTAATATCCTCTCAGAGTCTATCAATAAGTGCATGCTCCTTTTCATAACTCAGAGCATGTGAATATCTAGCCACATCCACTCTCTCTACTTGAGTGTCATGTTCTTCTCCCATAATACTATCCTATCCTACATAATTATCTATGAAATCTACCTCTACAAATATATTATCTCTTCCTACCCTCTAATCAATATCTAGGTCCATCCTTGTATCAACATCATTTTTTACCCCTACCTCATGGAAAATATCAATCTCTTCCACATTAGTGATCTATACATCATGTAGCTAACTCTACTCAATAGTACATCCTTTGACTCATACTATTGATCATGATCATCTTCTATCTCTTGTAACATCCCTCATGATCTAGGATCCTAAACTTGTACCTCATGGTTATCTACTTAGACTAGCCACCAACCTCTACCTCTATGTCTATGGTAGAGCATATGGCATAGTCAATCTCAATGGCCTCTATCGATCCCACCAATATGTATACCCATCAACCTCTCCCACATCAATGATGTTTCTCTGATCACTCTATATAAATATATTCATCTATGATCAGTGATGGTTAGGTCAATATTCATATCCCACTATGGCATCTACCTCATTGACCATGCATAAACATGTGGTCTAGCTAGTATATTCTACCTCACACCAAACTATCTCATCACCATATTTGGGTGATATCTATCTATAGCATTAACATGCCTCCTAATGATGTAATAAGGGGTCATCATGTAGTTCATGTGAAGATACTCATTTTCCCACTAAAACACAATCTCTTTTTAAGTTCTTCAAGTGATCTACTCATCACCTCACTCATCCATTACCCTCCTATAAAAATCTAGATCTCCCAAATGTCATCTTCATATCCCAATAATCACATTCCATCCATATACCAATGGATCATCATCATCTTGTGTGATCATATGTGCAAAATCCCTCTTAATCATAATGTGTTCCTAGTATTATACCTATAGTATTGTCAATATCCCAATATTCATGCAACCTGAATACACAATGTGATATAAATAATGGTATAGGTGGGATAACATGCGTTTAACTCATGAAAATATCTCTCCCATATCCATCATGTATCCAATCACATATATGACATAGCCTCTTGATATTTTTAAGAACCAACATGCCACTGATAATAGCCATGAATACGATAGTAAGAGAATCCATCTCTAAATCAATACAATAGTCTACATCAAGCATACCTCTATCAACCAAAATCAAACCATTACCAACAATACAGTATAATATAACATCCTATGGATCTTAATCCTATTACACATATCTACCTCATATTGAGATACCCAAAATCAAATAAACACACTATAGTGTAATAGTCATCTCCCTTATCAGAAAGTAAAATGTGTTTGTCTCACTATGCAATCTCTATACCAATGCTATCAATAGAGATTTATATTATCAAACCTCTATAATCTAGGAAATATAGGATATTACACTACCCTATAACATGCCATAGTTATACTTAGTGAATCTCACCATCCACACCATTGCTATAGATCTCTACTCCCAAATAACAAGAACTCATAAAACCTCTTATAAATCACAAACATTAGAATTTAATTAATTTTAATCATCATTAAATTCATCATTATCACTATATTCTAAATACTCAATCAAAATAACTAAAAAAATCAACCACAAAAACATTTTTTCATTCTTATTTCATTCATATACAACACAAAATCATTGTTATAATTTTCAAACTTTCTATTAATTACAAAAAAATCACTTCTATACCCAATGATTTCACTAATTCCACTGACTCAAAACAATGAATTATCATTTATACTTAAAATGAAATAACTACCCCATTTTTCAAAATTGCTTCCATGTTTAAAGAAATTATTTTTTACCCCAATGAAATCACTGATTTTGATGACAAAATCTTCTTTTTCATAACAATGATTTAATTTCTCTTAACTTTAGTCCCTATTAAATTCTAACAAATGTAAAAAAAATCTCAAAAATAAATCACTTACTAGAGTCCCACTCCTCTCAAGTCTCTAAAATCTCCTCACTGATCCACTCGATGTTCATGGTGTGGAATATTATCAATGTTTCTTTGTAAGCCTTAGAGAAAATATCTTAAATCATAATTATTAGCAATTAGCCTTTATAATAAAATATCACAAATGATTTTATAATCCTTATTTATTCTAATTGTTTAATTTGATGCTTCTAATTTCCCACCCATCCGCTCATCCAACTCACTTCTTCATCCATTTTTCTAATTTTTGGATAAATTAAATTAATTCATTCTGAATTTATTTTCAAACTCCTCTAATAATCTATCTACATCAAATAAATGCAATCATTTTCAAATTCAATATCATTTTTTATTTATAGATTTGTTACTTATTATTGATGATATATATCATTCTCACAACCTCTCAATTGACCCCTACATCGTTACAAAAACATTAAGCATGCAATATTTAAATGGTTAAACAATTATTTTTTAAATCCGTACTCTAGTTTTAATTAACTAGGGGAAAACTTGTTATGCAACAAATGTAATGCAATTTTGGCATCAATTATACAATAAATTGATCTATTGTTCATCCACATCACTTTGACCATTTCCTCTTTTCATTAATTTTGAGCATTTTTACGCTATCTCCCACAAACCCCTAAGGGGGCATCATCACACTCATTTTCATTCATTTGGGGAAATGTTTTCCTTTTTAATCATCGACACTCTACTTATACTATTCTTTGAAATAGAGTTGATTTGCAACACTATTTCTAAGATGGATAAATGTAGATACCTAAATTTATTTTAGTGTTAAAATGCACCTAAATTTATGTAATAATTCTTCTTAAATTAATAATTTATCACATCTTCCTCCAAATTCAAATAATTGAATAAGTCAAATTAGTCAATTACACACACTTTAAATACTTATTTTAAATATAAAATCTAGGTTTTACACCTCATCAAAACATATCCCACCATTTTCTCCCTCATCCCAACCAAATCCACAACTTTATAAACCTCTTATGACTCATCCCTTGAGTTGTCAATAAATTTGACTTAGTCTTGTTGACTCAGCTAACCAATCCCATGCTTCTCTCAACCACTTAAAATTGGCTTCATCCTCATGGGTGAGGACTCATTAGCCACCATTGACCATTAAGATCATTAAAACATCCACATGATCCTCCACCATTAGATCTTCCTATAAAATTCTATAAATAAACTTAGAAACCTTCATTTTTTAATATTTCTAAAATTGAATCCCGAGTCATAAAATAAAATCTTAGAGAATCTAGACTTATGATAATAGATCTCTACACACAAGTGAATCAAAGAAAATCAAAGACTCCTCTTAAACCAAAACACTTATTTTTATCTTTTGCATTGGAAGTATGAGAACCACATTTTAAAATAAAAAATCAAATGTATATCTCAATGGAGAAAGCTTGCATATTCAAAGCATAAATTTTGTGATTTATGTTTTCTTTATTTTTTACTCTATCATAGGTTGAATTTAGCATAGAATAAGATTAATTCATTTTATTATCACCTTTAAATTTAGTTCACTCAAACTAAAATATGAGTCACTATATGCACACCTATTCATAATGACTATGATTCTAGAACAACTACAAGAGATTACATAGTTTCTAGAATAAGGGACATTTTTAGAACACCACATAGAAAGAGATAAGAAAAAATGATCACTAGATGTATTCCAAGTAGTATTATTAATGTAATTTAATATTAATTAAGAAAATATTAAGTGCTACATAGATTAGTATTAGAGCATGAGTTTGCATAAATCATGGATGAAGTGTATCAGGGAGTTACAGGTTACTTCACAGGAGATGAAATTATGAGAAAAATATTACAACGTGGAATTTGGTAAGCATATCTATTTTAGGATATGTAGAGATTATCCTAATATTATAATGTTTGTTAAATGATGAGGAAACCACACTAGAGATATAAGATGCCTTTACAACCCTTGTTAGCACAAAAACCATTTGAACAATGGGGTATTGACTTTATAGGACTAATTAATCCTCAATGTAATAAAAGAAATATAAGTTATATCATCATTACAAAAAAATATTTTACAAAATGGGTAGAAGTTTTTGTGACCCCAAGTTGTAATGCAAAAGACACATCCAAGTTATCGTACAAGAAAATCATCACCAAGTTCAACTACCCTCTTAAATTAGCAAGTGATAGAGGAACTCATTTTTTGAATAAGACCATCAAGGACCTCATATATGATTTCCTAATATCACATCATAAGATCAAAAATTATCATACAAGTGAATGGCCAAGCTAAATCTACAAACAAGGTGATAGGTAAGATGCTTACTAATATATATGATGTGAAACAAGATGATTAGGAGGATAGAATTCTAATAGTCATGTGGTATTATCATACCCATTTTAAATGTATGATAAAATTTACCCTATTCTAGCTGGTATATGGGTTAAAATTTGTAATGTCTTTGGAATATGTTATTCCTAATCTATGATTCATAAATATGCTATGAATGGGAGATCAGGAATTGAAAACTAACATGTTGTTGGACTTCAATCATATGGATGAAGCAAGATGCAAAGAAATCTAGGCTTAGGATATAAACAAGCATATCTGAAGGAATGGCATAAAAAAAATATGAAGAAAGTCATACCAAGTAAATTAACTTGTTCTTTTATATGATAGTAGGTTCAAAGCTTTCCCTAGAAAGCTTAACATTAGGTGGAAGGGCCCTTACATCATCTATGAAGTCTTGAAACCTAGAATAATGGTCATGTGAGATTTGTAGGGAAATGCCTTACCAAGGTGGGTAAATGTTTTTAGGTTGAATTCTCACCTCCATTAATTCAGAACAACATGGAATAAAGGTGTTATATTGTACCAAGTAGATGGAAGTTATGATTTTAAGCATTGATTTATGGATATTTTGGATTTTGTGTGTTTATTTTCACATGTGTGGGGAAATATAAGTGTGTGTATAAAGTTAATGGATAATATTAATCCATAATTAAGTATAAGGTTCCATTAATGCATATACATGGAAGAAGGTGTCCAAATAAGTATAATGTATGGACATCAATTAAGTCTAGGAAAGACATGTGTATCTAAATATTGAGCAGATAGTGGAGTTTAATGATCAAGCCATTGTAATTAATGATTAGGTATTGTAGAGATTCATAAATATATTGGAAACATGATAGATCATTGTCATAAATAGAATACTAGTAACATAGATCAAATCTTAGTTAAAGTGATAGGTTAAAAATCATAACCACCATCACAATCAAATATCACATTAGCAAAACAAATACCACATCAGTAAGAAAGGATACACTTCATTAAAATATCACATTTTAAGGATTGAGTGATGACACATCTAATTAATATATCAAAACATTGAAGGTGGTGTGAGAATTTTTAAATCTAGCACTTGGGAAATTACATCCATATTCCCTACTAAGTATACCAACGTACTACAAATTTTCCAAACAATTGTTGCTCTCATCCAAGTCTCAAATTTGCACATTCAAGGAAATTATTTCATCATCAAAGTAAGTGACACAAAATTCCTAAATTGGATTGATCCCCACACATCAAGGGTTCATTAAAACATGAAAAGAAGACATGGGGATCAATGTAGCATTAGTAGAAACATGCTTCATATAACCATATGGCTATGAGTTTGTTCATAATGTAGAGATGAAAATGTTTGTGTAAGATGTATTTGAAGTGTTGAAACTAGAAACATCATCATAGCCACATAGACTCTATAACATAGATCTGGAGTGGTTTATCTGATTTCATACTTTTAGGCAACTTGATGATGTAATGGAGGTATTGATGGCTCACTACAATGATGGAAAGATTTATCTTTCTCAATATATAACCATATACATTAATATCATTGTGATGGAAAGCGAGATAGGAATCCCTATGAGGTGGATATCCATCACTAATTATAAATACAGAATGCAACCCATCCTTTTAGAGATCGAATAAAATTACTCTCCTAGCTCATGAGGAATTCTATTGAAGGACATTAAATATGTGTTGGAGTGAATTCTAGTTTTATTTGAATTCATTTCATGTAGATTATATAAAAAAATCAAGGATGGTAAGTAGGATACCAAATGGGTCATCGATATTTCCCATCAAATGATCCATCAAAATGAGGAATTAAATTAACCTGAATTCTTGGTCAGTGAACTTACTATGAACATTGATAAAGTCTTGATGATAGTGAATCAAACATTAAAATGCTAATATGTTGTATTTTTGTTGGTGTTTACATAATGGAAGTCACCTTAGGGTGAATTCCATCCTAACGTCAACTATTTGTTGAATGTGTAGTTCTATAATCTCACATGGACCTATGAGAACACCTATTTTCAAAATTAGGACAAGTTCACCAATTGGTGGAATGAGTTCGTAGAGGTCATCATAGTCAACCCACACATACCACTTAATGTCATTTAGTATTTGGGACAACATGTACTCATCATAAAGATTCTAAAGGGCATTGTCATTTGAATTCATGAACTACCCAAGGTATCAGGTCTACCCCTCCCATAATTTATTAACATGTAGATGGCACAGATTAAGGTGGCAAAACAACAAGAATTGTAGCAATGAGAGAAACCCCATTTAATTTAATACCAAAATCTACTTTATACCTTGTAAATACAACTACACAACCTTCAATAATAGTTTTACCAATCTGAGATTCATGGAAGTGCAAGGTACTTGAGGGTAGAAGATATCCTTCTCTTCTAAGGTAGAAGAATCATAACTAGATAACCTAATTTGATGAACCAAACACACCCAAAATCACTAGGCTCTATGAATTACATCATATGGAAACTAATGAACAATAGGTCTATAATATGATGATGGATGATATGGCCGAAGACCAATACAAGAAGGAGGAATAAAAATATTAATTATCTAGAAAGTGGTGTGCACCATCTAAGTATAGAAAAAAGTTCCATAAAATATTTAGATTGAGTTACCCCTTATCCTACCTCTATCATCATCAATACCATGGTTTAAGAGGTCAAATTATATCACATTAAATAAATTTTTAAGCCATGAGGATTCACTTTGAACCTATCATAGTCACTATTCATAAAAGTTATCCCCCTAGCTCAACTATTTCAGTGTAGGTAGACTCCACATTGCCATTGAAAATTTAGGGAAGACACCTTACCTCTTCTTGTGTACACATTAGAGATCCTATGATGGAAGATTAATTATCATAATAAGTTGACATAACAAAACCCACAAGATGTCAAGTTTGTAAGGGAAAGGTTTCTCGAGTGGAGGTGAAAATTACTTTCCTTAGCTCCTCACCATGAAAAATTGAAGAGGACAAGATGGACACAAAATAAGTCACACTTGAAGCTCATACTATGAAATAATAATAGGCTACACAAGAATAAGCATAAATAAAAACTAAGAGTCATGTACACAAGGAATAAAATCATAAGACTAAGGCTAAGGATAAAAGGAAGGCTGAGGAGGAGTAAAAAGAATAAGAGTTAGCCTAATGCCAAATCAAGGATGTAGAGGCTTTAAATTAATATTAGGATGTTAACACCCTCTAAAAATAAAAATAGTAAGAAGAAAATAATAAAACACAACAAGAAGATGTGACTCTAGAACAAGCCACACAAAAGCAACACATAGCAGGACAAACACATAAGGATGTTGAACTGAAAGTAGAGTGCAAATAGAAGGAAGTCATCTAGGAGTAGAAGAAGAACTAGCTTATATAATAATAAGCATATAACCATACCTAGAACCAATAGTGGTAATGTAAGGTGAAGGAATAAGATGTCACTAGGAAGTCATAGGATACATGGAGAAGCAAGTGCATGATGAGGCCACCAAGAAGGCCTAAGAAGATGTGATAAATTAGGAAAAGGCTAAAGTTATGAAGAAGAGTGTTGAGGAATCCCAAACATATAATGATAAGGCACAATTTTCACTAATGAAATCAAGTTACATCACAATGCAAATCCCTAAAGAGATACCCCAAACACAAGTAGGAGGACCTATGGTTTCCTCCCAAGATGATAGTACATCATCTAGCCTATTTGACATTTGGCTATGGGATGTGTCAACAACCTCTACAAAGTGCACCATTTTTATTTATCAATATCTCCATTAATGATGGCACCTATAAGTACATTAGTTGTAAATCTTGCCTTAACTCCTACCATAATTAAAAAATCCTTAGATGTTTCCCACATGCCATTATCTAATAATATTAAAGGTGCCAATGTGTTCAAAGAGTCTATTTTTCATAAGGTAGTTGCATTAGATCAACAAGTTAAGGAGGTCAAGGATACCAATTTTTCAATCATAAAACAACTACACATTGCCAAGAAGACTATCTAAGATGCCTGCCTAACCGTTACACACATCTGATTATAGATCCTTCACTCCTAAATAAGGACTAGCTTACTCTTATTTTAAATAAGATCAAAATAGATTGGTAGACCTTCAATGAAGTGAGAAACATCCAAAATGGGAAATACATCAAAGTTGAAATTGAGTTCTTTTTCAATTTTTTATTTGAGTATCATGACACCTTAGATACTACTTGGGTTTAGGATACACACATTAAACTTCAACCAATCAATTTGAATAAGTAGTTGGATAAGGTTTAGACTAGTATAAAGACCAAATTTTCCATGATTGATTTCACACAAGCCATATTTATAACACCCAACACAACTCCTATTTTCATGGATGTTGTGTTGTAAACCTCAGTAGGTGTGAGGGATACTATAATGCAAAGTAGATAGACTTGAAAGAACAAGATGCTACACAACTTTTCACTAGCATGAAAGCACAATGAAACATAGATAAGATGTTTTATCTCTATGGTGAAATCAAAACCAAGGTTAAAATTATGAAATATGCTCTATTGGGGATGACTGACATAAATATTCACCAACTACTGGCTAATCAAGATCCCCTCCATAGTCTCCTGCATAGGGCTCACGAAGTTATCCTCAATTAGAAGTCCTAAAAATATGACTTGGTGCCCATAGATTTAAGCATTAAATCATTGGTTGATGTACCCAAGATCATTCCTCTAATATAACTATGACATATCATCCTATAACACAAGATTCCACCACCTTCTAATTAATGCTTGCACAGGTTCAATAATTTTGAAAATTCACTCAATTATTTTTTGTAATTAGAAGCTTGTATAATACTAATCATAGTCAGTCTATTGAAAACCTACAAGGGTAGTATACTAGTATGTTACTTATTTTAAAACCTAAAATGGTATCTAAGTAGTATGTCAGGGGTGAAAACTAGTTTACCAACCCCCTGAGCAAATTTTGTGAATCCTATGCACTTTTATATTTTGTGACCTTTCTCAATTTTCATGCAACTTACCACTATGACATTATCTCTAGATGAGACAACATTTTAAGTCCAAGAAAGTGTTAGTGGTAAAAATTAAATGTAAAACTATTTATATGTATGAGAATTTCCTATGGTAATTATAACTATGTTCTATTTTTAGGTTGTTAGGAGTTTTTATGATAATCTCTATGTTGGTCAAGATTCAATCAAAGGAGATATGGAGAACTATTCTTAGAAACCTAAATCTATAAGGTATAACCATAGGAATTAAGGCCTATATGTATGTAAAAATAATATAATATAAGTATTGATGTTGATGTTTATGTGTATGTCAGTAACATAATAATGATTGTTAAATTTGATTAGAGATCTTTTGCTCATAGTATTGATAGAAGTGGACCTTGAGTAATGAATGTTTCCTTATTGTAATCCCTAATACTATATCCTTTAATATGAATTATAATTTTTTGTTCTCTTTTATGGTATAATCATAGAGTTTTCTATGTTATTATGAGTGTTTCCTTCACTATACGACTCTAATGTGTAATTTTCTATATCAGTAAGTAGTTTACATCATAATTGATCCATTAAACAAGCATAATTCTCTTTGATAAACCTTTCATATGTATTCAAAATATTAATTAAACCATACTTGAATATTTTGATGTAACTTTGTACAGTTTATCCCCATAATTAACATGTTTTGGTGAAACTTAGGAACCTATGCTATAAATATAGAAGTAGATAGAGTAGAAGATGAATATGAAAGTGTAGAAGGTAATATGGATAAATAGGAAGAATAATTAGAAAAGTAGAAGACAAGGAAAAAATTATTATGAATAAGTTAAATAATTATAAGTGTAAATAGAGGATATAGAAATAATTGAAATGAGAATTCAAAATACGCCTAGTTTTTAAATCCCGACTGAAAAGATAAAACACATTGAGATAAACCTTGTGAAGCAAGCACCTTCTTGTGTACTCCTAGTAATAATAATGAAAAAATAAAAAGAGAGTGTAGAAGTGTGAAATAGTTATGTAAATTATAGTAATAAAATAAGATGAATAAGATAAAATATCTAATAATGGGAGAAATAATGAATAAACTACCATTATTTGGGAAACATCACAAAAGATGTAGAACACTTTTTATTATTGGATTTCTACTAGACAATTCAAACAATTAATTATCCTCAAATAAAAATGTTTTTTCTAAATTAATGGATTAGACATTGAAATTATATATGATGATAATCCCAAAACATAATATAAATTAAAAATAACATTTTAAACTAATTTTACTACCCTGATATACCATTAGATTGTTTGTAAAATAAGACACCTTATACAAAAGGAGAATGATATAGTGAAGCATTATGACCAAAATTAGAAATAATTAGTGCATAATTTGGAATAACTATTGAATGAAAAATAAAGGATGTAATGGTTAATCTCATGTTTTGTGCCATATATATGAGCTTCCATGGATGGAATAAATATTAAAACAATTATGGAGACTTTATAAATGTTGAAAATATTAGAAGGAAAATCATGGATAAGGGAGAATAATTTTTTAGTGAAAATAGAGTTAGAAAATATGAGGCAAGATTTTAGTTTTTTAAGTTTGAAGCAATAAATTTTGATGAAATGATAAGTAGGACATGATACCTCACCATATATTTATGCAAGTCAATTTCTTTTGTGTAATATGTGGTGGTTATGGACACATGGAAAAAAAGCATCCATATTATGAGATAATGAGAATAGTAGAAATATTATTAACAATATCATGAAAAAAAATCAATAAAGGATATGGTTTGGGTTTTGTATAAATTGGGACCAACATGATCAGTGGATGTGCCCTTTAGTATAATAAGTTGCATACACTAACTATTATGAAGAGATGAATACTAGAAATGTATAGAATGAGTATATAGGAAGATAAATAGATGCTTAATAATACAAGTGGATTATATTTATATCATAAACCTAGTAGTACATGACTATCAACCTAAATGTAATATAGAACACCATATCCACTAGTGAAAAATGTGCAACTACAAGGTGGACAAAATAAATATTATAATGGATATGAAGATTGGTACCAAGAAAGAAATAAATAAGGATAATTTATAGGATATCACAAAGATAATAGAGGTGAAAATTTAGGAAGATACAAAGGAGGAATGAGATATCATGAATATAGGGAAATGATCACTTACTTTAAATGTGATAAAAATTACACATTTTAATAAATTGTTTGGACGGAAATTATAGACATTGTGAATTCTCTTAGGAAATGGGCACACATGATTTATTCAATTTCCATATAGCTATTAAGTATTGTATAGATGGAGGAATGAAAATATAATATATCCTATAAATGATAGTAGTGATGTGGGTTTTATGTACACCAAATATACTTATGGGATAGACCCTCCCATTTTATGATTGGTTAGACTTCATTTTGTGATCATGTGGTGAAATAATGGTAAGTGTATTATTTATTTTTCATAGATGCTTTAGATACCATGGGTATATAATTCTCAACCTAAACACCTAAGAGTTAACCTACATTTAATGCATGGATATAAACTATGGTGTATTTGATTTAAAATAAAATAAAATAGGGAAAGGTAAAGTAGAAAATAAAGGCTCTGTAGTTCAACTAAATTTGGACCCTTCTAAGTGTTTTAGATTATTTGGGTTGTTACACAAACATAGATAATAAAATAAAACTATTTAAATGTAATATGCAAATA
>JARHVA010000402.1:4280000-4347500 GCA_037957365.1 Torreya grandis | reverse complement strand
ATTTATTTTGGAGAGATGTGGTGGTAATATTAGAGTTGGGACCTTGATACATGTTTGGTATTATAAGCACATTATAGTATAGCATCTACTCAGTGGAACCCTAGCTAGGTGGTCCCATCCACAAACATTCATAGAAGTACTACTCTTTTGTAGATTACACACCATGATGTAGCATCACACTATTTTGGATAAATTGACTTTGGATCATATTACATTGCATTCATATAGGACATTTTATGGGTGGCTCAAGGATGGGCATGAGTTTTATAGGATTAGAGTAAACATGTTATTATTTTACCACATTCATGGAGTTTGTGTGTTATTTCAATATGGCTATGTACTTTGATAATATTTTTATATATAATGGAGTTCCATTGTCACCATAACCATGGAATATTACATTGTGGAGTAATAATAGGCCCAATTATAGGCTTTCACTAACACTTGAAGATTTAACCTCTTAGCCTAGTGATGAAATATATCACATGGTTACCTTGGCTACAAAGGATGATATAAGAAGTACCAATAGATATATATAATGGTGGTTAGGGCCCTAATGGCCATTATTGTTCCTAATTATAGTTACCTCACCTAGTTTCATACTTGTGGCATAAGGATCTATGTAAGGAAATGTAGGTGGTGGTGCTCCTATGGGACTAATAACCCTAGATGATGTGGATATCATATCCACATGTAAGTATTATACTTTGATTTTATATTTAATCTGATCTAGAATTTGATATAAGATAATGAAGTAATTTATAGTTTATATCTTATGTTTGGGAGAGAGCAGTCCTAGTAGAAGATATGCTAGGATAAGGACTTATACTAGAGGTTATCTTCTACAAAGATATATCAACCACATGTTTCTCAAAATGAGTATCATGGGATGTATCATCCCTATTATAGTATCCTCTAGAATAAGTATGTGGATGTCTATATATGTGTTTCCAAAATGCAATGATTTCCTCATAGATAAACTAGTAATATTTTGATGAAGAAAAAATAATCATTATCTCAATGCCCATTTATACCATGGAATGTGTAAAAGTGTCATCCTTATACCATTTCAAATATATGTGATGGATAGTGAGAATTATAAGGATGTTTTATAATCTAGTTATCTGATAGTATACATAATATATCATATGATTTATCTCTATACCAATCAAATTGAAGTGGTTGGCTTTTTTTAGAGGCATATGGTTTAACTTTAGGATGTATTCTATAAGTGATTTCCTTTCCTTTGTTCAATACCTTTATTATTTTTTATTTGGTATGAACTACTAGTTACGAAGAGGGTTTTTGATGTGGTTAATGTCCCTTAGTTTTATTAGTTTTCTTTGAAAATTATATTTATACCATGTTTGTTTTTAGGTGGAGAAACATGTAATTTGGTATTAGTATTCGTTAAATAACAAAAATATTTATGTACATCCTGATATAAAGTGTCAAATGAAGAAAATGGATTGTGAAATATCTTTATCTAAGAGGAGAAATAATAATCCTATTATGTATAAATTTCACTCCCAAATCTAATGGGTAATATCTTAATGAATATAATATATCCTTAAATATGCTAACATAGTCTTGAATGGACTCATTCTCAATTTGTGTTAATACCTAAAACTTTTATAATGGTAATTTAGGTAAGGTATATAGATGAAAATTTTATAATAAAACATCTTATAGGTTTATAATGTGGATAAGGAACCATTTTGGATTCTATAAAACCAATCAAGATCCTCTATATCTAAACTTCAATGGAAAGCCTTTAATATCAAGCATCCATATTTAGCCCAATGTTCAAAAGAATTTATATATTATTTGAAATGAGTAGAAGGTTATACTTGACCATTAAAAGAGGATAATTTATTAATGATAAATTTTGAAGGGTGAGGATATTTAAATTCATATTGAATAAGAGTTTGCTACTCTAACCTATTATCCTCAAAGGTAGATTCATTGGAAGAGACAACTTAAGGGTATTTGCTTTTTATTGAAGCTCTCCCATGGTAGTGATGATAGATAAATATCACCAGTAAGAAGTTTTAAATAGGTTTTATATTTTCTTAAAGGTCATAAACTACCAATCATATGAAACATAAGAATGGTAGATTCTTTATGGCCCTCTAAAATAGGAACATCTTGTTTTATAGAACTAGGTACAGAGGTAGGTATGTATTTATGAATAACATGAAGGTTGATATCATTACCATGAAAAATAAATATATTAATTGAAACTTTTTGACATATGATAGAGGGAGAATAAATAATGTCATTTTTAAACATATTGTCCTTTTGAGCAGAAAATGCAAAGGAGGCGGGAAAAGAAACATTTTATACTTCATTTACAATATTAAGAGAGAGAAAGATGAAATTTTCACTTTAATTTGTAATTTACAAAGAAGAGAGAGAGAGAATTGATGTTAATTTTTATTTATTTTTATTTACCTTTCTTGAGATTTGAAAGAGATGAATCAAATGTACTTGTAAATTTAACTATATCTCCAATCAATGCATCTTTAATAATAGCTTTGTTAGGATTTTCTCATACATTTTCATTTTTCCATTCAAGTAGGGGAGATAAGGAATTATTACATGAATTTTTATCATTACAATTTTGAGAAAGATAAGTAATTTCATTATTTTCATTTGAGTGATCCAAATAAGGGATAAGATTTTCAAAATTAGCATTACTTTGAAAAGAAAGCACACAATCAAGTTAGTCAACATTTTCTTTGCTATAAATGAGAGAGGGATATTCAATTTTATGAAAATTTACATCAATGGAAGAAGGAAAGGATCATTCAATTTTCTCAACATTTACATTATTGGAAGGAGTAAATGAGAATTTAATTTTTTCAACATTTACTTATTGGAATGCATGCATGCAACATTTTGACTTGAAACATCATTATTGATAACTTATTGCATGTCTATTTTATCATCCTTATTCAAAGCACTAAAAATGTAAAAAAAATTATTTTTTACACCCTTCATCATTAAAATTTGAAAAATATGAGGACTATGCTCCACATACCTAAGACAAACTGTGTCGCACTCATTACCATATGAAAAAATGTTATTATGATTGATATGTTCATTTACACTTGGATTTTCATAATTAGTTATTTTTATTAACCTAGTTATAAGCAAAATAAAAAATTTGATCCTATTTTCTATACACCTTAATATCATCATATGCAATACTTTGATAATGGGTAATATTGAATAAATTATTAATACAATGAGGCTTAACATGGATTATAATAAATGAATCCATAAGGATGTTAACTTTTAACCCAATGTAAAATAAATCATGTATAATAACTAAAACAATGATATAAGTAAAAATTCATTAATTTATGACCATTTACTAAATTAGATCTAAAAAATAAATATATAGATATTAAATAATGTTTTAAAGAAGGAGAAAGCTTCTAGTATTCAAACCAAGGTTTGGTTCAATGCATAGAGGATAGGTTAACTACAATGTCTTAATCTATTTTAGTTTTTATACAAACACACTTAAGAAATTAAAACTATTTGAATTCAAGATGAAAACGTTTATAAATCAATGATATATACCAAACTATATAAATATTTCCTATTTACACATATACAATGATTATAATACTACAAGGAAAGTGAGGGATAAAGAGAGCATATCTTATTTAGTGTTTTGTTGTGTACTATAATAGTGATCTTGAATCATCTCATAATAGTGATCAAGCTTTGGGATCTACCTGATCTATGTTCTAAATGATATTACCCATAACACACTTGCATCTTTACCAAACATTTTTATCAGTGCATGCATCTATCTTTAACTTAGGTGTCTAGTCCAGTGCATGTACATAATTTGATCCAAATTTTTACTAAAGTTACATCATTACCTATGTGCCAATTTGGTTCTTCATAATATGTCTACTTATGCACAAGAGCTAAACAATAATCAAAATCCTAGTCCCTTTGTCTTTGACTTCCTATAACTTTGTAAAAAGGTGTTAACACATGAGTCAAGCTAACCCTAGCAACACCCATTATTTCTAAGTTCTACCTACATATATGTACTCTGAAGAGGGCCTTAAAATTATATATAGTTCTCCCTCCTAGGCATGTGTGTTAAATTTTGATTATACAACTATATGTTCTTTCTCCTATTGTATCCCTTGATACAAGTAATGAAATAGTTGGTTAAAATTTATTAATTATTAAGATATTCAATTTATTAATGTCATATAATTTGATATATTGGAATATAAATTACTTGATAATTTGGAAATTTATTGATCAATTTTATAGGTGGTGTAATTAGACTATAGTGTTTGTATATATAGGGATCTTTTGAATTTTGAGTTAGAATACAATGGAATGTAAAAGGCCAACAATATAATTAATAAAATAGGTTTAGACAAATGATCAAAAAATGAAATATATGAAAAATATCAAGAGATAAGTTTAGACACTTGTATCGTATTTGAACATTCTACCAACACAATATTCTGATATAGATGTATGTGTCTAAAGGGTATAATACAAAGATAATAGAAAATACATGTAGGGATCCATATAATAGATTAGATAAAAAGTATTTTAATAACATAGAAGCCCAATGGGTAGATAAAGAAAGTGAAATATTTTGGAACTAAAGTGGTTGATATGAAATCATGGCACTAGACATCTAGTTCTTTATCAAGAGGCATACATATGAAAAAGGATATGAAAACATGCTTCAAACTATGTTTATACCAAATATAGGCATCTATATTGAGATGACCGATTATAATAAGAATAATCACCTATCACTGACTAATGTCTATTCTAATCTTGCTTTCAACACATAACAAAAAAAACACAATGAATATTCTAAGGAATCAAATACAATATGATCCAATAACCATAACCAAAGATAATTTTAGTATTGAAATTCTAAGCATAATCACTCTACTAGCAAGTTAAAAAGTGTGATATAGAATCAAAATAAGGACATGACTAACACACAATTCAATCCAATCATTGAAATTAAAAAAATTCATAATACTTCATACAATATATCAACCTAATGGAAATTTTACATTGTGGAGTGAGAATAGGCCCAATTATAGGCTTTCACTGATACTCAAATATCTAATCCCTCATCCTAGTGATGAAATATATCCCATGGTTCCCTTGTGTATAAAGGATGATTTAATAAGTTATAATGGATATATACAATAGTGGGTAGGGCTTAGATGGCCATTATTATTCCCAATTATAGTTACCTCACCTAGTGTCATACTTGTGACACAAGGAGGTATGAAAACAAATGTAAGTGGTGGTGATCCTATGGGACTGTACCCCTAGATGAGGTGGATATCATATCCACATGTAATTATTATAATTTGATAATATATTTAATGCAATATAGAATTTTATATAAGAGAATGAGTTAATTTGTAGTTTGTATCTTGTGTTTGAGAGAGAGCAGTCCTAGTAAAAGATATGCTAGGAGAAGGACATATACTAGTGGTTATCTTCTACAAAGATATATGGACCACATGTTCCTCAAAATGAGTATCATGGGATATATTGACCCTCTTATAATTTCCTCTAGAATAATTATGTGTAGATCTAAATATGCCTTTCCAAAATGCAATAATTTCCTAATAAACTATGTAATATTTTGATCAAGAGAAAAATAATCATTATCTTTGTGCCTATTTATACCACGGTGACTGTAAAAGTGTCATAATTATACCTTTTCAAATCTATGTTTTGGATAATGAGAATTATAAGGATGCTTTATCATCTATTTATCTGATAGTATACACAATATATCATGTGGTTTATCTCTATACCAATCAAATTTAAGTGGTTGTTTTTTTACCTTTTTGTAGAGGCATATGGTTTAACTATAGGAGGTATTATATAAGTGTGTTCCTTTCCTTTGTTCATTACCTTTATTATTTGTTATTTGGTATGAAATACTAGTTATGAAGAATGTTTTTGATGTGGTTCATGGCCGTTATTAATTTTCTTTTTTTATTTGAAAATGTTATTTGTACCATGTTTGCCTTCAGGTTGAGAAATAGGTAATTTGGTATTAGTATTCATTAAATCACATGCATATTTATGTACATCCTAATATAAAGTGTCAAATGAATCAAATGGATCATGTAATTCTCTTTATCTAAGAGGATAAATAATAATCCTATTTTATATAAATTTCACTCCTAAATCCAATGGGGAATAGCTTAAGGAATATAATATATCCTTACATATGAAAACACAGTCTTGAATGGACTCATTCTCAATTTGTGTTAATACCTAAATTTTTTCCAATGCTAACTTAGGTAAGTTATATCAATTAAAATTTGATAATAATACATCTTATAGATTTTTTAATGTCGCTAAGGAACCATTTTGGATGCAATAAAACCAATCAAGAGCCTTTATGTCTAAATTTTAATGGAAAGTCTTCAATATCAAGCACCCATCCTTAGCCAAATGTTCAAAAGAATTTATATATTGTTCTAAATTAGTATAAGGTTCTAATTTACCATCAAAGGAGGATAATTTATGAATTATAAAGTTTGAAGGTTACGGATATCTAAATTCCTCTTGAGTAAGAGGTTACTACTCTAACCTATTCTCCTCAAAGGTAGCTTCATTGGAAGAGAATTAAAACATAAGGGTATTTGTTTATTATTGAAACTCTCCCATGGTAGTGATGATAGATAAATATCACAAGTAATAAGTAGTAAATAGGTTTTATATTTTCTCATTGGAAGTAAACTACCACTCATTTGAAACATAGGAATGGCAGATTCTTTATGGCCCTCTAAAATAGGAACATCACCTTATTTTACAAAACTAGGTAAAGAGGTAGGTATGTTTTATGAATAACATTAAGATTGATATCATTACCATGAAAAACTAATATATTAATTGAAACTTTGTGATATATGATAGAGCGAGAATAAAGAATGTCATTTTTAAACATATGGTCCTTTTGAGCATGAAATGAAAAGGAGGTAGGAAAGGAAATATTGTATACTTAATTTATAATATTAAGAGAGGTAAAGATGAAATTTTCACTTTAATTTGTAATTTATAAATAAGGGAGAGATAATTTGATGCTAATTTTTTATTTTACTTGATTTACATGTCTTGAGATTTGAAAGAGATGAATCAAATATACTTGGAATTTTAACTTTGTATCCAATCAATGCATAGTTAATAATAGATATGATAGGACTTGGACATGCATTTTCATATTTAAATTTAATTAGGAGAGTTGAGGAACTAGTACATGCATTTTTATCATCACCATTTTGAGAAAGATATGTAATTTCATTATTTTCATTTGAGTGATCCAAAGTAGGGATAATATTTTCATAACTTTTAAAAGAAGGCACACATTCAATTTATTAAAAAAAATCATCATTGGAAATAGGAGAGGGGTATTAAATTTTATCAAAATTTACATCACTAGAAGAAGGAAATGATCATTCAATTTTCTCAACATTTACATTAATTAGGAGGAAAGGAGAATTCAATTTTTTCAACATTTACTTATTGGAATATATGCATGAAACAATTTAAATTAAAAAATCATTAATGCATACTTCTTTCACATCTATTATATAATACTTATTCAAAGAACTAAAAAAATGTATCAATTTGTATTTTTTAGACCCTTCATCATTACAAATTGAAAAATAGGAGGACTAGGCTGCACATACCTAAGAAGAACTTTGTCACACTCATAACCATATTAAAAAATGCTATTACAATTATTATGTTCATTTATACTTGTATTTTCATATTTAGTTATTTTATTATCCTATTTATAATAAAAATAAGAGGTTTGATCCTATTTTTGATATGCCTTAAGATAACCATATGCAATACTTTAGTAATTAGGAATATTGAATAAATTATGTATGCAATGAGGCTTAACATGGATTATAATAAAGGAATCCATGGATGTTAAATTTTAACCCAATGTTAAATAAACAAATTATAATAATAAAAAAAATATATAAGTAAACATTCATTATTTTATGCCCATGTACTAAATTAGATCTAAAATATAAATATAGAAATCTAAAATAATTTTTTCAAGGAGAAAAATTCTAGTATTCGAAATAGGGTTTGGGTCAACACATAGAGGATAGGTTCACTATAATGTCTTAATATATTTTGGTTTTTACACAAACACACTTAAGAAAATAAAACTATTTGAATGTAAGATGAAAATGTTTATAAATCAATGATATATACCAAACTATATAACTATTGCCTATTTACACATATACAATGATTAAAATAGTACAAGGCAAGCAAGGGATAAAGAGAGAATATCTTATTTAGTGTTATGTTATGTTATGTAATATAATAGTGATCTTGACTCATCTCAAAATAATGATCAGGCTTTGGGACCTACCTACTCTATGTCTTGAATGATATTACCCCTAGGACACTTGCATATGTACCAAACATTTTCATAAATGCATGCAGCTATCTTCAACATAGGTTTCTAGTCCATAGTATGTACATAATTTGATCCAAATTTATTCTAAAGTTGCATTGTTACTTGTGTTCCAATTTGATTCTTTATAATATGTCCACTTATGCACAAGAGTTGAACAATAATCAAAACCCTAGTCCCTTTGTCTTTGACCTCTTATGACTTTGTAACAAGGGGTTAGCACATGATTTAAGCTAACCCTAGCAACCCCTATTATTTTTAATTGATACCTAAATATATATACTTTGAAGAGGGCCTTAAAATAACATATAATTCTCCCTGATAGGCATGTGTGCTAAAATTTTATTGTGAAACTATATGTTATTTCTCATATTGTAACCCTTGATACAAGTAATGCAAGAGTAGGCTGACCTTTATGAATGCTTAATATATTTAATTTAGTAGTGTCATATAATTTGATAGATTGTAATATAAATTACTTTATAATTGTGAACTTTCTTGATCAATTATTTAGGTGGTGTAGTTAGACTATAGTGTTTTTATATATAGGGATATTTTGATTTTTTATTTAGAATATAGTGGAACATGGAATACCAATAATATAATTTTAAAAATAGGTTTAAACAAATTATCAAAAAATGAAAGCTATGAAAAAATATCAAGAGATAATTCTATACATTTGTGTCATATTTGGACACTTGTGCCAACACGAGTCCAACATAGATGTAAGTGTCTAGAGGGTAAAACATAAAGATAACATAAAATACATGTAGGGATCCATATAATAGATTAGATAAAAATTATTTTTACAACATATAAGCTGAAATGGCTAGATAAAGCAAGTGAAATAATATGGAACTAAAGATGTTGATATAGAATGATGGAACTAGACATATAATTCCTAGTCAAGAGGCATATATATGCAAAAGGATATGAAAACATGCTTGAAACTGTGCCTTTACCAAATATAGGTATCTACACTAAGATCAAAGATTATAATAATACTAATCACCTATCACTTACTAATGTCTATTCTAAGATTACTTTGAACACATAATACAATAAAGACAATGAAGATTCTTAGGAATCAAATACAATATGATCCAATGACCATAACCAAATATAATGTTAGTATTGAAATTATAAGCATACTCACTCTACTAACAAGTTAAAAAGTGTGATATAGAATAAAAATAAGTACATGACTAACACAAAATTCAATCCAATCATTTTAATTAAATTTTTTCATAATACTTCATACATTATATCAACATAATGAAATTTTTTCAAGTAAACACACAAATTTGGAATTGAAATTAAATTAAAACAAACTCACAAAATACTTACATAAACTTTATTTTCTTACATTAATTTCCAAAATTATCTTCTCTTTAAAATAAATGGGACTTATTCATATATAAATTCTAACGGACACTGCTTCATCTTCAAATATCATTTCATATTTAAAATATATAAATTAAGACTATTTCCTAATTAAGACTTTTGGCCTTGCATGGTTAACATATTTATAAATAAACAAGTCTTAATTTATATTCATAGTTTGCATGTAAAAATAGGCCAATAAAATATATAAATAATATACCAAAATTATACCCTAGAGATGACTTTAAAATATTGAGTAGAATTTTTAGTGACAACTACACTTGAACTAATGAAAACTCTAGTTGAAACTTGCTATTTGGTTGGACTAGAAGAATGGGATATTGACATAGTGGTAACTATAATAAATCAAGGACTAATTGACAATGAATAACTTATATTTGACCCTAATTTATATAATTATGTATGAATTATATTTATATATGAAATTTTTTAATGATGTTTGAACTCATTTTTTAGTAGCCAACTATTGTTTTTTCTCTCCATTCTATTTATATTTTATTTTCTTGTATGTGGCACTGTATGCTAAAAAAATTAACTCTACAACCTCAAAATTGATGATTGGAATTTTTAACAATATATAGATATTCACCATAAATTTATTGTGTATTTTTAATGAAATACAAAATTATTCATCCAATTATTTTTCTTAATATTATTTATCTTTATAAAAGGTGATCAATTGAATAACTTGATCATTGCCACTAAAATCTATATTTTCAACCTTCACTTTGGAACTTATAATGGAAATTTTGAGCTTATTATCAAAGAATGTATTGGTTATCACTTTCCACATTGGTGTATTTATGTTAGAGATATGTATATATACAAATATATTTATTTATTTATTTTATTTATTGTTTAATTGTTCAACCAATTCTTACATCTGATAATGTTTTTCCATAAGATAAATCATCTTATTATTCAAAATATTTTGGGCCAATGTTATATATATAATTTACAATAGGTTAAGGTATAGTTAATATTTTTTCAATAATATCTTATAAAATTAAATTAAATTTAACATCCAATATTTTCAAAGACTCATAAAAATTTACCATATTTCCCCACAATGGTGGAGATTATTCTCTTACTTTATGTATGGAACACACATTATATTAATGTGTTTTGGATGAGTTTTGAATGTTATCTAATATATCCTATGGGGCATCTATCTTACCTTGTGACTCTAGTACTTATTGGTCCATTTAAAACCATAAAAAAACATCTTCAATAATCTCATAGTGGCATTGACTATGGAGATTGGATATTCTTTAATCTCATCATCGTATAAGGAAAGGGTTTTCATTGTGTTGGTGAATGAGAAGATCCATTCTTATTTTATGAACTCATTTTATTTCCATCTAATTGTTATTTTTATTTTCCTAATCCTTTACATTTTATTATAAACCTCATAAATATCTATAGTTATTTTAATGACCAAGTTCAATCTATATAATTACTCAACCTACATTTATTGTATCCGTGGAGTTGTCACAACTAGGTCTTGAGAGGATGTCTAAACATGAGATGAAATGGTAAGAGATGAGATTTTTTTTGGAGGTGGAATTATGACTAAGAGACTAAGTTAAATACATGAAATCAATGATGTGAAAGGTATATGTATAGGAAATGATGGATTCATAATTTTATCCCTTGAAATATTGATCTAAGGGGGATTCTTCATGACATACTCTGTGAGATTGCTAAACTAATGAACTATTGACCACATGTGAAACTTATTGAATTATTTTAGTCATTAATATCACTAATTAAGTGTAAGTGTTTATATATAATGGATATTTGGTACAAATGGATTGAGTCACTAAATGTTTAAAATGTGGGATGGTCACTATAGTATATATGTTAACAGTAGGTAAAATGTTCTATGTAAGGGAAGCCTATGTTACATTTTGAAAATAATGTTGTAATTGGAATAAAGTTGATATTTATGGAGTTAATGGTAAAATTAGAAGTAATAGTGACACACTAATCTAGTGAATAACTTGTAATAGTAGAAATATTAAACAAAGTGTCATAAAATTACCCTGACCCTGATGAAGTTGTGGAAATTAATGTAACATGGTAGGGGACAATATATGTAGTTGAAGAAACATTAGTAATAGTGTATATAAAAATAAAAATACTTGTATAATTTCTATGAATATGATTGTATTATATGATTTTTTCTTTGGTAACAACACCATTTGTATCCTCTGTACTCATACTATCACTCTTTGCATCACAAATGTGAGGATGAAAAATGCTATGAATTCCAAAGGTTAAATGTGTATGAACCTTTTAGAAGTCATCAAACGTAGTATCTTTATCTAAGTGTTCTTCATAGTTTTATTATTCTATATATCCTTTAGATATGTCCTCCCATAGAGATTCATCTTTTATGACTAAATAGGTAAGACCTAATGATGCCCTTAAATACTAAGGTGGCCTCTCCTCTTCCTATTTAACCTTGGGAGCTTGTATAGTGGTGGGGAAAATGTTTTTTTTTTTGAGTTTCCATATGAGGATTAATTTTAATGTGAACTAGAGGAGGAGAATGTGAATTAATCACCATTAGTGTTTGAGGTGGTTATACTTTGACAACTATAGGTGTAAATACAAAAGTGACCCTTGGAACTAAGGGCATCCTTGTATATATAATAAGCATGTTACTATATATCTTATGTTTTTGTGAGGTTCCTAAGGACTGTTACATTTAGTTTATTATCAATCTCTTCTATCTCATCATCTTTCTAAGGTTTATTTTTTACTTATGTGGATTTTATTCCTCCTCTTGTTATATCATAATTATATAAGACTTTAAAATTAAAATATCATATTAAATCATTTGATAAATATTCATATACATACATGTACGTCTCATTTTTATATATACTTGGGAGTTGTCATTATAATTTAGAAAAATATAATCATGGACATCTTCCTTTTATCCTTATTTATATTTAAACCTTCCTTAGAGGATGTTTATGTGATTGAATACCACCCATATAAGGTGCCAATATATATACTTGGATAATTTTAAATAGAAAAAACTCTTGTGAAAAGAGCACTTAGCTAATTGTTCCCATTGTTGGAATTGTTGTCTTCCTATACTGAGATGTGTGTTATGTAATCTTCCTAGTTTATCCCTTTTGATGTTTTCATAAATATCATTGGATAATTGATAAGTTATTTCTTATTTAGATATCTTGTATAGTACTATCCTAAAAAAATAAAATAGTTATACCAACATGCCTTAAACTCTGATAACTATATGATATGGTTAAAACTAGAAATCCCATAATTATTTAAGTAATATTTTGATTTATGTAGACAACCCTAGCATAGGCTATTCATTGATTTCCTTATACAAAATTGGGTTAAATATGTCAAATATTTTGTGCATGTATTTTTAGAATTTGTGAATGTGATAAAGGTCAAGGTCATCACAAATTCTATTTTTCCTTCTTAGTTCTTATGGAGATGTTCCTGTAGTGCATACATTTACTAAATTTAAAATAAAATTTACTATATGTATATGTATTTTAAAGTTATATTATATTAGTTTGAGTTTTCATTTTACATTTCAATTTTTATATCTACATGATTGATTATATTATTTATTTAAGATATTTTTATATTTCAACTTTTACTTCTACATGATTGACTATATTACTTATTTCAGATATTTTGAGGTTATATTATGTAATTGTATTGATATACATATTTACTATGTTGACAGAATTTTTATGTTGATATGGCATAATGTAATTATGTTACAATATTACCATATTATTTGGATTATGGATATGATTTTTACGACTGAATGTATTTAGTTTTATATGGTTTATCTATGGATAATTTGATGAGTCCCTTATTATTCCATGTTAAATAGATTTAAAATTTTGCTTTGTTACTCTATTTTACTACTGATAAGATTGGATGTTCACATAATTACATGCTTTCATGTTCACGTATGTTTTATGACTAGATACTAACTCTCTAATTATATACATTATTAGAGATGTTCTTATGAAGATGTTCCTGTAGGGCATACATTTACATAAATTAAATTAAGTAAATATGAAATAATAATAAATTATTGACTGACCTATTATATGTGAACCTTTAAGCCTTAAAATTATAAATTATAATCTCTCCCACTATTCAAATAGATTGACCATCTAAAATTATGGATAAAAATGGAATTCATACTTCATCAATATATGTTATGGATGGGGATCAATGTAATTTGTTTAATAGGGCCATGAAAATCCTAAAAACAAATCCAAATTATACAATTGGGACTTTATTCCTCATAGAAATTTTTTTAGGGGTTTTAACTCATTTTTTCAAAGTGTCCCTAACCTTATTATTTTTGAACTACTCCTTCATTTTTTGGTGATTATGTGGCATATCTAGTCTAGGTAGTCTATAATATTTCTCAAATGCTACACCAGATACATAAGCCACTAGTTCTGTGGTATTTTTGTTGTGAAATTTTTAATAAGTGCATGTTTACACTGTATAAAGATGTATTTTTTCACCTTCATCATTTATTGACACTTTGTCTAATTCAACAACCTTTTAAGTTTCAATCTCTCTGAGTAAACACCTTAAAGCATGCATTGGGATAGGGTGGGCATGGATTTGGTGATTTGAGAGATATGTTGATATATATGTCATAATATTTTCATTATTATTATAAATGTAGATTAGTTAGAGTATTTACTCATTTTCCTCCTATGATGTCACCCTAAAATCTCAAAAACCTAAAATATGGCTAAGTCTAAAATATAGTAGGAATCTCCAAAACATATAATTAAAATTATAACTCCTAGAGGCTAGAAACCACTATCAAACATATTATATATATAAAATACTATGATATCAACCTAGGTCAATGTAGTCTACAAGTTACAATACATGCTTTGAAACTAATCTAGCCTAAATTAACCTAGTTTGAGGTTAAATGATAAAGTTTAAACTACATTAAGGAAGGTTGATGTTGTATGCTAAAATTTAAATAATGATTAGGATAACTAGAACGATGAATACAAATTCCATTTCAAACCAATAAAGAGGAACATTTGTTTTTAGCACTATTATTGCCCATAATTCAACTTAAATCTACATTACGATAAGTCATCACTTAGATTTTTCCTTGGGAGGAAAAAACTTATCTTATGGAGTCTTGAATGCAATAAGAGGAGAAATTTAATCATATATCTTTATTAAAATTTTAATATTTAAAACCACAACAATATATTCCAAATCACCATTATCCTAGGGAGAGATTGAGGTTCAACATGTTATATTCAATTTAAGATTTTATAACCCTAGCTCGTTCATTTGATATATAGATGTTGTATAATTAATAAGTTGAATGTATAATTCCTTATTTGAATATACTCTAAACATATACTTAGTGCATCTATATAATTTTTAAAACTTTCCATTTCCATTTTTAGGTAACATAGGGGCCCATTTTCCTATTATGGTTCCTTATCTCTTTTAAGTTTGGTTATCCCCCTTTATTTGTATTACTAGATTACAATACTAGATTATATTAACATTTGAATACCTAGTTAAGGTTATTCCATTATATTGATTTCCTAGAAGCTTTAAAACCTTCTCCATTTATGTGTTTTTATAATTTAAACTCTACCTAGGTTTATCAAATCCATTTGGTCATACCCCTATATAACTAAGTACCAATGGGAACTCTTTGATTTACCTTATCCTAATTAGGATCTCTTAGATAAGATAAGTTACATGTTAATCCTAGCACATTGAGTATATTATGGTGAACCCAAAGTGAACTAACCATTGATTTTCATCCTTTAGAAAACTATATGGGCATAGGTCAATACAATTTTAATTCTCTATGTTTTTTAGTACTCTACATTGATATAGGTTGATCCTGTATAATTTCTATAATATGTTTTAAGGAAAACTAGATCTGTATAGGATGATATAGTTTAAAATCTATATTTTATAACATACCACATCTATTCATGTTGATATAGTATTACACTTGAATAAAAATTATTTTATTTATTCAACCAACTATATTAGTTAGGTCTGATCTAATTTTATTTACCAGGTTATTTTATACCCAAATATATCAACTCTATATAATATAGTTTTATTTTTACAATCAACTTTATTAATCAACTTGATCTAGTTTTGTATCTACATTTTAAACTCAATAAAATTTTATTTTACTGAGATAACTATCTTGACCCTTGATGATATAGTTATAAAATAATTATCCTTGTCAAACTATATCAACCCTAGCTAATATAGTTATGTTTTTATCTTCCTATGAAACTATATTGACCTTGGCTAATATAGTTATGTGTTCGCATGTTTATCACAAACCATATTGACCCTAAATGATTTACTTTTGTGTTTATATTTTTTGTAACAAAATATATTGACCCTATCATATTTAATTTATTATTCCTATTTTAATCTATTTTTGTACAAAATGTGTTGACCAACATCGATATAGTTATGTACTATATGAACAATTACATTATGGTCTACACTGATATAGTGTTGTGTTTCCGTTCTCAGTAGAATAAAAGAAAATTAAATTTATTTTTAGGTAATCAATTAAAAATTTCCTTTCAATTTGAATTCATATTTAATTTCTTTCATTGAAATTTTTAAATTGATTTTCTATTTGTTTAGGGTTCCCTATAAATTGTGTTCCAATAATTTTCAAACTACTTAACTATTAATATGAAGGGCCATTCAATGCTCTATTTATAATACTTATCTATTATTTTCATACATCATGGCATGAATGAATTTAAACAATAATAATATCCATAATACATATCTAAACATAAACTTTAGTTTCCACATACCTTATGGTATTTAGGAAACCCCTAGGATTCCCCTTTTTATTAAACCTTAGGAAGCCAACCATTTGTTTGAGTCTCTAGTGCATTGGTAAGTGGATATCATTGGGAAGTTACTCTCACCTCACCCTTGAAGTTAGGTTTAATGGGATATGGGATGATATTTATTCCATAGTCAATGGTCTAAATTTTTGGGTTGACACTATACAATAGATAAGTATCTTTGAGAGACTATAAATTAGTCACATCCTTTTAGTACATCTACCTGATCTTCATTTTATATAAATAATTAGTAAAAATAGTTAAATTTCCAATTTTATGATTTCTACTATATTATATATTACAAATTATATCACTCAATGTAAATATAGTTATATGTTGTGTCTTCCAAACTACATTGTCCAACACTGATATAGTTGTGTGTGTGTGTGTGTGAATATACTTCATCAACTAGGTTTGATATAGTCTATTGAGTTTTATTTAATTATTCCTCTATTTGTTAGATTACATCACCTAGGACTGATATATTTTAGTCACCATACTATTAAATTTTACCTATATCTAACTACATCAACTACGTTAGATATTATTTTAATATTGACTTTTAGTTTGTGTAACTACATCAACCACAATTGATACAATACATTTTTTATCACTATTTATGCTTATCATGTATGAACTACATCGAATGGGCTAGATATAGTTTTATCTCAGCATTTTAATACGCATAACTACATGACTACAGTCAATATAGTACATATTATAATCAGTCTTTTTACTTATCCTTTACCAACTATAATGACCAGGTTGGATATAGTTTTATCTCTACCATTTAGTTTGTGTAACTACTTCAACCATAGTTAGTTTATTAGGATCCATTATTGTTAAAAATTCATCTATCATCATGATGTCACCTTTAAGGATGTTTCTTTCCAGTCTCAACCCATTTAGATCCTACATGGGTTGTTCTTTTATTCCTTCCTTGTCCACCATGGAAGACACTTCTTCATGGTGTAATTTTTCCCAGAATCATTCTAAATATTCTCAACTAAAATTTTTATCTACCTCATACCATATATTATATCTAGAAAATTATCAAACACAAATTCAAAATCATGAAAATTATACACCTTATACCACTTTTACACCTTATAAACCTAGAAGTAACAAAATTATCATGAAATATATACCAATAGTTGGAACCTTATATTATTTTACACCTATTACACCTAATATTTAAAATCCTCTTCTTACACCCACAATAAGATCACCCAAATTTATGAATTCACAAATTAACATAGGTGAAATCAATAAAATCAATGATTTAGATGATTCTAAATTCTTCAATAACCTTGATGATAATACCATTTAAACTCCAAACAAGAATTATGGATTTAACAAGCTTCCTTCCTCTTCTAATACATTTGGAGAAACCAACACTAATTTTGGGAATCTTCTTCCTAATACAAATGTTGGTATTCCTCATCTTAATATCTCTAATCAAAATCCACCTATTGATACTACTCAAATCCTTTCCCCAATGGTTAAAGAAATTAACATTATGCAAGCTTATACTATCTCCTAAATGCTCCAAATTCAAAACCAAATTTTACAAATGGCTAGTTAATCTCAAGCCATCATGACTCAACCAAATCAAAAAAAAAAATCCACCTCCTCTTAGAGATGCCAATCAGAATATCTTCCCTCAACCTCCTTTGCATAAAACCATTATTCAACATATTTAGAATGATCTTATATATCCTTACCTTTTGTCCATAGACATTGGAAATATTTATCCAATTATCACATATGATGGGACTATATATCCTTCTATATTTTTAAAAATCTTCATTAATCTTTAAGAATGGGTCTAAACTAATACATTTGATACAACCAAACTCCTAGCCAAAAACTTTATTGACAATGCATTTAAATGGTACAATCAACTTACTAGACATTACATTACACATCTAGATGATTTTTTCAATGCTTTAATCAAGGAATTCCAACATAATGACCTCCTTGTAAATTAAATTAGAAAGTTCAAAAATGCCAAGACACTTCCTAATTAATATGCTCACACTTTCATCAAATGATGGAAGTTTCTATCTCACAAATAACATCATATGATGATTGATAATATTATAAAACTCTTTGTTACCACTCTTAAATCCCATATTCAATATAATTATAGGATGTTTTCCCATTATATGATATAAAAGGCCATAGATCAAGCAAAAAAGTGAAACTTTATTATGATTCAATTTGAATCATATCATACTAATCATCAACTTATATCATTGATACCACTTCATCTAAAATTAAACCTCTCTCACAACATAATGAGGGATCTTCCAAACCAAGAAATAAAACCCATAACCACCCTCCAATGAGTCTTCATGAACTCAAGAAAAAATATTCCATCCTCTAAATCCATAATCTTTGACTTTTCAAAACCTCCTCCAAAATGGTTCAATCTTGATAACTTATGTTGATTACAAGAAATGATTGGTCATTATCATTATGATTGTTGTGATCTTTAAAGGTTTATCCTTTCCTCCTTGCTTGGTCCACATTTCAATCTTGACCATCTCACCCAACAACATTATGAATACTATATTTAAATCTCTCAAGCCAAATATAATAAATCACATCAACATCAAATAATTAATGATCAATGTCAACACCCTCCTTATCTTAAATCATTTGGTAATGTTTCCCAAACCATAGTTGATCCTTCTTTATACAGAAATGAGGAAATATTAGCTTACATGAACACCTTCAAACTAGTGGTTTCATTTTTCAACCTTAACCATTTCATTCACATGAACCCAAGGACCACATAGTTAAAATTCATACTCCAAAACTCATCATAAATGGTCTTCAATTAGATTATAAAACTCTACAAATATATCCTATATTTCCTACATCTATTGTAGTATCCTCAAAATCTAACAAATCACACATTTTCCTATCTCAAACTACATCAACCAACATAATATAATCCATTCTAACACTCCAAATTCATCAAAATACATTGGAAATGATGAAATAATTCATTTTAATAGTTCATATTCATCAAAATACATTGTCTATCCTAATGCAAATCATTATCATAGTTTAGTTTCACCTCACTCCATATCACATGTTGGGGCATCTTGTGATTCCCATCCACATGGAACTTTAGACATTATGGGAATCTTGTGATGCCTATACCTATAAAAAATTAAACTTGGGATCATCCTATGATTCCCACTCTTCTTATACATTATATAATACTAAGTAAATTCATTTTCAAGAAACCTTGTAAGACACATGGGCTTGTAGTTCCCATGTTTTGTTTGATATATACATTATCATAGGCTTTCTTGTCATTTTTATCTCATACTTATTTTTTAATTTATTTTTAGTATAATTTTACTTACACAATTTTTGTTTTTTAATTTTTTTTTTTTTTTCACATATTTTTGGTACCCTTGTTTCCCTTATGGTTCTTAGGCATCACTTTTCTTATTATCATTTATTGCATTTTTACCATTATTTTAGTTAGTATATTTATAATTCTTAATATCCCATTTATTTTACCCATTTTTGGATGTTAACTAATTTCATTGGTGTTTTTGGTAGATCCATTGTAGGTTATTATGGATCCCCTAGTGACATGAATCTCATATCATAACCTTGTCACTTTCAGAGTATTATTTTTTCCTTGTGATTAGCTACATGTATATTCATCAAATTGTATCACTTATTACATGGATGGATATCTCATGGTCACCATATTTAACTTATTTCCTTTCATTTGAGGTATATATAGGCCATTTTTTATATTTCACACCTTTTTTGGGAAACTTTAGGAGTCTTTAAACACCATGGTCTTTGTGTCCTTTTATCTAGTTACCATGTGTAATATCTCTTGTGTTCGTCATCTATTTCACTCATGATTGGTTATATGAATCCATATTGGGGAGGAATATAAAAATACAAAAAAAATAAAAATAAAAATCCATATCATACAATAAAATATAATGATTAAAAATAAAATAAACTATGAAAATTTAGATTACACCAAAAAACATGATATTTATTTGGCATACAATCCATAGTTGGCCTCTGATATATCTAAGGTCCATTCGGGTGTAGTAGGATGGTATAATGGGGTAAAATTTCCAATTATATCATATACTTATATTTCCACCCAATTTTTGACACAAGACATAATCTTCATAGTAAACCAATTACTCTATAAGTGGTCTTGAGGAGCAGGGAACATGTTGTGTGAAGGTAGGACCCATTTAATTTTCATACATATAGCCTTCATCAAATTATATATGTGCTTCACTTCTTATCACAAGTTTTATGTTCATTATTTTGAGTATCCAAGGTCCTTGATGTTGATAATTTCTATCCTTGCTCACTTTTCTAGTGCATTTTATTCCTACTAGGGATCTTCACATCACGCATGTGGTGCTTCAAATTCCTTATTTACATCACATTATTACCATTATCCCCTTGTTAGATCTTTAATTTAACTAATCATATCCTTGATCACATTCTCTTACTATTCCTCTTCACTTCTAGTCTTTTAGTTACATTATAAGACCTCAAATAAGACCAAACCTTCCTCATAAATATCCCTACACATATGAATACCACACCATCTCATTATTATACTAATCATGTCACTAGTTGGTTATGGTTTCTTACACCACTTTTCAGAAAAATCACTAAGCTTGAGTAGTCATACTTTAAATACTTTTAATTTCATATATACAACATATTATTTGTTCTTTTTTATTTCACTTATCTTACATAAGACAGTTCACATGATTACATTTTTTCTTTCTTTTTGACTTGACATGATTTTCTTACATTTTGATTTACATTTTCATTTTGAGTCATTTATGTTTTCATTATCTTTGATTGGACATGCTTATCTTATATAATATTAAATTCATTTACTTCAATTTCTTTTTTTAATTTTTATTACATATATATTTCATTTACTTACAATGTTTTACATCTTCTTTCACATGATTGTGTGTTTTGCATTCATTTCCATCACTTTTTAATTACATGCTTGGTCTTTTGCTTCTAACCTAGCATTTACGATCATGAATTGTCAATTTTCAAAGTGATTTTATCAGTTTTGAGAGTTATTCATTTCTAATTTTACCATCCTATGTATGCACATATTGATTTTTTCTTTTGTTTTGCCTTGCATCCCTAGGGTTTATGAAATTCATGTATTGTGCCTTCCACAATAGATATTGATATTTACATGTAGGAATTCAATACAAAGGTGATTCAAGGTATTTATATGGTAATTTTAGCTACTTTCAACATTTAATTATGTACCTCATTTTAATTATTTAGTTGTTATGTTGTTATGTTCTTTCATGAAGCACCATCCCATGTTAAATATTTTGACATGTTTTGAGATTAGGATGTGGAATAATACACACAATATTTTTTACTTTTATCACCTAATGATGGTTTCTCTTGTGAATAAAGATGTTGAGTTTCAATCTATCTAAGTGAATGCCTTAAAGAGTGTACTAAAAATGGGTGGGAAGGCCTTTGGTGCTTTGCAATAAAATTTTTATCTATGCCATGATCATATAATTCCTACTATTAGTCCAAATTACTTAGAGTGTACATAAATTGACCTCTTATGATGTCTCCCCAAAGTCATGAAACCCTCAAATATGGTTATGTCTAAATTCATGAAACCCTAAAATTTGGCTAAGTTTAAAATCTGTTAGGACTCTCTAAATCCTAAAATTTGAATTATAACTGCCAGACATTTGAAACCAATATCAAACATCCTAAAAGTGTGTGTGTGTGTGTGAGTGTGTGTGCATATATATATATATATATATATATATATATATATATATATATATATATATATATATATATATATATATATATATATATATATATATTTGTGTGTGTGTCCATACCTAAATGTCAACTTTAATGTTCATTTTACATATGTTTTTTTTATTTCAACAATTTTTTAAATATTATCTTACTACATCATCCATGGATTATACCATCATTATATTATATCATCAAGGTAGATAAAATACTATGGTGTCAGTGCAAGTCAATGTAGTCTAAAATTTATAGCACATGCTTCAAGACTAAGTCAACACAAGCTGACCTAATTTATGTTTAAAAAATTTAAACTATCTATATGGGGTGATATTATGGTATTAAATTATATAAAGGTTTAAGATTACTCACCAATATAAATATAAGTCCCATTTAAATCCAATAGAGATGAAAATTCATTTTTCACACTAATATTTCTTGAAAAACTGCTTAAGACTACATTTAGATAAGCCATTACTTAAATTTTTCATTCAAGGGAAAATTTATTATGAAATATTGGATGCAATAGGAGGATTAATTTTATCACATATATTTCTCCAACCATTATTATATTTAAAACCACACCAATCTCTTGGAAATCACCATTAACAAAGGGAGATATTAAGGCTCGACATGTTCTATTAAAGGTAATTATTTCTAACCCTATGTCTTTCATTTAATAGATAGATATTTCATAATTAATAGATTAAATGTATAAATTATTTTAATCTATATACATTTATAATTAGTTTATCTCTAGGGTTTTCTAAAATTTCCCTTTTTGGGTTCAAAAAACCTAGGCCCACATTTGCCTACTATGGTTCAATGCCAATTTTTTATTTCATCATCCCATTTTATTTGTCTTGTCAGCTTGACAATATTAAATTACATTAACATTAGAAGACCTAGTTAGTTTGATTCCATAATATTGATTTACTATGTGTTCTATAACCCTCTCCATTGACTTTTTTTATAAGTTCTCATCTAGTTAGGTTTAGTGGATCTATTTGATCTTGCCTTGATATAAACAAGTACCAATGAGATCTATTTTATTTACCTTCTCCAAGTTTTGATTTATTAGATAAGATAATTTTAATGTTAATCCAAGCTCGTTACATACACCCACTATAAAAATAAATAAATAATAAATTGTGACAAGGAAATACCTCAAATTTACTTATCACTTTATGATTTTTGATGGATTTTATTAAGAGTAGGTCATCTCTATATTCCATCTCATCTAGGGTAAAATTACCACTATCCTTATATGACTTAATATCTTCAACTTATTCATATATGGATGAATAATGATGAAAGTATTAGAGTATGTTATTTACCTTAACTCATGTTCACCTATTCACTTTATTTTTTTTCCATTTATTTAGTTATTCCCACCCACTTATGTGTGCATATTTCATACATTTTATTTTAGATATTATCGAATATTAAATAATTTTTTATATATTATGGGAATATGTTCTTTTTATTTCTATCCTTTAGGGATAGTTATCTATTAGTCCTAGTTTTGATCTATTATTAATGATTGATCACTTAGCTTGATATCTTAGTTAGGATTGATCATATAGCTTGATCTCTTAGTCAGGATTGATCTTCCTTTCCTATATATGCAAAGCTCATTCATTGCATTTGACAAGATTTGGAGATAAAATATATGATATTGATGTTATTTTGTTTTGCATACCTATCTGTAAGTCTATACTATCAAATTAATTTCATATTATTATTTTTATGAATGGGATGTTCTACTAACACCATAGATCTTTTTGGCTTAAAAAAATATAATTATCATTTCTTTTATGGTACCAAAGCTTAAGGTGTTGTAGACATTTATTTATTAATTTGTTGCAAGCTTTTTTTATGTATATCTAGTTTTATTGTTTTATAAAACAACTAGAAAAAAGACATCTATATTTTTTATTAGAGGATTTGGATCATGGTGATTGTAGAAATGATTTGGAAGAAAATAATTCTATGTTTATTTATATATTTGTTATGGTGTGGGTGTGTTTCATGTGGTATTAGGCATTTTTTATGCATTTTCCATGTACCATTTCTGATTTTTTTTTTTTGCATTGTGTCCATATTTATTTTGCAAATCTATGCACAAGTGATGATGTTTAGACAAGTGTCAAATTTAGGATACCAAATAGATTCAAGGTGGCGTGTAAGAGAGTGTTAATGATTGTCAATTTTATACCATATGACATGAGCATTATTCATCTCAAATTTCCCTCTTTTGTTGATTATGTAATACACACATCAATCAAATAAATAAAAAAGAGATGTCATCCTCACCCTCATCCCCTTGGTCATATGGAGGGGGAGTAATTTTTTATTCCTGCTAGTGAGGTCTTAACTTTACCTCTGGATTTTTTTTTGTAATCTCTCGAGGAGTTTTTTCTTTTTGAGGGGGGGAGGGATCAATATAAAATATTTTGGGGGGTTGTCTAAGTGTTTATTTGTGTACCCTTTTGTATTATTTTGCTCTTTGGTGATTTATTATAATGGCTTCTTCTTCTCCATTAAACTAGTATGATCCATTAAAAATACATAATTATCATAGATAGAGACTAAGAATGGAAACAATCATTAAACACAAATGATTATGGGCCTTAATAATTGTAACACAATGAGTGTTCACTAAAGAATAAGAGAATTTTCAACACTAATGCAAATTTGACAAGTGTATGGGTTTGATATGAACTTATGTAAGCGATATTATTTTGTTTCATTTGTAAGGATGTGAATCTCTTTTAAAAATATGGGAAACATTAAAGGATATATTTGGTAAGGTGGATCACATGAGAGCCATGCAACTTGAAGTAGAGATCATTTCTCTCAATCTTGAATATTTTCCATGTATTGTAGACTATATTACTAATTTTAATCACTTTTTGACATAATTTAAGGGGATTGGATGAGACAAGAAAGATGAAGAGTGTGTTTACCTAGTTCTATCTAATTCAAAAGGTTCATTCCAAATATTTGATTCAAAAGGTGTTGATGATCATAGTTCTATAATATATCACTTTGAAGGTTTTTATGAAACTTACTATATGGGGACATGCTTTGTTTCTTATGTTTATTCTAAGAGTAATCTTTTTCATGAGAGATTTGGACATATTAATTATAGATATTTGATGTGATTGAGAATTTATGGTATGGTTGATGGTCTTCCTATAGTTTATTATCTTAATGGAGTTTACCATGGTTATGAATTATGAAAACAACACCAAGATCCATTTCCTAATGGTGTGTCCAAGAGATCCTATTCACCACTTGAGCTTTTCCATAGTGACTTGATGGTTTTTTAACTCTTTGTTTGAATGGATCTAAGTATATACTTAAATTTATTGATAGTTTCTTGATGTGTACATGGGTTTATTTTCTTAAATATAATAGGTAATTATTTTTACACTTAAAATTTTTCAAGGCTTTGGTATAGAATCAATTATCTAGTTGTATAAAGAAGTTTCAAACTAATAATGGGGTGGATTACTTTAGCAAAGAGTTTTCTATGGTTTTTAGTAGCTTATGGAATTGTTAACCAACATTATGTTCCTTATAATCCACAACAGAATGGATTAGTAGCATGTAAGAACATAACTTTAAAGGAAATGGATAACTACATGATGCATCTTATGATTTACCTTATATATATTGGGCATAAGTACTTAATTGTGAAAACTATATTTAGAGTCACACACTACACATAACACTTGAGCATTTGAATCCAAAGGAGGATTGGTTTGGAACTAAACCTGACGTCTCATTATTTAAATTTTTTGGAATTCATGCTTAGGCTTTTGTACCTAAAAAAATAAATCCTTGGATAAGAAGAGAAAATCATTAATATTTATAAGGTATTATGAGGACATGAGAGCTTATCTAATTTTGGATCCTAAAAAACATGACGTTATTTTTTAAATACATGTTTAATTTTATGATAATTTCTCTTTTTATGATACTTCATCTTCTTCTATGTCTTGTTATTCTTATTTGATCCCATCTATTGATGATTATTCACTTCATCTTGATTATCCCTTCTTTGAGGATCCACTTCAGTAGGACACTAAGGATGATGTGGATGTAGAATTAGATGTAGATCCTATCCCCACTATGCCTAAGTGGGATCATACTATATTTTTAGAGGTAACACCTTTCACACAAAATATTCCACCCACTAGACACCATCATACACTTTATACAAGTTATAAACTTTTATTTCAAGTAGTTTATGGGGATCCATGATCTTTTTCACATGCTAACGGGTTACATGAGATGGATGATGCAATGGCATATGAGTATTATTATATGATGAAGAATCATACTTGGAATTTGGTCACTCCTCCTAATGGAATAAAGTTGGTTAGATGTAATTGGATATACCGTACCAAATATGCCACTGATGGGTCCATTGACAAGTATAAGTCATGCCTTGTAGAAATTTTTTTCTCACAATTCGAATCTATTGATTTATTTGAGATTTTTCCCTATTTCCAAGATGAATTATATTTGACTTTGTACTTTCTCTAGATGCATCACAGGGTTGGCTAGTGTACACCAAATGGACATAAAGAGTGACTTACATGGATATTTGTAGGAGGAAATATACAAGGAGTAACCTATTAGGTTTGTTCATTATTCTTATTTTATTTGTATATTATGAAGTTATCTCTATAGTATTAAACAAGATCCTTGAGCCTGGTATAAGAAGATGGATTATTTTATTCTATCTACTTGATTTTTTCATTTACATTCAAATCATACCATATATATCCATGATGTTGGAGAGGATATTGTTATGGTTTTATATGTTGATGATCTAATTCTTATAATAAACTCTTATTTTCATATTTAGGCTATTCATTAGGATATTTTAGTGTATTTTTATAGGTAAGATCTTGATCTTTTACACTTTTCCCTTGGTTTATAATTTCTCAATCAAATTTAAGGATTCCTTTGAGTAAGCAGAAGTAAACCCTTAATATTATTCATTATTTTAGCATGGTTACTTGTAAGCTAAATCCCTCTACTTTTCAATGTTTTAACATAGATGAATGAATAATGGTGAAAGGTAATATGTAGAGCAATCAAGTCAAACTTTCCATCTTTAAATTCATAAATATTTCTAAAGAACTAGAGTGGGGGAGGTAGTTCCTAGTTCTCGATATCCATTTTAATAATTACTTATCTTTGTGTTCAATTTAAAGATTAGGCATTTTAGGAAATTAAAGAGATTTTAATAGTAATTCTTAAGCTAGATAATTCTCAAATGTAATTTTATTTGACTTCAAGTGTAGCTTATAGTCTATTTTAAGGCACTAAATTTGATGTTAAAATATTCCATCCATGAGAATAAATTATAGCATAATGTTCCTTGTCAATTGCCCTCCCAATTTGAATTTGATTTCATGACATAATATTTCATGGGGAATGATTTGACATGTGTCTCCTTGTCACTTTTTTTATTACTTAGTCACCAATATTATCTTTAATACACCTATTTTCATTTCACAGTTATCATGATATCACTTAGTTATGATATGATTTATATCTCTTATTTAGAGTCGATCATGTTTATATTGATATTTAGCCTCTATCTATGTTTTTATAGTAAATGAATCAAAATTCTAATTTATCACTTAGATTATGCCTATTATTTGGCCTTTGATTCATGTCAATGTAGGGAAATTCAATGTCACAATATGTGTCATGACATGTGGAAGATGACTATTTTGGAATAGACACACGACATTGTCTATGAATGAAACATTTATATTGATAGTGTAAATGATGGATCTTGATAGCCTATCAGTTTGTGACTTTGTTTATGTATTTATAATATGCCATCTTTGATTATTGATCTTTGTGATATGATATGATGACATATGGTATGATATCCTTTAGTCTCTATGCCACCATTTTTGTAACTTATATTTTTGAATCAAGTTATATGATAAATTGAGATGGTGATAAATGGAGTGAACTAGCCCAATATCTTTATCACAAGTATTCATGACACCCATATTTAAAAATGATTATGATGAATTGAGATTGAGGCATGTGGAGTGATCTTGTGTAGTTAGGTAGTCATTAGTCCTTATAAAACCATAAAGTTGAATTATTTTCTAGATGAAATGAAGAGGTGACATGTGAACCAATCTAATTTATTCATGATGCTAAAGTTATTTTAAACCTAATATTTTTTTATGTAAATATCAAATAAAAGGGATCTCAAAGTATGGTAGATGATGGGTCATGGAATTGTTAAATCTTATACATACATCAATAGTATATGAATTTTAGATGAGAGAGTGGCACCTGTCAACTCAAAGTTGACTTGTAAAGTAAATATGACTTGTAAATAAGAAATTTGATAACATAGTAACAATAAGGTTAGATAATTTAGTCATGTATAAAATATATTCTAACCTTTTGAATTAAATTTAGTCATGATTTTAAGACATAATTCATTAAATGAAAATTGATGATTAAAATTTAGACTTATACATGTTTCAAGTTTCAAAGTCAATTCATGTCTTGATGGAGACAAAGTATAATATTTTTAGAACAAATGGGTCTATATTTGAAACCTTTTAAATGGGGCATGTTTTTCACAAAAAATGGTGACTCGATGGGGAAATAATATTGAGTATTTTAGAACCCAAAATTTATGGTTTAACTATCAAATATAATTTCAAACTTTATAACGAAGAAATAACATAACATAGAACTGAAGGAGATTTTGACACAATCATGCAACATATTAACCCTTATAACTTTTAATAACTTGTGTGATTATGTGATGTTTCTTTCCCCCTTGTTATGAGATTTTGAAAATATATTAATAAAAATCCAAGGTCTCTTTACCATATGTTCCCATGTTATTTTAATTTTATGTTATATGGGAAGTTGGGTATTATTTTGTTGCTATCCAGGCATCCATAACCATGAAAAATATACTTATGATTACACTTTAATAATTACTTCAATTTCATCAAGGCATCCATAGTCTTGATAGAGATTACTTGAATCACCCGCCTTTCATGAGAGAGATTTTTTAATAGTGTTATTCTTGGAAGCAGGGTTGGTAGGCACCATTGGATAGGTGTATAGGAATAAAACTAATTATAAATCATATATTTCACTAATATTTTAATTTTATAATGTTTATAATCTCTCAAATAATTTTCAATCATCTACACATGGAATTGATCTTTCAAAATGAGAAGTCTTTCTAGAAATTGAATGAAAATATCAAAGGAGCTTCCAACAATATCATAAGCATATTTTATCTAGATAAAGTTTTCAATTCATAAATAATGCGTACCTTTATTTTAAGATTCAAATCCACCATAGAATGCCCATGAATATTTATAAGCATGAAATACCACCTTCTATGAAGTATTTTGGTAAATGTCTACAAGTGGTCAAGATGACCTTATTTATAGCCTAAAAAACATGAAATTTAATCTAGGAAAGAAATAAATCTAATCTAGTGAGTTAGGAAATATAATATAAGAAAATATTAAATATAACCTACTACTAAATCAAAACTCACAATCATTATGAGACACTCCTAGTTAGATAAACCATAAAATAGTGTTTTAATAATTACCCATTAATTAGAAAATTCAAATAATTACCTTGGAGATATTTCAATTAAAAAACATTGTTTCTCAAAATTTTATAGATCTTGTATGGTTGAATCCATATAGGATTGAACTTGTCATGTTGCCATTTATTATATTGTGCTTTGACCCATTGGATGACTAAGTTTTAAATTTTAAAAACTTTGATTTATGATATTTTTTCTAACCATCTCTTGAAAATGTCTTGATGCTTTCTAAAATTATACAAGGTCTTTGTTCATGAATATTCCATTTGGACAATGTCTAGTAATCTTGATTGAGTTATTTTATTATATTCCATATACTCTTACATGAGCTCGTACATTGGTAAATTAAGAGTAATGGGGAAAATACACCACTTCCCATATACTAACATAAATGGTGAGGATTTGAAGTGATACTTATATCTGATTTTGTTTTCCCATGATGCATACTTCATCAACATATGCCAGCCTCTTAGTTTTCTCTTTATAAATTTATTTATGGCATAGATTAAATTATTATTGGTAAATTCAAAAACTACATTACCCTTTGGATAGTAATTTGAATAAAATTAGTAAAATAATATTATTTTTATAGGCCCATTTATTGAATTTAGTTGATTGAAAACTAGGGCCATTATCACTTACCAAGGAGACTAATATTCTAAACTTTGTTAGGATATTCTCCTCAAGAAAATTGATTAAATATTACGCTCTAGAGTTCATTGTATCAACTGTGTCAATTCATCTAATGTCATAATCTATTATTATGAGTAAAAAATTATGTCAAACTAAATAATTAGGATTAATGACCCCTAAGAAATGTAAACCTCATTATGTTAAAGAACTTCCTTCAATCATAGATTTTAGATCCATAGCTAGATGCATTTATCTTTTTGAAAATACTTTACATTGATGGTAAGTTATAACATTATTATATGCATCCTTAAAATAGTTGGCTAATAGTATATTAGGATTTTGTTAGCTATGACATTACATGAAGGATATGTGTTGCCTATCTTATTGTGAAAATTTTCAAGGATATTTGTATCTTCTTCTCTAGAAATGCATCTCAATTAGATACCTTTGTAATTTTTTGGATATATTAATCCATTTTTATCATATACTATGTTGATTTAAGTCTAAGTTCTCTTATTTATTCCATGTTTAGTTTAGGAGGACACATGCCTAAAATTAGGTAGTGGTTGTACCAATAACCACTAGCTATCTAAGAATAGTTCACTTACTCAATGTAGATGTGTGTATCAGTTTATTTCATCAAATGAATGATTCCATATTCTTGTACCATTTTTGTAGGTTTTATTTCTAGATCAAACTCTTGAAAATTAGCCTTCCACTTGCCTCTTCATTCACCAAATTCATTATTCCCAAGTGTAAGCATGATGGTTGGGTTTTGAATAATGACATATATCTTGTTACATAGAACTTAGTTTATATAATTCTTCACAAATTTGATCAACTAATATATTTGTTTTTTTATCATATAATATATCAATTCTACATATTTTAAATTAGTGATCATAAATGCGATAGGATTTTGATTATATTAAACCTTTTGAGTGAGCACCATTGCTATATTATGTTCTAATGTACATGAATACAAGAATACATCCTTGGTGAATTATGGGATAATCATAACTTAATATTTGGTCCTTTTTCAATATGTATCATAGCATGCCTAATTATGGGGTGCCTAATTTATTAAGATAAACACCAAATTTATACTACAAAACATGGGATATATAGAGGAGGTTATTCATTGAATTGTATTACCATTTGAATTTGATATCTAAGAAATTCATGTCACCACACTAGAAAAGTGTGGTTTTACTAATCTTATATTAGATTAAGGCCTATTTTTATCTACAATTTCATCTACAAGCTCTAACATTCAACCCACCATAAACTTGCTAATGACCCCACCAAAATCTAAATTTAACCAAATAATTCCCTTACATTTTGTAAGCTTACACATTTTCCATACATGATCGTTAATATATTCACAAATTTAACATTAAAAAAAAAAGAAAGAGATTTTACCATGAGATATACACCTTTATGTCAAATGTTTTGAGTATGACAAATTTGTTGTTTGAAAGACTTATGACTTGAACACTATTCAAGAATGGTTATTGAGGTGGTTATTTTATCACAACAAATTTTTATATATTTAGTGACTCATTTATTCTTCAAATACTCATTTTATTATGCATGTTATAATCCTTGCAAGGGAGAGTGGTTTAAAGCTAGAACTAGATGATATTCTAGTTCAGAGCCTTGTTTCACAACTTTTACATGTAACTTGTCTATACACATCATGTCTATGTGAGGTTAATTTATGAATAATAAAAAAACTCTATCATACATGTTAGAGGCCTTAAATATCATTCTTCAATTATGATGTCTAAATTTTTCAAAAAATCTAGTATTTATTTACTTTTATAAATGTGAACTTTGTCTTATAAGATAGTGTTTAAGTGTATCCCACTCATTATTTTCAATCAATTTTTTAGGGGTACACTTATATGGAAGAATTTATGCATAATCTTCAAGATTTTGAACTTGAAATCACAAAGCAAAGAGAAGATGAAGATTCCTTTGAAATGCACATTTAACCAAACAATTCCCCTACCTTTTATAAGATTCCACATTTTTGATACATGGTTTACAAGATATTCACAAATTTATCATGTAAAAAAATCTATTTTCAATTAGTTTTGAATATATTTCAATACCCTATTCTGAAAATCCAAGTTTCACACAAGATGAGAAGATGTTGATAGTATTCATAACCATCACAAGTTTATCAGACCTTCTTTAAGGTCACAATATTATTGCTTATGCATATAACATTTGAAATTTTATGTATATCTATTTGGTGCATATGATTCAAATTTATTATTAAATAGACAATGAATTAAATGTATTAGCTTCACTTTTATAGTATTGTGTGCTTTGTTATATGATTATGAAGTATGCATTATTGTATATGCACATGTTTATTAGACATTTGTGTCTTATCAACCATGTATATAATTTGGTTTTGGATATCATTCCCATTATATTTATTATATATGGATTTTTCATGGGTTAAAATTTATTTCTTATCTAATGGTAAATGTGGTAGGCCCCATGCCAAATGATAATAACTTCCCTTCTTTTTGTAAACTATAAATTTATATTTAGGTGGTTACCTTTTTTATAGTTTATAGATGTTTCTAAATTCAGTTAGGTTGACATAATTTTTTGGATTATATATTTCATCACCTTCTTGTTTTGAATTATGGAGTTTTCCCCCTCAAAGTGGGTGGTATTTTTGTCCCATTTATATTAGTTCATATGGTTATGGTTAATCTCTTTCTTTGAATCTATTTGTATTTCTACCTGCATGCAATTAGATCTATTATTTCCATTTAAGTTCATATTCTTCTTGGCAATAAAAACATTTCATAATATAAACATATTCCAATTACTCTATAATCATATCATCATCATCATCATCATCATCATCATCATCATCATCATCATAAAATCATATAACCCTTTATACCTAACTCTATAGTTATTCATTAAATAAGTGATGCTTTCTCATACTTTTCTTTCTTTTCTTGATTTAATGAAAATAAAAATGGTATTAACGTATTACTTAAATAACCAATGTACATATTGAATGTGGATTGAAAGAGAAGAAATAAATTTTGATAGTTGTGTTCAAATGCATGTATAAAGAGTAAATGAATTTGTGTGGTTGATGACTATGAATAACTAGATTTATGAGTGGATCATTGTTGGAAATGCTTGTGTAATCAAAGAAATGGTTGATTTGGTATGATAAGGAATTGAGTTGAGTTTTGACTTGGTGGGAATATAAAAAAATTATTAGTAAAAAACCTATCAATATATATTTCTTTGAATTGAAAGAAAGATATGGAAAAATGCATTTCTTGGAAGTATTTTTTTGGTTCTTCATAACCACCACAATTTATACAAATAAAATTTCCTAAGAAATGTCTAGAGCTTTTTCATCTAGTCATTTAGTCTACACGGTACAAACTGATTTATCCTTCCATTATTTTAAACTAAGAGAGAATATATAAAAATAAACTACCACATAAATTACATGACTAACCATTGTTATTGTTTAAGTGAAGTCCCTAAATGAGATAGATACAATCTTCATTATATATCAATTTTAAACTACTTTTTTAAAAGTAGGGAAACCTTCTCTTTTTAGGCAAATAGCTTGTGTTTAATAAATGTAGTCAGATTCCAAGATGTTTCCTCTTTCTCTTCAACTATGACAAAATGAAAGGGAAGCAAATTTGTGATGGCTAAGAAATGTAAGGGAGGAAATGTGTAACAATTAAAATAATTCTTGGTGGTTAAAAAAATTAGGGGAAGTAGGGGAAAAATAGGGTGAGAGATGCATTTGTGAATGTGGGTGGTAAGGTGATAGTTATGGTATGCAAGGGTTGATAATGAGTTGTCAGTTGGATATTAATAGTCATAAGGGGCAGTGAGTTGGTTATTGGTGGTCATAATTAAGTTTAATGAAATTATATGAATATCAATGAAGGTGTGCATCATGGTTGGGTTATCTAGTGATAAGTGGTTAGTGAGGAAGTTGGTGAGTGGGGAAAATTTTAAAATGACTACTAGAGGGGAGGTTAATTATGGTGGACCTACAATGAGTGACACATTCACTATGTATATAGTGCATGTTGGCCCATCCCCATCAAATACTCACCATTACACCTCCAAAATTCATGGGCATCTACACTACCAAGTTACATATGGTGGTTTAAACATTAAATAGTAAAAGCATGGGCATCCCCTATTACCCAAGACCATTAGAATTTCCCATTTTACCAAAGCATGTAGTGAACTCTGAACCAAACTAAGGAGTAGCTCTATGATATCATGATAGATGTAAATGCTCCTATAATATTCTACATTGGTTAATTTCATTCCATTCTCTCCAAATTAATTTCTCTTCTTTTATGTTGACCTATAATCCCAATGATTGATTTCCTTTAAACATGTTTTTTGTTCTATGGATTGATCTCATCTAAATAAAACCCCATTTTGTTAGGAAGATATGCTTAAACTTTCATATTTCCTTCTTTTATGTTAAATATGGAACATCTAATAGCATTTAATGAAAATTAACTATTTGTGTTAAGATGCCATGAATATATTACAAATTTACATAAATGATTTTAATAATTGCATTAAAATCCAAACTATCAATGTTTTTGGGTGTTCTAATGTGGATTTTAGTTATTATTCATGATTTTAATCTGATTACATAAGGATCTCTTTTTAACATAAATATATGTAGTATGGAGGTAAAACATTATGGTTGATTAATACATTTATAAGGGAATCATCATCAATAGAAAGTTGGATCACTAGAATGATAAAATCCAACTCATTAATGACTCTCTAAATACAACATGTTCACCTTAATGGCCATATGGAATGCCATGGCTATAATATATAAACATATAGTGCATTTGTTGATAGGCCTTTAGATTTTTTCAAAAAATTCTACAAGACTATGAAGATAAACACATTTTTCCTCACATCCTCTCATATTAATCAAGGAAATAATTAACATACCCCTCTCTATTATATAGTTATATTGGTTAGAACATATCAGAAATTAAAATTCATTCTTTAGTTCTTCATACAATTATTTTTTTATAGTATAAGATATATACAAATGATAGAATTATTTGTAACTTGTATAACTTATTAATACTATCACACCAATTCAAAACTACTAGAAATGTCTATATGAAGATTATTTTAAAACGTCAAGATCATTTTTTGTTTAAGTATAGTCTCAATAATATATTTATATTGTAAAATAATTTATGGAAATGGAGGTCCAAAATAAAACAATGTTTACCATGACATAATACCTACCCTACTTTTTAAAAAATAAGTAGGTTGAGGAAAAGCATTTGAATAAATATGTAGGTTATAACTAAAAATATAAGGAAATCAATCATTTAATCAATTAATTCTAATTTCCTATCTTATATTCGACTACCAATATAGTATAAAGTAGATAAGTATCCACTTGCCTTTGAATAGAAGGTGAACTACTTGAAAACTCCTTCCATTCTCTACCTTTATTGTCTCCTACTATTGCATACTCCTAATGCAACCTTATTTATTCATCTCCTAAAACTATTTATTCTCAACATTATAGGTTATTAATTATCACAAATTCTTTTCTCCATGTCTAAGGTGCTTACATGGCATGCCAACTGGAAGTTTAGTTTGAACTGCCACATCCCCAAGTGTCTTTGTCCTCTTTGGACTCTTCAATGCAATATCATCACTCTTTTAAGTTTTCAACAAAATGTACTAATTAAGAATCTCAATAAATCCTCTTTTCCACCTAGTATATTATATCTCCCCCATTCATTTTGCATTTGAAGGAAAATTTAATTTACATAGAAATTACTAATTACTATGATATACCCAAGGTTTCCCTCCTAATTTGATATTCTATGTTAAAAATAGATAAGGTTAAATAAAAATAGATTGATTGGTAAAGATATCTAATTGACCATATAGAAGAGATGGCTTTCCATTTTTACCCAAAATCATACATATAGATTAATGTCATTCACAACATATCATCTAATATACAAGAGATTATTATATTTTTTATCACATCATAAGGGATTCCTCATAACGTTAAAGATGTTAATTATAAATTGATCTTATGTTATGGAATAAAATATTATCACCACCATGGATTCAAGAGGGTAAATTTAGTCCCACGCCAACACACATGAATTATATACCCACAATAACAAAAATATTCCATAGTCGTAAGACTAACCATTTGCAGCCAACTATATTCCTTTAGTTAAAATTAATGGTTCTTAAAAGGTTCATAAACACTAAATGAGGAACAACCATCTTATCTATTTTATCTAATTTTATTTAAATGTTTGTTATCTATTTTTTTAAGTCCATATTTGATATATTTATCTACAAAAATATCCCTCAAATCCTATCATCCTCAAATCCATTCTTAATTTCTCTACCCTCAATTATTTTGTGCCTATTATATTACAAATATAATGATTTAGATAATGAAACATATGTTATACTACTATTTTGTCCTCTGAACCATATTATGTAGCAACTAAATTCATCTCTTACTTTTGCACCCATTCTCTCTCATATAATCTTTACTTATCCCATGCCTCATTACATGTCTTTCCATCATTTCTTTAAAAAAAATTATATATTCATGAATTATATATCCTACCATCATTACATTCGGTGAGACCATGCTTAGGTGACATTAATTTTTAAACAAGTCACATGTCATTCTTAGTAGATATTTTGCTTTTAGTTATATATTTATAATGTGTAAATATTGAGAATGTTTTATAATCTACTTAATTTTTTCCATATCTAATTAAAATTTGCTACATATTTAGATTCATATTTCCATTAACATGTTTATTAAAATCACTCAATAAAAATATAGGGCTAAAAGAAAAGAAAACATTAACTAGAAATGATATGGGTTGGTTCCAAAGTGCTTCACTAGTTCAATGAGTTTAGATACATATTTTCTATAATCATGGATCACATATATTTCCATCATTGCATTCTATGAGACCATGTTTAGCTTACATATAGTGGAAATAAATTTACACGTTTTTTTTATGCTTCCTCATTTTTCATACATGTCTATTAGGCCATTGAAAAATAATTTCAAATCAAATTATTCCATCAAGAAAACATTTACTCTCTTCTTTGAAAATAAAAAGTGCTTAATGTATCTACAATATTCATTTCCACTAGCAACTTTGTGTTCATAGCTAATTTATCTACTATAATTATTAAATATCTTGAAGTAGATCCATTGAACTTGAATAACTTAATATAGGTTATGCCCTTGCCTTATTCATTTGCTTATAGACACAAAACCCATTTTCACATCTGTGTAATTCATATATAAATAATATTTAGATAAATATGGTTGAAATGTTGACTCTAGGGATAAATTTAATAACTTCATAACCAAAAAAAAAAAATATCTATCAAAAATTGTCTCTCGAATATAAGCATATATGTTTGTGATGTTTAATGTGCATTACATAGTTTATTTTTAATATAGAAAAATGGTTAAAGAAAGAGTACATACAAAAAATTTATATCAATGATAAATATAAAAAATTAAGCAAATGGGATATTGTGATGTTTCTTAATTTTGATGTGTATGACTAACAAGTGCATGTGTATAGATGACATAGTTTAAATTCTAATCTTTTTCATATCTTTACAGTGCATTGATAACAACTACAATATGTGTAACAAAAAAAATCATTTATTTGTTATTTATCGATGGAAAGGGAGGTCTATTCATATCAAAAACATTTATTAATTGCATAAAATACCATCATAATATAGTAAAGATAGATTAATAGTTGTTGAGGGTTGTATATATTTTACCCATTACATTGCATTGATAGATGGGCTTAGCTTATCTTTCTACTTACATGAGAAAATAGGTGTATTTTTAGAGTTTGATTTGCAAGTTGTTTTCATGAATGTGAAAGGGGAGAGGGATGTTATAGGACGAATATTTAGTAAACTACATGAGGATTTTATGTTCTTGTATGGTTTTTTTCATGATGTTTAAATCCATTGTGGAAACAAACAACTCGAATAAGGGGAATTACATGAATAATGGACTGGAATATGGACAATGAGTGTCGATGAGATGGACATGCCTAATTTAGAAGTCACACCTATAAATTATTATAAATTAGAATAATATTTTGATACCATGTCTAATTTTGAAGTGTATGGCAATATCACTATTGTGTAATAATTTTCATTTTTCACAGTATAATGTTCATTTTTATTGTTGTAGTCATATTCTCCATTATTTTTGGTAATAAAATATGAAGTTGATTCAATGTTGGAAACATTATTATGTGATATATTTTATATTATTTTGAAGGAAAACATTTCTTTTAATTATGCAAAGATGATTATATGACTATATATTGAAGTGTTCTATATGTAACTATCATGGGATACATTGAAATTATGAAGATATGAGTATATTTTTTAATGATATTTTCATTACATTTCCATTATGAATCTCTATCATGTTGATAATTATCAATTATATGATATGTAAATGTTGTTTATAGTTGTTTAAACACAATAAGTGTTCAAAACTATTGTAGGTTTTATTGACTCATTGTTGTTCTTAGATTTAAATATTTAATCATTCACAATGTTTAATATTTATTGGTTAAATGAAATATTATTCTTGTAAATTTGAACAAATAGTGAAAAGATAGGATCAAATAATGTAGCTTCCACTTTAGAACCCAGGTGAGGGTGAATTTGACTACAATAATGTCAAGTAGGAAAAATATTTTGAAATTAATGATGAAAACATGTGGGTAACTTTGTTAAATGGTGATAGTGTTGAAAACTTCATGAAAGGATAATAAAAAAGTAATTTGTTCCCTAAAAATTTTTGTGTGTCACATCCCATGAATAAACCATCATCTATTCCTAGAAAGTAAATAAGGATAAACACTACCTTGGAATCTATCATGTAAGATATCTCCCATTTTAGAGAGAAACTGTTTGTGTATTCATATGTTGTTATGTTATGTTCATATCTCATTTTTGTAGTATACTTTTAATTTATATACACATGATATGTTTGAAATATTTGTACACATATTGGTTTTCATATGGACTTAAGGTCTTTTGAGAAATTTATGTCATGCCAAAATACAAGTCCATAATATCAAAGATAGGAAAAGGTAGTCATTTAGGATAATAAATATAAGATGAGGCTGTCAGTGTCATTTTAACACACATCGAATGGTCATTAGACCTGATCATGTGTTTCTCACATATAATCAAGTAGAACAATCTAAGAATAATGACATTCATTTCCATGGACAACAATATAAATAGTTTAAGGGTTTTTTTATCATACATTATCCCACAATTGAATAAATGGTTTCATAGGATACTATTGATAATAATGTATGTTAATGTTATCCATATTAAACATCATGATAAAGTTACAATGTCTAATTCTTCAACACAACAAGATTATTTCTTAATCAAATATGATATATATAATAGATAACACCAAATAAATAATGGGAAATATGTTTGTAATCCCAATGATGCATAAAGAGTTTGGCAGTGGGTGCTGGCAAATACTAATAATTGGTTTTTCTACCAAGGATAAAATAAGGAAGGGATTGATGAGGATGTAAAATACCCTTCATATTGGGAATCTAAATCCCATAAAATTTTGATTGGCTATTAAAATTTTGGAAGGTTATATTATGGGCAATGGATTTAATGTTTTGGATGAATGTAATGAAGGTATTCTTTCAAAGATTATAAAGGTATTATATGATACAAATATTTCATAACTTACAAGTTCACTTGTGTGTTATATTTATGTACAATTCCAATTGCACACGTTTTTGGTCTTTGATATCAAACACAAATGACTTCCCATTCCATGTGTGACTATGTCACAATCATATACTACTAAAATTAGTGAATGGATGCAAACAATTCTAAATAGACTACATTTGAAAGAAATTGCATGGAAAATAAATGCCTTCATGGTAGACGATGTTAGTGTGGATATAAAAGCTATTAGATGCATTTTTTTTATTTGTATACACATAATGAATTTTATACATTAAATTGTATAGATATTTTTACCATATTATACTCTGAATTCTTATAAATCTATTGTATTATGTAGGGAAACATTCAGTTATGAATTTTATTTATGCATTTAACATGTCTGTCATGTATAGTTGAAGAATTCAATAGCAAATGTGAAAATTGATGATGTGAAACCCACAATGTTAAGTGAACTAGGTTAAATAATTCATATATATGTTCATGAAGACATGGAAATTAGGGAGTCCAATTTTTTTTAGAGAAGTATCACTACACATTAGCTAATTTTGTTAGATATTAGCAACAACATTGACTTCATAGGGTTGGATTTTGGTCGCTATGTTGTCATACACTTTAGCATGCTGGTAAATAAATAAAGGTAGTCATATAATTTTAATATTCACACTAAAATAATTTGTTTCTTGAGCACCATACAAACTTTTACACATCATAGGGTGAATTAGTTAGTTAACCAACTAATCATAACTATTTAAATATACTATTGGTGGTTGAAAATATGCAAGGTTAATGGATTCTACATAAACATAAAATTAGAGAGAATTGAAAATATTTTGTGGGTCAATCCTTTGTATATTATATAATTCCATGTCACCTTACACAATGTTGACACTCTTACAACTTGGTTATAGAGTCAAACATGGGAGACATTGCATTATCATGTATATACTCCAATGTCATCCATGTCAATCTAAAATTTCCCATTTTCACTCCAAGGCTACAATTTTAAACATGTGATGAAGGTAGAGCTAATGAGAGAGAGAAAAATATAGGTAGTTGTCTATGACATATGGGATGGTGTGAGCGAGTGCATTTACAATAATGTATTAGAGTATAATATAAATTTTATGTCTAATTCTTTTTATTTATTTATGAGTATGTTTGGAGTCTCAATTGGATGATATATTTTATATGCACAATGCTTAGATAGTGGAGTAGGAAACATAAATAAAGGTGAATCAAGTATGGATGTTAGGGGATCAAAACCTCCAAATGAAGTTGAAGCAACATATCTGGTGAATGATAGTGAAGCCAAGTTGATGGAGGTTGCTAACATAAGACTTATCTCTACTCATACTCATCTAGTTTTATATTCTTAAGGTGCATTTAAAATAGGATGTTTTCATTGTATGATATACCCCTGCCAATGTTGATGTTGATGATCTCAATGCCATGGATGTTAAACTTGTGTGATTTTTGATAAATCTGTCATAGCAACATGAACCTTTGAAACAATATCATTCTTTCCAATGTGTATGGAATATTTTTATGACAAGTTGTAGAGAATTTTAATGTAGAGTACACATCCATTCTAAAAAGTTAAATATGGGCATGTTTTTACCCTTCATAAAGAGATACACTTCATATAAATGATGAATAGAAGAAGACATCATAGCATGTCACATGAGATAACCTTATTTATAAACCCAAATAATAAGAGTAACAAATGATAATTTTAGAATGGGTATCTAAACATGGCAATGAAGTGAGATAGAGATAGAATTTATGGATATAATGCATATTTATCACTTCCATATGTTGGTTATAGTGAGATGTCATTTTAAGGTTAAACATTTTCCATTTCATGTGATTAAAATTTATAACCTAAGATTTCAAAGTGTTTCAATGATGTAAATAGGTGTTTCATGTTTTATGAACATGATTCCAATTGTTACATCTTTCAATTTGTCACTATCACTTTCTTATGTATATTAAACTACTAAATTTTTAAAAAAAAACTATGAATGTCATATGTTTTTCCATGTAAAAATAAGATTTTGAATGGCATCCTAGTATTGTTTTGTATTCTTTTTAGAATCCTTACCATTTTTTTAATTACTTATTGATATAATTATTGACACTTTTCATCATGTTGATAAGTTTTTATAAATTTCAGGTCATGAAATTATTGTATCCTTGTTTGCATCTCAAGGGAACTATTTTGGTTATATTAATAGGTATTATAATCTATGTTTATGGTCATGGAATAGGATCATGTTCTTAGGATTTTCTATTTGCTAGATTGTAAAAATCCTTGGATCAGCCATATAGCATGGGCCATGGGTGTTAAAACCCATTATTTTAATTAATATTTATCATCATATTTAATTTTAAATTTGTGATCAAGTGAATCATTTTAATGTAAAACTAAAATTATCATTAATGGAAAAAAAAATTCTACTTTCAAACATATCTTTCATTTGATAACTACATTTATGTTCCTTAGTTCTGAATGTATGCCATATTTTCACACAATTCTCTAAATATTTGTTATATAAAAATTGTTCATTTAGTTATCCCAATGGAAAAAAGACACTTCTCAAAATTTAATCATAGTCATTTCCTTTTAAGTTTAGATAATTTTGCATTGTTAGGAAAAAATATATGTAAATTTTCTTATTGGTGTATCATGATTTGTGATAGATATATTACATTATTAATATTTTAATTCATTTTTATTGATGTATATCATTAATATATCATGGGTTTGGGTCCATATGACAACCTTTCTTGATTTCCATCCTACTCTATAAGTTGTGGAAATGGATGTTTGAGGGTATTAGTGACAAATAAATAGCCAACCAAGCATTAATAGGATCCCATTTACTTGTGGAGTTGTCCTCATAAGTAAATATAACATGTTTGTATATTTTTATTTATTAATAAAGTAAATATAATTAGGTTGTTTTAGTAGTGAAGGGTAGGTAAATTTGACATGTCTATTTATTTTTATTTATTTAACTTATGATATTTTATTTTAGATTATGGGAGGCATGGATGTCTCTTTAGTGTTAATACTTATTGTATGTTTAGTTTATAATAATCCAATAGTTTCCATATTTATTCACATGATTATTTATGTTTTTTAATTATTGAATATTGATATGTGAGAATTGTTTTCTATTTTGTAACATTTCCATTAAGAAAGTTGTATATTGCAACAACTTTTTTCTTCTTTTGATTTTATTTTTATGTTGTATTGATGATTTTATGTCTATGTTGTGAAATTCTCATGTAGATGACTTGATAAATCCCTAAGCTTGGGGTAGGTTATCTTTTGATTCAATCTTATCTACTCTAAAAGAAATGTTTAAAATTATCACCATATTTTGAGTTGCTTCCATTAGTACCAGATGCTTTAAACTTTGGTTTTGATTGTTATGTAGTTATGGTATATTTTGAACCCAAACATATTTATGTCAATCATGTTAGATTTAAAATGAAATTTTCCTACCATCTAATGAACATTATTTTATGTATCCTAATATATAGATGTAAAAACCTACATGTAGAGCCCTTATTTAGTAATATAGATTAATTTTCCTCTTATTAAAAAAGGGCTGGATTATTTTAGGTAGAATGTTTATTTCATGGGAGTCCAACACAATTATTTTCTTTAGATGTGTTTGAATTACCAATCCTAGAGGAATAAAAAGATGTCTAAATAATATTTTATCTAGTTTTTATGTCTTGGTAGTGATATGGTGTTGTATATTTGGATGTTTTTAATTATTATATGAAATTTTTACTATCTAATCCACCCCCCCTAGAAAAAAATGTTATGTATTTTCCTTATGTGCACCAAAATGTTTTGTCATGAATTTGAAGAAGATAGTGGCAAACAATTTTCCAGACAACTAAGATAGAATTAGGGTTATCCTCTATGTTTAAAGATTATATAATACTTTAATAGTGTTTTCTTAGTGTAAATGGATGTTTTCTTATTGTAGTTGGATATGAACACTTAATTATCTACGTACTCCTTTATATCTTCATGTTTTATAAATTATTGCACTACTAACTATTAGATACACTCTTACTTCATTGTTATACCTATTTGGTGATGACTAAATATAACCCAAATATCCTTAAAATGACCAATTAATCATCTTATCCTCAACATGGAAACTTAAACTCTCATTGACATTTCCCTTGCTATGTTAGTTATTTTTAAGAGCATATGAGTGTTTAGCCCTAAATTTGGATGTTGATCATATTTGGGTAGATAAGGATAATAATATAGAAATGATAATGCACAAGGATGATAAACATATCCAAGCCAATTATATGCTCAACTCAAATATAGAAAATACTAAATTTAATAAACTAAGATAGGTTAAAAATAATACTTAATACCATGTTAGATATGGAAATGACAAATAAATAATGTACTTAGATGGTTTTGGTGCTAATATAGTTCTAGATTTGGAACAAGTAAGAATAAGTTTGAAAGAGGATTATAGAATAATCCTTAAATTATGGATTGAATGCCTTTAAATTTATAGACACTAGTATTAGCCTTAGATAATTGAATTAACACTACTATCTAAATTAGATGTAGGTGTCCTATATAAAATACCTATTGTAAAAGGATGTTACCACCTTCATGATTATGGGTTTGTATTCACCTTTTCTCTCGTGTATTCAGGTTTGGGTCACGGACTATCACTACTCATAAAATTATAAAACTCTAATTCTTCATCTTCATAGTTACCTTGGGAAAAATGGGTTAGTGGGCACACAATGTCGAGCTAACCCTAAAGACCACTTTATCAATGAATATTTCCTACATATCCAATAATTTGAATAGGGCCTTATACTAATCTATTTTTACCTACATTTTGGCTTGTGTTGAATCATGAAATATGTGGAAAGCAAGTGCAATAGTGATCTAGCTTGTAAATTAGAACATATAGCTTTTAGATTGCTCCTTCAGTACTTATAACCTATGAATGTGCTATCCATATGACTGATATGAAAATAAGATAAAATAGGGAAGCTTTTCTTTATCAAGTTCTTGATTTAATGATTTGATAAGTTTCCATGGTCTGTGCTAGTTGAGGAATGAATAAGGAGTGATTTTGAATATATACCACTCCTATCAAGAAGTATATCACATTAACACACATAGTCCAACCATTAAGATACATTTCATTTTAAAATTATATGAATTTAGGGCACTATACACCTATATCAAGGTAGGACACTAGCTATGACGTAGGGATCTTAGACTGATGCTTATGTCCTGATAGTTAGAAAACAAGTATCAATTATAAAGGCATAAGATAAACATATTATAGACATTTTGGGTAAGATATAAGGTTTGGATCATCAACATAAGATAGGTTGGACTAATATATAATCTAAAGAGGCATAACATAGAATAGATGTGAATCTTCTAAAAGTAAGAAAGGTCCAAAAATGAGAAGAATAACCAAGATATAAGTTTGCCAATTGTACAAGACTGGGGAACTATATAATCCATAAATATCATCAACATTTATTCCATCCTTAATATATTAATTAAATAATTGGTTTAAAGGAGAATAAATGTGTACTTGGGTGTGTATAACACACATTGCCTTTGCACAAGTTTAACTTAAGTGATTTTTTGGTGACTTTCCTACAACCAACTAAATGTTACATTAAATAATAATTTCATATAATCTAAAATTTTAAAACATTTTAAATGAGTGAAATTAAAATATCAAAGTTTAGGACTATGTCTATGTATCAATGCAACTTCATTTCCTATTAGAAATTTGATTTGGAATATGTATCATTATAAAGATTTGAAACTAGGACTAGGAAAAACATATAAATATGAAAAGTGAATATATCTAAGGATATATAAATATATTTTAAAGCACATGCACCCAACCTTGGATAAAAGGTGAGATTTCACCTAATAGTTGAGATTAACTCAATCATGCAACCCAATCATACTTATAACCTAGTGAGCATGAGTGAACAAAGTTAAGTCATAATATCAAAATGGTGAGATTGGATGATACAATAAATTAAAAACTAAAACTTTGGAAAGATTGAGTGATTAAATCATGTGAATTATACCCAAAAAGGGAATGAAATACTATAGTAGGTTAGCTCAATACAGTTCATAAAAGTCTAACCTAGTAGATGATGATAGTCTATATAAGTGTTTTTAAATCTAAAACTGATTTTGATTTTAAAATATTAGGTACATATTGTATATCATATACACCTTAGATATGTCTCATGCTAAATCTATGTATAACAATGGTACCAATGTATAGAATTATGCCATAATTATGAATCTAAAATATATAATTGTATACTTTGGCCAATTTGGAAACTATGTAAGTGTGGAGAACATTCTTCCAAAGCATTCCCCCAATATATATGGATAAATATAAAAACTTAAATAAGTTACAATGTGGAGGACATGATTTTATAACATACCCCCACTAAATATAGGTATGTTGAATATTGAAAAAGTGTTTAGAAAATGATTCCAAAGCATGCCCCACTGAATTTGGTTGTGTGAGATATTGAAGAAGTGTAGAGAAAATGATTTAAAATTATGCCCCCACTAAATTTAGGTGTACCAAATACTAAATAATTTTGAATAACATCCTTCCAAAGTATTCCCCCACTGAATCTATAAATTGTTCCCAATATTGAATAATTATGGAGAACATTCCTCAAAAGCATGCTCCCAATAAATATAAAAACTATGCCAAGTATGGAGAAAATACCTCTATAACATGCCCCCAATGATATGTCCTCATCTTTTGGTGAGGTAAGAATATAAATTGGTATCTATCTCACCTAAAAAATATAAGAAAACTATATAATCTATGACTGGAACCTAGTAGCATATAGGATAACATGTCTAGGTAAATGTAACATCAAAGGACAAAGAATAATGTGATCACATGAAGAACTAATATATATGATAAATATAATGGAAACATTTAGATATAAATAGGAAAATCTCAACAAGAAAATAATCACACACACAAGATCACTCAAAATAAATTCATTATACAATGGTCCTTAGAGAATATTACCAAGGGCCATGTTCAAATGCCACACAATCAAAGGGACATGACTTAGTTAAATTTCTAAAAAAATAATAATGAATTATTAAAATTTACATACAAAAAACAATGACATATTTAAATGTCATATAAATCACACATAAGCATGTGGGCCTCAAATAAATGATCATATTCAAATGATCAAATAAGTAAGACAATAACAAGGCAAGATACTCAATAAAGCACATCAAAGAAACAATAATCAACTAGCATAAACATATCATGTTATCTCATGGATCAAATGTGTTAGTAAAAAATTCAAGTGCATAGCATATCAACTACCATGTATAAGATATAATCATGGATAAATTCATGTGTAAGTGCATATATGAGCTCAAAACATGACAATTTAAAGTGACGATGGAATTGTATAACCTAGAAGTATCATGATCATAAGCGTGGTTGCCCCCAGTGTCCATATGACATGAGTATAAGAAAGGACCAACATATGAAATAGGAGTAGATCAGGTATCTATTTATGCCTATATCACTCTTAAATATAAGATTGAAACACTTGTATGTATAAATTATATGTCATACATCAACATGGAACTAACACATAGACACCAAGGAACCAATAAAGTATGTAGGTCCTAGAAATGTTTTTTTTTTTAAGTTTTTTTTAATTTTTGAAGTGTTTTTTTAATATGTGAATATTTCTAATCAATTAAGTCATCATCATCAAAAGGTGTAAAACCACTAGAAATTTTTCTCAATCTTTGTCTATATTGATATTCTACCACCTCTTCAATGTTAATGTCTAATGGTTTACCTAAAGCTAATGGTGTAATTAAATAATCATTCCCATCATGGTATATGGAGATTATATCCATTTAAGGAAAACTAACACACATGTTTATAGTATCTATCTTATCATTCCAATCGACTATCTAATTTTGGGCTAATTTTAGTTTTAAATGTGGTTTTCAGTCTAATATCCATATGGTGGAAATTTCCACACATTGGTCATAGGTGATAGGTAATTGAATGGATAATCAAGATTCTAACATCAATGGAGAGTATATTAGTTCATTTGTAGGATTTCCTAATTATATGATAAATGTGGTGCCATAATTTGCATCCCACTTGTTATTATCAAACATGATATGGTGGAAATATACCCCCATCAATATTAGTAGTAATAGTTAAATCTTCATGCTTTGGTTGTTTTGAGAGATAATTATCTTCTAAAAGATAGGAAGGATTTTGCCTTTTTATTGTGTCAGACATAATGTGTATGCATCCTTAATTCTCATATTTCTGAATTAGGTTCTTCAATGCCTCACATTCATTTACACTATGTCCACTAATCTAATGATATTTACAATATGGTATCTTGTATTTTGTAGGTATAAGTCTACTGCATGATCTATGTCTAATATAAGGTAAAGAAACGATTCTATGATTAAGTAACATAGATAACATGGTATCTAGAGTATCTTTCTATGTCATGATCCTTAAATTTTGATAAGAAGTCTTTTTAAGAAGACTCCACATTATTCACATGATAAAGTTGCATTTGACCCTTGTAAGGTTGATTTAATTTTTTAACCAAGAGGTATGTATCGAATAAAATTAATTTACGTGTTTTCCCTCTTTTTTATCTTTACCCTTATATTGATTTAGTGTGGTATCTTCTGAAAGTGGATTTAGATTGATGTACCAAGACTTTTAGGTTTGAATGGGTTGTGCAAAAAGTGGTCAAGGGGATCAAATTTTAATTTTTGGATTATATTATATGTCATAAGATAAGTGGTATTGACATCACTTTCTTAGTAATCTGAGAGATGACCATCCTTATACTCAGTATTGACCAATAAAGGAAGCTTAAATGTTGGGGAATCTTGTAGTTTTATTGGATATTTTGGTAATGGTTCTTGTTTTTATGTATTTATCTGTACCATAGTATCTAGTTCCTTATTTACATTTGTAGATGAAGGAGCCATTATATGTGACACACATATTTCATATGTGAGTACATTCTCAAGAGGAATGAATTGTTTAGGTGGTACCATGGGAATACCCTCTATTTTATAATATATCATTTTACAAAATTTGAAAGGTACATCATCAGTAGGTATGGTTAATAATGTCCCATCATGTATGAATTTTACACATTATTGTAACATAGATGGGACATTTTCTATTAAATGCATAAAAATTCTACCCAAAATTAAATTATAATTTAAATATTAAGACCCAAAAAGTAGTTGAAACTATTTTTATTTCCAATCTCACATCCAATGTGATTTTAATAATCATAAGGCTATGTGAATTATCAAATCCTTTTATGTTTTTTAATAAGATTAGTTCTAATCCACATAGTGGTTAATAAGTTTGTGCCAAAAAATTTTAGGCGTAATTAATTGTCAATGAGTACCCTTTTAATACCCTTATTTTCCATGGTTACTTATATGAATAAAGAAAACTCTTGGTCAATATTATCTTTGGATGGTAAATATTTTGGATCAAAGGTAGTGATCTTGGTATTATTTTTGAAACATTTCATGATATCCACAAAATAATCATGCTCAGTATAACATGGAAATTATGTCTCATGCAATGCCTCATATAGGATATCTTTGTAAACATTAGATTACTTTAAGATATCAAGGATTTAATTAATAGCGTGTGTGTTTTTTAATTCTTCAATAATGTCATATACATTAGATATTATTACAAGATTAGTTTTAGGAATCACTTATATATTTTAACAAATGGAAAAATGGGTTGATCAACCTTACCTCTTTTAGTAGTAACAAAATGAACCAAAAAATCCAATATAAGATGTTAATAAATAATGGGTATAGGATAGTAGTTATCATTTAAAAAATATCTATGTATAACAAATGATTTAAAGCATACAAATTGACATCTAGATATTGGGTCTCTAACATTACAAAATGAATTTTGAGAAAATATCATGTATTTTTTCCATTTTAAAACCTTCTCATTATTCTCAAAAATTTGATTAATAGATGAACAAGACAATTAATGTATCAAACCATGACAAATATCACAAATTGGAACCCAAAATGGGTGATATATGCATCCATGTTGCAAATATTTTGTAGAAATCTAGAATCACCAATAGAAAAAATAGAAAACCCTAATTGATCTAAGGTTTGGAGTTCAAAGATTGAGTTCACTAAATGTTTAACCCTAAATTTGGATGTGGATCCTACTTGGGTATATTGGTTTAAGAATATATAAATCATAATGCACAAGGATGATAGTTAGATCTACAATAGGCCAGTTTGATTTTAAGCTCAAATACAACATATATTGAATTTATTAAATTGAGAGATAAAAATAATAAGTACAACTATGCTAGTTTTGGAAATGATAATGAAATAATGCAATTAACTATTTATGATGCTAATATAGTTCTAGATCTAAAATAGGTAGGAAGCATATTGAAAGAGGATTTTAGAATAGATGTCAAATTCTGGATTGAGTTCCTCTAGATCTGTGGATACTAATGTTAACCTTGAATGGTTTCATCAACACTACTATTTTAACTGACATAGGTGGCATATACATAATACCTTATACAAAAGGATGATACCACCTAGATTCTTCTAGTTTTATTTTTTCATTCATTCTGGTGCATTGAGATTTAGGTCATGGACTTTCATTCCTCTTTTAATTGTAAAACCTTATTTCTTCATATTCATAGTGATCATGGGAAAAATGGGTTACTAGGCACATAGGTTTGTGCTGATCTAAAAAATAGCTATATTAATGAACACTTCTTACATATCCAATACTCTGAGTAGGGCCTTAAACTAATTTAGTTCTCCCCTATGTGTTGGCTTGTGTGTGAATCATGTAATATGTGGAAAATAAGTACAATATTGACCTGTATTGTAAATTTTAAAAATATTGATGTTACACTAATCCAATTTTTTAGAACTATGTATGTGTTATCCCTATAACTAATAATAAATAAGAGAAAATAGGGAGACTTTGCTTTACTGAGTGTTTGATTGAATGCTTTCATAATTTATCTTGTTATGTGCTAGATGAGGAATGAATGGGGAGTGATCATGAATATATATATCACTCATATCAATAACTATCTCACATTAAAACATGTAGGCTGACCATTATGAGAAATTTAATTTATAATTTAAATGAATTTAGGGAATTGGACACCTGTGTCAAGGTGGGACACTATTGTCAATGTAGGGTTTTGGTAATGAAGCTTATGTCTTGACAATTAGAAAATAGCTAGAGTCTCAAAAATTTTAGGGCATAGGATAAACATATTTTAAACATTATGGTAAATATAAAAGGTCTAGGCCATTAACATAATATTGGTCATACCAAGAGATAATCCAAAGGTCAAAATATGGAGCAAATATGAAACTTTAAAGTGAAGTAAATATTTAAAATTGAGAGGAACAACCAAGGTCTAATATTTTCAAGTGTATAAAACTAAGGTGATATATAATCCATAAATATAATATTTAATGAGTGACTATACCTTATGTTTAATTAATTATTTTCAATGTCCCTCAATAATTCAAGTGGTGTTTTTGATCACCTATAGAATCTATCCATCAATGTTTGAACTTATACAAAAATCATGCATATAAGTATATTAATTTGGATTTTCATTCAATGAAATAAATTAATATTTTTATAATATAATTTAATTTATTAAAATTAGTTATATTTCAACACATTGTGTTCATAACGATTTGGATTAGTCAGTCAAGACTAAGTATAACATTTCTTAGGACCGCAAAAATAATCCTTTATGGAAGTCAACCATCACTACTCTAGTCAACATCAATACAATAGTTTATACAATATTCAAAATAATATTAATAGTGTATAAATGTAATGTGCTATAATACACCAAGCACTTGTAGTACAAAGAAATCAGCAATGCTAAAATACATAAGGAAAAAGCTAAAAAATAGATAGAAAACTTCAATTTTAATAATATATTATGTAATGTACAATAATGTTGGATAGTGAGAATAAAAAAATTCATGCATTCAATCTTCACAGTATTTTCATTAAATACCACATAATTTATTAATTATTGATACCAATACTTATTTTTTGTGACCTCAGCGTAAACAATTTCTTATGGGAAATATGGTCTTGATAGCAAGTCATCTACTTTAAACTCAGTCTTGAAGTGTGGAAAAGTATCATTAACAAAGTGGTCACATTTGTGTCTTGTCAATTGTCTAAGTAATACAATCCATGACACTTATTTTTTTTAATGAACCTTGTGGTTCATGAGTTATTTGGCATAGCCTTTTCTTGTGGCCAATTTTTTAGATGCACTATCAACACCATAATCTAATTGCATAAAGTAACAAATAATTTACAAAAATGTGGATATATTAGAAAGTATCAATTTATTAAGTAATAAATACACATATTTTCACCATTTAAACTTCAAGAATTTATATTATAGAGATGGACAAGTTCATTTTTATTTTTATTTAAATCTTGGGAACAAGTAATAATGCATTCATAAAATGTTCATAATGTACAATTTTACCAACACTAGGTAATCATTCAATAACTTTTTAACTAAATTCATAAGTTTACATCACATATAGGTCACAAAAGTAAATTTTCATAAAAAATTTTCATTTGTCATTAATGGAATGCCATCTTTACTTTGACCCATCTAGTGGACTTGCCCACACATGATCTTGTACATTAAATTCAAATTCTATAGATATTGTTCATAGATGAAAACCATTACATTGTGCTTTATTTTTAGGGCCTATAATATCTCTCCATTTTAGTTATAGAGTGATTTTACATACACTTTGGTAGCATCAATATTAACATACTTTTTTAGAGTTCCATCTTGTTTCCCCTTAGTGTAAGATTTTTATGATGTAAAACATATTTATCCACAGTAAAATTATCCAATACATTGTTCCTCTTAACTAGTGCACTTTGTATCTTCTGAATGGTTCTTTTCATGCCTTGTATAAGGTTAGAGTAAAATTGGTTTTCCCTGGTGAGATAATGATTCTTTAGTAATATCATTAAGATATTAACACCAATATGATCTTATACTGACATATAACCCTCACATCTCATCATAATAATAAGTTATTCAACATCTTCCATAATTTCACTAACTACATTGTCATATTCATTTCCAGGGAATCCCAAAAATATATATGACTAAGTGAATTAGGGCATTCAATCAAAATTAAATCTACACAACCAAAAAAAACATAAGTTTATAACATATGGAAACTACATTAGGATATGACAAATGAAAATTATCTACATGAATTAGGATATTAAAAATACATCATTCATGGTCATCCAAACAATATATTACCTCTTATAACTAGGCTTTATAATGTATCCAACCAAACAACTAGATTATTTGTGTTCTTTGGGCTTTCGAATGTATTTAATTTTCATTACATAGTTTGTAAAAAATGATAAATAAATATACAATCAACATTCCTTTACTCTCCACTATTGGAAACAAAATTGAGTTTTAATTTATGTGGCACATCTATTTCCAAATTGTCAATTGATATTGATAATCAAAGGTACTTGAAAATAAAGAAAAATTTAAATTAGAGAAAATATATTGCATCAAAAATGTTTTTGGAAGTTACTTTATAATATAAACACTAATGATGAAGGAAGACAATTTGACTATCTATTTTTCAATATTAGTTTACTTGTAAACATCTTATAATCTATCAATAATGTCATGCCTAGAATTTTCTATTCATCTTCATATTTTTTCCCTACAGAGTTATGTTATGAATAGTGTAAGTTCACATTCAAATCTATATGATAAAGAACTATGACATAGAAATGTTGTCAAACCTTTTTATTCAAACTAGATTTGTTGTGTGAGCTTAAAACTCTACTATAAAGTGGGAAAACTTATCAAAAATTAAGGGAAATGTATGATTGTTTTTTCAAGAGGTGTTACATGGAAATTTAATTGCATTTCCCACCATTTATTTATCTATATGTGTAGAATACAAAAATGTTATGCTACAAAATGCAACACTTTCCATCTATTATATAATGTGAAATGACCTAGATTGATAATTCCATGATAAAAATGAATGGATTAATGTAATTTTAAGAAATAAGACCTTTTTATTTCAACCCATGTTTTCCCTGACATTATCCAAAAAAAAATCTTCCAAATTGTCAAACTATTTTAGGTTTTAGCTTAACCAAGAAAATAGGGAATCCAACATTTTAAACACAATTTTTTACCATGGACAATTATTCAAGACATGGAGATATGTACATTAAATCTATAAGTGAATATATATCTACCAATATTCCACCAATGTATAAGTAGATTATAGTTTTAATTTTATTCTATTTCATAACGAGTCCTCTAAACCTTAAATTTGGCTATGAAATATTGAGTTTTGATACAAGCCATATTTGATTAATAAAATGAATTAATTATTTATTATTAAGTTTGTTTTATTATAAGAACAATAAGATTATGGTAAATGTTATTTTATGTATCATCTACTTAGTTGAAGAGCATAATTAGTGTTACTCAAGTATTCTACCTAGAAGAGATACAAATAATATTACACCAACATAAAAAATAATAAGGTTTGTGCTCCTTTTTTTATTTCCAAATATAAACCAATGTAATCCCCTCTCTTATCTAGTTGGATTAAATGAGTTAGACATATAATGTTAATCATATAAAATGTAAATATCATAATCAACTTCTCATACTGTATCACAAGCATACATTCCAAACACATTGAGGCCTATATCATTAGTATCATATTTGTAGAAATTTGTGTAGCTAGCCATAGAGGCAAGTTCAAAAATAAAAAAAGGTTATCACCAATCAGGGAAGAAGAGAAGGTGGTGATGAAGCCGAGGGAGACATAGATCATGATGAATAAATTCAGCAAGAAGTATAGAAAGAGCAACCACCATCGATGGAAGAGATGATGATATAGGATTTAGAAGGAAGAAATGAAGGAATCAAAGTTGATGTTATAGATTATTTATGTATTTTAAAACTAGAGGATTTGATATATTGGATGAATATCATGAATAAATTATTCAAGTGGAAAACTATGAGAGAAGACAAAAAGTTAAAAATTTGCATGCATGAAATTAAAAGGTCATGCAATGATTTGGTGGGATCACCTATATAAATAGAGATAGAGGAAAGGTAAATAGAGGTTTAATTCATAGAAAAATATGGATTAGAAGATTAGGGATAAATTTCTTCCTGTGGATTATGCACAAACCATATATAGAAGATTTTAGATTTTGAGGCAAACAGATCACAATATACAAGAGTACACAAATGAATTTTATAAGATTTCCATATGAGTGGATCATGATGAAAAAAAGATAATATGGTTTCAAGGTATGTAAATGGTTTAAAATTTTCTATTCAATATGAATTAAACATGCATAGAATACTTTTCATGGAGGAGGTTTATCAACTAGCTTTGAAGGTAGAAGACAAACAAAATAAACAAAATTTCAAAAGAATGTCTCTTGGTCCAAGAAGAGGTGAATCCACTGAACATATGGGATAAGGTGGGTTTAATAACACAAAATTTATATCTAATACCAATATATTTGAATCATCATGTGGTGCATAAAGGCAAGTTGATAATAGGCAAGGGTTTCAATACCAACAAAGAGGAAGAGGATTTTATATTGCAATGGTATGTAAATTAGACGACTCATTTAAAAGTACCATTATTTTCATAAAACACTACTATAAGAATAATTATTAATTAATAATGGCATATTATTATAATACCATGTAATATATTATAGAAGTTATTTATCCTTAACTTTGGCAGATCAATTCCTATCACATAGCAATCTTAAAAACAAAATAAAAATTATTAATAATTTCCATATAACTATAAGCACATGAATAAAGTTTGAATCTAAATCCATATAAATATTAAAAACCCTAATAACATACTAAAACATGATTCAAAAGAGTCATCTAATTATCCCTAGTCTTGTAATAGACTTAGTATTGTATCAAAAATAATTATTGACCTTGAAGTGAAATTTTTCAATGAACATTTAAGTGATATGTATATAAAATAAAATGAATTTAGATTTTATGATACTTGTGTGAAGGGTGAGTATGCCAAAAATAATTTATTTTTAAAAATACATAGCCTTAAATAGTCATGTTAATATAAAGATACTTCACCTGAGTCTGAGATAAGAAAGGATCGTCATAGTGTAACCAAGGAAAATATATTGATGGACTTCAACATCATTATTTATTTTATATAATAAACCTTAAACCACTATATAATTTTAAAATTAATGGTGTTTAATAAATTCAAGAATCATGATTATTAAGGACCCCATAAAATATATGATCCATTACTAATTACATGTCTAGGCTATATGTATGCCTAGAAAGACGTGAAGCCAAATTAGGAAAGAAAACCAACACTATCACCATAATATGGTCAATATTTAAATATATTTAAGTGTCACCAGTAAATAATTTCAATGAGTAGACTAATTCTACCATAGTGCATGTTTCATGAGTTGGTTCATTTTTTGATTCAAGTCAATAGGCACACCACATTGGTCATTAATACCATATCATCAAAAAAGTAGCCTTTTAAGGTATCTTAGACCCAAACCCAACTAGAAACATCATTATATTTTTTTAAACAACATAAAACACCACCAAGATTACTCTAAATCAAAAATATCTTAACAAGGGTTGGAAATATCATCAATACTAATGAACTTTATGTAATATGTGTGATACTAAACCTTAATACATAATCTCTAAGATATATACATACATACATACACATACATACACACATACATATACATATACATATATATATATATATATATATATATATATATATATATATCATAAAACACAAAATAAAATGAATTTATACATCCAACATGCTCAATATGATATTTCAAATTATTGTAGTCCTAATCCTCCTTCTTCCTCTTCCTTGAACCATGCTCCATAGACATTTTTTGAAGTGTTATGTGATTTTGTAAAATAAGTAAATATATTAAATGAGGTAAGTGGATGGAAAATAGACAAGGAATGCATAAATTTTTATATTTTAATCCATCCTACCATGATTATAGGTCTACATACATAGTGACATGTGAGCATGTCCACATAATTACTAACATTTATAACATTCAAATAGAATAATGTAAACATGTGAACATGATAGATTAATTTTTAACATCATTACATTTCATATATATCAACATGATTGCATGAGTACATGTGAACATCATCACATCATTTAACCATGCACAATATTTCAATACATCACTAAATTCAATATTGACCAAAAATTTTATAAATAAAAAGTGAATCTCATACAACCAAATAATGTCTCATAATGCTTTGGAGGATGCAACCTCATCTTCATCCAAATCGTAAATAAAACTATAAGATACATCATAATAAAATATAAAGTGGTAGGGTTCAATGAAACCAAAGGGAATTAAAAATGATATCTACCATGAAAACCTTGATTATCATTGCACATTACTAGTAGATCTATCAGTATTGATATCACTACAAAGACAAATTGCATTTATGTGGAAATTATTTTGTAGTATTTTCTCCTCATTCCTAACATAGGGAAGTCACTATGGATCATCATACAAAACCCTCCAAAGATAAAAAAATACAATAGTTTTTTTAGGGTAGGAACATCATGACAAATCTAGGCTTGCTCAATAGATACTATGTTACATTTCACAGCCATACAACCTAAGACTTAAAACTGGACATTGGAACCATGGTTCAAACTATAATTATGTGAGCAAAAAGAATAATATTTTGTGTCAAGGACATCGACACTCATATTATCCTCATCATTTACAACATCATCACTTGAAAAAATAATAACTTCAATGTCTCATTATTCCTCCATGTAATTCCTATATAAATGACCAATAAGTAATATTAGATTAACATTTGTGAAAAATAGAACCATAATAAAATCTATTTGGACATAGTCATTGAGTTTTATTACATGAGACATCTCATCATCACCATTTTTAGGTTTCATCACTAGATTAGGTTCGAGAGTCATCTCTCTCAATTTATGATGGTGATTGTTGCAACAATATTAAATTTCATTTTATAAAATAAAAAATTAACTTAACTTTTCCTTCATGAAAACCATTCAACACATTGCATCTATCTTGATGTCCACTATTGCATGTATCTGACCCTTACTCCACCTTTAGTCTTTCTTGATCCATTTATGAATAATAATTTCTCTACCTTATGTGGATTTATCTTATCCATTCTATGTTTTCAATTGAATCATATGTAATCATCTACTCATTGATATCCTTTAAAGCTATCTCACTAATATTACTTTATTATGTGACATTCTCTCTCATTATCCATGATCTTTCTATCCCTCTTGTTGATGTTTTGAGTTTCTAGAAGTTGGTCTATTAGACTTTTTTATGTTTGTATTTTAGTGGATATCCTTTCCCTCATCTTAATTTTTCCACTAATGATATAACTTGGGGGCTCCTTGGAATGGGTTGCCAACCATGAATCTTAAGATGATGAGCATTCAATATATTTAGTGATAAAAATGAATAGCCACCACCTCACAAAATGTGTTACATGCATATAATATTGAAAATACCACGTCACAATACCCATTTATAAAATCATATATTCACTCAATGACTATAATTCATAAAATAAACACAAGGTTATAAACATAAAATAAAAATGATTAAATAAATAAATAAATAAAATCATCCTAAAAAATAAGAAAATGTTCTTATATGTTTTAGATCCACCTCCTTTAAATCAAATTACAAGCTGTCAATAAACTAGTCACTATCATCATCATCATCATCATCATCATCATTGACATATTCAATGACATCATCATCAAGCTTTTCTGACTCCACCTCATCCTACCACAATGGTTAACATATACTTGTCAATCCAAATATATATGAAACAATAAACATGTATGGGCATTATGAAGTAAATAATAATAAGTACAAGTAATGCACTCATTTTTGGGGATAAATTCATGATGTGGGTCATTATCACCCTCATCATCATGGATCCTCTCTTCCCCCTCATGTTAAAACATAAATAAACAACATAGAAAATCATGAGGTGGGTGTATAGTGATCTAACATTGACTATTATAAGAATATAAATAGGGGCATATATGAACATGACAAAGGAACAAAGATTAATTACATCCAATTTTTATTATACGTCTATGGTGACAAAATAATTGTTGGGGTCATTAACACCTTTGTCTCCTTGGCTTCATTATGCACACTCTGTTAAATATAAAACACAACATAAAAAATCATAAAGTGGATACAAGGGTTTCAAATATTGAATATTATACAAATGTAAAAATAATATTAAATTTGGCATGGCCAATAGAAGAAGAATTATTAAGAATAACTTGGTTGACACTTTATATACATCCCTATTTACAAAATAATTGAATGCTCATCAAAATTACATTACATAATTCAGGCAGCCATGGAATGGTTCTCCCAATCTAGTGGGAATCCCACCCACACTAGTGCATGTACCATCTATATTATTCTTAGGATCTTTATAATCTCTATGGGAATGTCTACACTCAGGGCATACATGTAATGATGATTTGTTGATGATTTATTTCTCTTATAAAAATTGATATAACTGTCAATTACTATCAACAAACAAGAATCAAATTAAAAAATTCACTGTCAATGATAATATATAAAATTACATACAATTTTCCATGACTCAATAAAAAATTCTTTTAGGAAATCTTTTACTCACCAATCATACATCATAAATATTTAACATTCAACATTCAAATTATTAGTTTCTAGCATACAACAATTTACATACAAGTTAGTTTGGAGTATGGTTTAAAACATTGAACTTTATCTATCAATTGCATAAAACATTCAATGTATTGGTTTCCATCACACTACAATTTATACCCTTTAATAGAATTATGTGTCAAAGGGATAGATAAATCGATTAATTTTTTGAGTTTCCTGCCAAAACCTGTCATGTTTGATAGTTTCTTCAAGGCTACTTTTTGTCTTTACAATCTGAAGGGGATGGTCCTTCTAAAGATTTGGAGATATATCTTTACTTTGATTTTTATATTCAAAGTGGAATTCCATCTCTGCTCTTTTTGATTTAGCTATATACTTATTCCACTTCTATCCCTATATGTAGCCTCTCATCCCTAACATGGGTTTTTGTGTTGTCTATTTATTGTGGTTTGTTGAAGCCACATGTATTATAATGAGTATTGTACATGAAATGTAACTATCTCTAAAAAGGGATGTGAAGCTATAACATGTGTAAATATTTAAGGAGATTTGAATCTAAAATATTATGATTTTTTAGATTTAGATTTTATTTTATTTATGCTAATTTCAAACCAAGAGATTATATATTTCATTTAAAACATTAAAATTCAACAAATAAAAGTAATTTATGGTAGGAAACCAATTCACATTTACCAAATAAGCCATTCTAGCATATCACAATTTTGTTTGAGATTTCCAAATTCCAATATAAAAAGAGTGTTTGTAAATGAAAAAATAAATATGTAACAATTTAATATTTCCTTACTATAAACATAAGTCCAATATTTAGAACTCGTGAAAGTAATGAGTGAACACCTGTGCATATCCACCCAATAACCAATTCAATATTATGTCAATGTTTGAAAAATGTAAAGATGTAAATTGAATATGTGTTTTAGGTGACTTGATGGGTTTTTTAACTCCAAACTAAATGGATTCTTATTATTCTTCTATCTATGTAATTTTTATGTTCTAGTAAATATGTGTTTAGTGATTGTAGTGAATGTGATTCATTATTTTCATTAGTTTCTATAATGATAAAAAAAGATTACATACATGAATCAACCTTATTAAGCATGAATGAATAAAAAATGCCTTTTGGTATGGATTTTGTTCATTATTAAAAGTGGACAAGGAAGGGGTTGTATCAACAAAACAAAAGGAACAACACATTAGGGATTCAAATAACTATCCACATAACATTATAAAAATATTTGTCATGAATAAAAACCACATAATTAATAAGACCATGAATTATGACATTCTAAAAGTGAAGCAACCAAACTAATACATCATTGAAAAAAATCCAATTTCATCTTCTATGATGTGTCTCATGGGTGAGAAACCATTGAGCCAACCACTAAACTAATATATGTGTCTATTTTGTTCCATGTAGAGAATAGTGTTATGGGGAATAATTTTATAAAATTTAAATGTATTTCATCCATGTTTATAGTTGATTTTAAGTGTAGTTTCATTTAATTTTGATGTGAGATCATTTTCATCAACAAAAAGATGAAAAAAAATACGATTTACAATGATGTCATATAATTTGGCAATGAGCACATTGAAATCGATCATTTGAAGTAGATGGTAACATATATATGTATAAAGAATAAATTTTAAAATATTTATATTATATTTAATTTTCTAAAGCAATGAATCCATGACATGAATTTTAAAGATTTACATTTTAGTATAATTTTAAATTGAAATCTATCCATTGTTAATCCATCACTATTTTTTGCTATGTAAAAATAAAATAATAATCAAATTTCTATAGTTTTTTGTGTCTAGTACCTTTTAATAGATGGAATGGATTATAATCCATGCTTATTATAAAAAATATAAAAGTTAGCCTATCTTGTATTTAAATTTATATGGTATGCACTCTATGTTTTGTCTTAAAATTAGTATCATTATTTTGTTATGTTATTCTTAAGTTTTCCTTTAATGAATATGCCTTTCATGGGTAGCTATTACAAAAAAATCTAATTAGGACTTACATTCAATCCTTATCCCATTTTCCCTATATATAAACACACATTTTCTAGTCCAATTTGCATTTTTTTGAGTGGAAACAAGTTGGGTTATACAACAAATAAACAACTTTAGCAATGGATCATTGCCATCAATATGTAAAGTGTTTAGTGTTTCCTCCATTTTATTTTGTGTCCAAGAATATAATTGAACCAATATAACCAATATTAGTTCCATTAATTTCTAATGGCATCAAAGGCCTTTTCATTATATATAGTTTAGTCCTTAAACAATGATAACATCTTAAATTATCAACTACATTACTAAAAATAATGGACTCCACTCAACAATTTTGGTATACAACTGTCCTAAATCAAATTACATAATTTTTTTGTTTATAATGGATTTCATTATAACTTTATTGAATTATTATTTATGCATTATGTAAAAAACTTTGCATGCCTTATACAAGGTGATAGGTCACGAGACATCGAAACTAGAAAAAAAACTAAGATTCAAAATAAGACATGTAAATTCCAATAATTTCAAATTTTGAGTTGCAATGCAGATACAAATAACTAAAAAAAATTTGAAGCATTTTATTTGAACTAGATACCAATCATATCCAATTATTTACTTAATCTATGACAAATCCCACCACTATTAAAATCACCCATACACACTTTTGACTTGAGAACAAATGAGTATATAACCAATAATAATATTTTCCAAGTATATAAGAAATACATTTAGGAATACAAATAACATGTGAGGACCTTCCAACATATTATCTTATTGTTATGTCATTGAACACACAAACATAAACTCACATTTTTATCCCTAAATGCTTATTTTCTCAAATGCTTCCTCATCCTTTACCTTAGAATCCCTTAAGCTCAATCATATGGAAATCCTAAAACACTAGGCTCAGATCATGGATTATGTGTGGTGACAAGGTTCACAAATTTTTATGTGCTAATAATCATACCACCAAGATGGTTAAAAAATTTAAATCATGAAATGAAATTCTAGACTTTCATTTTGTCCACCTAGATCTAGCCATGTCAATTTATCCACGTTAATGAATCCATGCATGCTCTTTATTTGTGTGTTGGTTTGGATGTGCTCATTTATTTGTGTGTGTTGTTTTAGTGTAGAGAATGGGTTGATAATGAATGGTCATTTTTGAATTTTCAAAGTCACTTAGGGATGGTGGGGCTTGAAGGTTCTATGCTAGCATGCACTAAGTTTATGCATGCTAGTTATGGTTACTAATTTGAATTACTCAAGTTTTTTAATAAGTGAGAAGGTTATCAAGATACCACATCCTTACGATCAATATGAAAAAAATAAAAAATCCCCAAAAAATGGATTCATCATAATAAAAAGGCCATCATATGCGTCTTGTCCCCAGAATGTTTAAAAATAAATTGAGAAGCATTTTTTACCTAAGAATATAGTATAATATGATAGTTTCTTATAGATTTAAATACACTAGATAAAATGAGAATGATAAAAATGTGCATTGATACAAATGAAAACATGACATTAAAGTCATATTAAGAAGTTTTTTGAAGAAGAAATGACACCTTAAATTGAGTATTATAAAATTATGTACAATTTCAAACCTACAAACTACATGCATAGAAAAGGACACAATTCATCTATCCTTTGTCACTAATAGTGACCCATGAATTTTTGATCAAGCAGTAACAATATTAAAACACCTAGTCATATGACCATGTCTATATGGACACCAATAAAAATACTATAAAAAACCTATAAAAAATGACTTCATTAAAATGAAAGGCCACCATATGATTTTCATCCCCTAGATGTACTTCAGGGTTTTGAAAAGCTAAACCCTAGATCTTAGTGACTTTTCAATCCCAATGTCAAATCAAGTCAAGGAAATTTCTAGTAAAGGTTTTACTCATCCTCACCACATGCATTCATGCTAGTGTTGCCTCTCACTATAAAATAGAATTATATTATTGCAATAATTTTATTTAAGCCTTTTATACATATAACCACTAGTATAGTTAAATAAATTTAATAATAAATTTTAGGTTATGGCATATTGTGTGGTCTTAGAGGCCATATATGAACATCATGAGGTAAGCATATTGTTACATATAACTATCCCCAATCCATAAAAAACTCATCCTTAATAAAACTATTTTTATCTGCAATGAAATATTCCTTCCCTCTAAATAATTGCATATTAAAATTTATCCTGACAAGAGATGGACAAGAAATTCATGGTGTTAATATCCCTAAGAATTCCCACAAAAAAAATCCTTAAAAAAATTGTATATTACCATATGAAAAAAATGATATAATCAAAATATTCACACATTTACACTAATTTGAGTTCAACAAACCTAATACTTATTAAATACTTGATATTTACTCTATGTGAGTTGAGTTATAAAAATGGTAGGTCTTCATTATCCTGTTGATGGATCCTATACAAAATAGAAATATAAATAACATAAGTTTCACATCATTATGATTAGTTATGGAAAAAGAAATAAATATTACTGATTAAATTTATTGACCTATTATCTATTTGTATTTTTTTGTACTTCACCCACATAAAATACATTATAACTGATAACACTTTATCCTAGTTATGTGGATCCACCAACACAAATAATGCATTAGAATTAGGAAAATATGTTCATATCTATCATCCAAAATATAATATGTACCTTCCATCAATTATGTAATGTAAATGTTGATTCATTAAATGAACACATATCCAATGTAGTGCAACAAACCTTTATATTTGACTTTATGCCAAGTGGTTTAGCTCTTATTGTCTAAAAATGAACCCTCATTTACTCATTTACAAATTAAATATTGGAGACTATGCATTTAGATATTAAATATTAGTGATAGTTCTTATGATTCACTACAACTGAGCTTCAATGTCACCCATCCTTATGTAATATCTATAGCATTTGTGGGAGTAAAAACTAGAAGCATGATGATACTTAAAGACCATTCACATTCATTAACCATTTCTTATAGCATTAATTCTTATATCAATGATAAAATTCAATTATATTTCTATAATGAGATACTTTAAAAATTGTTTAAAAAGGATTCATTATAATTTAAAGGTCAACATATGCATTTTGTCCATAAAATGTTCAAAATTAATTTGAAAAGTCTTATTTGCCCAAGAATATAATAATGTATGATATTTTTTATAAATTTTAAAATTCAAGTTGACATGATAATTATAAAATAAATCTTTGATAAAATTGAAAACAAGACATTTTCAAACCTATTAAGAAGTTTTTAAAAAATGGCACCTTGAATTGAGGGATATAAATATATGCAAGGTTTTGAACCAATAACCTATTTTACTATATAAACTAAAAAAAATCAATTAAAATAATTCATGTAAAAGGGCACAATTCTACCATGCTCTATGTAACTAATAAATGACCTCTGACTTTTGGATCAAGTGAAAAAAATAGTACCATATAACCATGACTTTTATGGACACCAATAAAATTCTTATAAAACACCTTTAAAAATTGAGTTTATCAAATTCTAAATAAAAACATATGAATTTCATCCTTTAAAATGTTTAAAATTAATTGAAACCCCATTTTTTAATTGGGAAGAACTTAATAACTATTTGGAAGGATTTAAAAACATATAATATAAGAATGGTAAGAAAGAGTTTGATAAGAAAAAGATCATAATCCTATAGAAGTGTTAGAGAAGATCAAATAAAAATTTCCTAAACTAAAATAAATATGCATTAAAATAATATTAGGAAATCCCAAGCAATGAGACTATTTTTTAATAATAAAATTTTATTATTTTTAAGAAAAACTTTTATTGAAAAGACAAATTTAATTTAATAAGTAAACAAAATGAAGATACTTAACAAGATGAATGATTAATAATAGGGGAATTTATGTAGAACCTAATTTATTGAAAAAATCATTAAAACATTTTTTAAAATATTGATAGAGAAAAGGATAGGTAATGAAATCATGGTTTGTGGTGAGTAGAAATATGTAATAAAATAAAAGAAAAAGTTAACAAAAATTCTAGACAAATGAAGAACATTGAGCTTAGCCAGCATGCACAAACTCAAGTTCATGATGGCATGGATATGGGGCCTACCTCAGCATTTAAAATGTCTTTCATTTACCAAACCCAACCCTGATTAAGGTAGTATTAAATTCTAGACCATCAACTAGATAATCATGACCACAAACACCAAAGACTAAATAGAACTATACAAACATTTAACCATAACCACCAAAACCATAACATGAAATTATACAATCAAACCCAAACTACACATCCTATATCAACCACTGCATTAAATATAAAAAAATTCCCATGAATATTGGCCTAATTCCCCCCCCCTCATATAACCTGTTTGAACCCTATTTTGAGCATATATTTCTTGGCACCTCCATAACTATTCAAGGGGAATCATCTAACTTGAGCCATGCTAGTAATCCATGACACTATGTTATATGTAATTCATGCTTGATGACATGCTTAAACCACTAATTTTTATGATTTGTGGGGAAAAATTTTTAGTTTTGAGGACCATTTTAAATTATGGTGCTTTTGAATTTTTTTCACCATGGTATATTTTGGTGCTTTTATAAAACTACTGATGCTAATATTTTCAATTGAAGGACTATAAGCATTTGGAATATTCTCCTAATGTAACTTCATTATAACCTTATTCCAAATGTT
>JARHVA010000402.1:4062500-4272500 GCA_037957365.1 Torreya grandis | reverse complement strand
TTAAATTATCTTCTCTTGAAAAAATAAACACTTTATTATGTTAATACAATATCCTTATACCTATAATATAAGAGATAAACTCATAGGCCTGTCTAGACCTCAAGACACCTTACCATGGGATGACTTAGTGTATGAGCAAAACTTGATTCAAAGAATTTAAGATAAAACTTGCCAATTGAAAATTTCTAAACCAATGTATGTGGTTATAGTACTATCTACATATAATGGACTAATAAATATCATATTATACTCTCAAATACCTTAGACCCAATTTAAGATCTCAATTGAGTTCAAACACCTTCATATCAACACTCCTCTATCTCATTTGTATTCACTTTCAGACCACTATTGGATACTACCTATAAGTCTATATGATATATGACTGAGTATGTGTTCTGACTATATTCTAAGAATTATCTTGATAACATTGGATCTCTCAATGGTTCAACCATGTTGATTATGATACGTGAGATCCTATGGATGTTTAGAGGTTCCAAAAATTTACAACACCTCTATCTAAGCATTCTCACATAGTCTTTTAGGTGACTATTGTAGGGCTTCTTGACTGTGCTAATGTTATATAATATTCACTTCTAAACATGACCTTATTGATTTTAAATCTTCAAAGGAAAAAATTATCACCATGAAATGATATATTTATCACAACATTTCACCTTCTAAAAACCAATATAGGAAGATAAGCTTTGCAAATGTGAAAACAATGTCTGCAAACTTTAATGGAGTCTTCTAATAGTAAAATAAGATAGTCCTAATTATAATTTCACCTTCACATGTGTCAACTAAGTTGAATCCAGCATGAAAATAAAGAAAATTTTCTACAAGTCTATGTAAAACATTTGATTTTCATAGACCAAAGACATCAAATAGGAAAATTGAAGTCATTGGGGATGTGTAGGTAGTTTAGAGTCACAAACACTCTTAGCGATGGTTCATGAATAAAAAGTCACCAAACTTAGAATTATGGCCATGAAGTTGATGTAAACAAAGACTAATTTCACCCACCAAGTATACTCACTTGAACTCTACTCGTGTTGATACTAAGTGTAAACCAGTTGACCTCTTTGACTTATCCAAGAGAGCGATGGGAAATGATAATCAGTTTTGCTCAATTTTAGGTATATCAAAGATTATCGAGCATGAAATTGAACTTTGGGGATCTAAAAACACCTCCCTAAATTCTTCCCATGTGACAACTATTGTATACGTTGTACAACTACTTCAAACCACATAAAACTACTTGATCTTCTTAGATGGATGTTGAACATATAATTTATTAGTTTCACAACAATTTTTTTTACTATTCCTAACAATGGGATGTCACATTTATTCCTAAAACCTTTGTCTTCTTATGGAAATCATACAATTTCATTTAATGACTTAAAATGTGACCTTAGATGACATGATACCCACTTAGACAAAAATGACAAAGATAAAACATATGTTTAGCCTCATTAAAAACCATGGTGCACACTTTTCAACCTAAGAGACCTTATGACAAATTTGAAATATATAGGGGATTGACCTAGTTTGGATTGAGGTCAAATTATTTAACACTTCATGTTATTATTTTTAAAATAAGAATTATTGTCAAATCTTTTATTTTCTTTCAAGATTTTAAACTATGTTAGTGTCATCCCTCTATAGATGTGTTATAGACAATGTCTCCTAAACATTTGTGGAGGGATGAAACTTGTAATTCAAATACATAACCATTTATAAGTGAAGACAAATAAGCCATATATGCTATTCTTAATTAATATATGCATGTTAGTTAACTAGTCTTATAGATTCTTTGAAGTATAAAACTGGACCTTCCTATCCTCTATGACCAAGTCAGGTGAAGATGCAAGCTCACTTCATTTTTTTAGGTGAAGATGAAAGCTTACTTCAATTTTCCAGGTTAAGATACAATCCATGGCCACAATAAGGTAGTAAATAAAATTTTGAGGCTAAATTAACTAAAAATTGATGGCTACAACAAGGAAATAAATAAAAATCTGAGGTTAGGGTCATTTATACAATATATTTTTTGGTTAGACATTTGATTCTTTTATGGGTATTATTTTCCACATGTATTTGAACCATTTTATTTTTTGTAGGTGGTATAGTTAACTTTAGATGTAGAGGGTAGACAATAGTAGAGTGTTTTACAAATGTTTTGGTGTTAGATACTTGTAATGATCATCATGTTATTGTAACTATTTGTACATAATGTGTAGACAATATTTTGATTTTATGTATTTTATCGATGATAGAACCCATTATTTAGACATTTTAGTTACTTCAAAGTTTACATTAAGCTTATGCATTATTTAAGATAAATGTATAAATATGATATTCAATGAGTGAAGAGCATCACATTTCTGATCTTGCATGTTACAACGTATACCATCTTATGACATTGAAAATTATCACATAAATTTTAATTCACCTTTTCACCCCTATAGTCAAACAACTTAAAAATTGCAATACTTATGATGTCATGATGATTTTTTGGTAATAGGACATCACATATAAGATATTAAATAAGATCATTTTAATATTATGGTGTTTTACTAGGACATTTTTCCAATTTGAAGATAAGTCTTGATCCAACAATAAAATTTACTCTTATTTTCAAGTATCATATATTAAATATGATGTGCAAATAACCACTCAAACCCATCATCTATATATTAGAAACTTAAATTTTGAATGATGTGTCCCATATGGAAGACACACTGATGGATTATACAAAACCTAATTAAAATCATTTAATTTCATAAAATATTATGATGTACCACCAATTTATTATATGTTTATCAATATGTGAGGAACTATCCACATAATTGGACAAGCAAAAACACAAAAATACATATTTTACATATATTTGAAAAAAACAACCATAAGTACATTCACCTTAATGACACCACCAATTTTAATATTTCATGTATTTTATCATGTGAGAAATTATTACACTTGCATGAGCTTATATTCTAAAGACTACATTTCACTTGGTGTAGTAAATTGTAGATTGGATCATATTAATCACCCTTCATCACAACATCCTTATAGATGATGCATGGTGAAATCAACCATTTATTGGATTCATATATGGATAAGTTACACTTGAACTAAAATATGATTTTGCAATGTTAATGGCCTAAAATTTTCTCATAAGGTCTTCACAATTAATTTTTTTGTCTTTATTTTAATGCAAAGAAAAAAGTAACTTTCCCATTAATGCACATTTTTCATGTAGCTTATTATAAATATAATGAACATTTTATTTCAATAATATATTGAATACAAAATAAGAGATTAACAAAAAAGAGACAATTGTCAATAGTTAAATTTTATTATCTTATGATGGTACAGGCTACACTAATTGTTGATATCATCTCAAATACCATAAATCTATTGATAAAATGAAAAACAAACAAGAAAATTTCCCCTTCATTATTGAGGTATACAATGTCACTTGCCTTTATTACAATCTTGTAGTTATCCTTCAATATCCAATATATATTTGACCTTGTTATAACCTTTCAAACATTGTACATTTGACTTTTTCACTACAAGGGCATCACTTAATTATGTAAATTTGTATAGATATAAAAAAAACTATAAATAAGACATACATTATACACTTAATAACACCTTTTGATATAAAAAGATGCACCCAAACATAATTTACAGAGGACAGAATATTGCCTAAACATTTGTTAAGCACATAATGTGATGTGTGAACATCATTCTTGGATACAACACCATTAAAAAATATTATTTAGAGTTAATAGGAATTTTCCATACTTCTCCCTCCACTATTTATGGTAGTATACACTTGTGAAGGAAGATGGTAATATATCATATAGTGTGATGTTCTAAATCACATGAAAAGCAATAATTTTATTATCACTTCTCTTTTGGAAATTTTAAAGTATTAAGATTACACATCACTATAAGTGTAGTATGTCCTATATTTCCACCTACACATCTATTAACATTTGTTTTTATACTATGTACTATATTGTAGTAGTAAGTATGTTGTCTTTTTTCACCTAGTGTAGTATGTTTTATGTCATATGTTTGTTTTAATCATCACAAGGGGTCAAATGTAATAATTCATGTGAAAAAAAATATTTGAATGTGACATACAAAATTATTGGTGCATTTATTTGCTTTATTGCATTTACTTGTATTTATTATTTATTACTTTGGTGCACTAATTACTTATTGTAATTAGTTTATTATGTGTATTAATAATTTACACCAGATAGGGTAAGCTTTCTTAGCTAGATTTAACTTAGACACTTATCTTGTTATAGTGGAGTTCCAATCCACTATTCAGGGTAAGATAGAATAAGATTGTTTAACTAATAGTCAAATTGTGTTGATCATTTACACAAGTTGGACACATATCTTGTTAGTGTGGAGTTACACTCCACTATTCATGTAGACAAATATTAGTTGAACTACACGTGTTGTGTGAGTTCCCTAATCTTTATCATGCATGTCTTGCTCTATATAAGCAATGTCTATTTATGTATTCCATATCAGATTAATATTGAATTATTAGAGTAATTCATCATATTTGAGTTATTTATTCATTTCTATTATTATCTCAGATATACAATTATTATTTATTACTATTAATATTTTATCTTTTATTTATGCTTTCTATTAGATTAGTTAGATCCTATAGCTAATTATAGCATGGTACCAAAGCTATCTTGAATCTATACATTGCTAAATATTCAAGAGAAAAATATCTAGATATAAGATCAGTTTTTTGATTTTGCATATAGGCACAAATTGGATATTTGTGAAGAATTTATGATCTCACCATTTATTTTAGACTACCTGAGATAGTAAAAATAATCTACAATTTTGTCCAAATTGGGCACAAGAGGTGAAATTACCAAGGGTTTGATTCAGAAGCACTACGTCCAAATCTGGGGGGTACCTAAAAATTGAAGAATTTCAAATAAAAATTAACCTCATGGTTATTTTCAAAAGATGTCAAAACCTATAGATCCATATAAAATATGTCCAATTTCAACATAGTCACCCTAAAAGGCAATTTTTTTTGCTCCTAGGTATGGCCGTATAGATTGTGCAGACTAATTTTTTTTTGGCAGGCCTCCCAGATCAACAAGTAAATTTGAGAGGGAAACTTTGGGATCCTACCATTTGAACACCAAGAGGTATTTTTGCATGATTATTTTTTTAAATTGCTTAAAATTCTATGCTCTTCATTGTTGTACTTTCAATTTTTTCCAATTTTTTCTAGAATTTAAGTTTCTATATAGTAGCTCTTGCCCATCCTCATTTTTGCAAATTTAAAGGCTCATAACTTTCACATACAATCTCAAATTGAGGTCCCATTTTTTTTAAAGTTAATATTTTTTAAAGAAAAACACATTGGTGTAGAATTCTTTTTAATAAAGCTCATATTTTTCTAACTTTTAGACTAGAAATCCTAAATGAGCTTTTTGTAAATTGAAAAATTATAATCTAGCCTTGTAATTGAACTCAATTATAAAGTGAAAAAAATAATTTTTGGATGGGATAAAACTAATTAATTCAAGGGGGTTTTGTGGTTTATTTTATACTTTTATTTCTAATTTGTGATAGTTTATTTCTGATTGAATCATAGGGAATCTTAAGCTCCCACTATTAACAACGTACAAGTATAATACATTGAAACAAAATGCTTGTAATGCATTAATGATTATAGGATATATGCCTTACATAACAAATCTTCTTACTCCACCAAATGATGCAAAAGAGTTACAATACTTTGTCTTTGAAATTACTAAACTAATTGGCTGCATTCGGTATTACATGTCTTTAGATTTGAATTTCCATCTTGAAAAATGTAAAACACTAAAATAGGCTTAGGATAAATTAGCATCATTGTTTGGAAAAATAGATGAGGTTCTTGGTTACCAAATTGACAATGAACTCATTAGTTTGGATCCTAAAAAGTATGCTACAATAAAATATTACATCACTAAAGTCATAGATCTTAGAGAATAACTTTTTGAATGTAAAATTGATAAAAAGGATATTTAATTGATTTTCAGTGCCTTACACAAATTAGGTCCTAAATATTCATCTTTTGTCTCTAGCTTTCAGACTCATCAGCTCACATTAGGCACATCTTATCAAATACCCACCTTTGAGGTACTCTCTAAGATTCTAATGGCTAAAGAAGAAAATTTAATAGTTATGGGTCTAATCAAGTCATCCAAATATCAAGCTCTAGTTGCAAGTCAACCTCAGCATAAGCAATTTTCAACATCAACATTAAATACAAGTTCATGTAAAAAGAAGTATAATAATCATAATATGTCATAGAAAGATAAGAATAAAGGGCAACAATCTTCCTCTCAAGGAGATTATAAATCCACTAATAAGAAAGGAGATTCACAAAAAATGACTAGCACTCCTTGCCCTTATTACAAAAAGAGGTTTCATATTGAACAAGATTATTGGAAGAAAGAGATTGGTGAACATTAATCAGTCCTCTTCAAAATATTCTTCCACTCCTTCAAATTTAGGGAAAGGGAAAGCTATGGCACTAGTTGCATTGGCAAATTCTCCCAAGTCATGGTTCATTGACTTAGGTGATTTGTACCATATGGGTTCTAATCAAGAATAATTTTCTAGACTAGAACCAAGTTCCTTGCCTCATATTGTCATAGGTGATGACTCTAAGGTAGATGTTATAAGAAAAGGTAAAGTTGATGTTGATAGTGATGTATTTGAGTATGTCCTCTATGTGTCAAAGTTATCAACTAACCTTTTTTCTATCTACCACATCACTCACTTTGATACTGGTAGGAAAGTTGAGTTTACACCTGATTTTGTATCAATAAAAAAATTAGAGGTTATTGCCTTAGTTACAATGGGAAAAGTTGAAAATAATACTTGAATTTATTCATTTTTCCACTTTTTGCCTTAGTATTCCTCTATAGGTTTTCTCTCACATATTGATTCAGTGAGCACGTTATGACATGAGTGATTTGTTCATCTAAACTACTACTATTTATAGTAGCTTAGTCAACAAGAGATGTTATAGGACTTTCATATATTCACTTTTTAGGGGGTTAATGTCATGGTTGTGCCTTAGGAAAACATCCAAAGACAATTTTGATAAAGGGAAGGCTTAGAGGGATACACAAGTCCTCAAACTTGTTCATAGTGATTTAGTGGGTCCATTACCTACTTTATCTTTTAGTAAAACCTGCTATGTTCTCATATTTATTGATGACTATTCTAGATATAATTGGGTTTAGTTTTTGAAACTCAAGAGTGAAGTATTTGATAGATTTATATAGTTTAAAGCTCTAGTAGAGAAATAATATAAGATGTATGTCAAGATTATCTACATAGATAATGGGAGTGAATATGTGAACAAAAAATTTGAATAATTTTGTGCTCTTTAAGGAATTGATCTTCAGCATTCAATTACATTCACACCTCAATAGAATATTATAGTAGAGAGGAAGGATAGATTCTTAAAAGAGATGGCAAGTTGTATGATACATGCAAAATCATTAGTACCTAAGTACTTGGTGGAAGTAATTAATTATGTTGCATATATATAATAGAGTTCCTCAAAAAGTTTTAATGGGGATAACACCTCTTAGATATTAGTGTAATAAGAAGCCAAATGTGCATCATTTTAAAGTCTTTGACAGTCTAGCATGGGCTCACATACCTTTAGACAAGGGTCTTACTTTATAACAAAAAATTTGAACTTACATATTTATAGGATATCGTGATGGTGTTAAGGTATATTGACTCATTGATATAGATTCATATGAGCTTATTATAGTGAGAAGTGTTTACTTTGAATAAAGTCCTTTAGAATTATATTCTATCATTTCTCATTTTTATTCCTTAGAAGAATAAGATAGTAGTGATGATGATACTCCTACTTCATGTACTCACAAGGATGATGAGGTGATACCTTCCCAATAGGGTTTAGTAGGTCATGTTCCTCTTCCTCCTTTAGATCCTCACCTATTGATGCCTTTGTGGGCTAGATAGACTTTGGTGGATGTAGACCCTCTTGTTAGGGATCCATTAGATAGAAGGAGAACACAATCACAACATGATCTTACACATTCCTACATTATCATAACTTTTGATCCATAGTATTTTCAAGAGGCCACAAGGACAATTGAGTGGGATTCAGTGATGGAAGAAGAGTATAACTCGTCGATTAGGAACAACACTTGGGATATTGTTCCTCTTCCGAAGAGAATAAAACTAGTATGATGTAGGTGGATATATCTGACTAAGTTTACAATAGATGGAAATATTGATAATTATAAAGCACATTTAGTGGCCAAAGGTTTTTCCCAAGTAGAAGGCATTGACTATATATAAAAATTTACACCTATTCATAAGATATATTTTATTCACTTGATACTAGTTATTGGTGTAGCTCATGGTTGGGTTGTACATCAAATGGATTTGAAGAGTGCATTTCTTCATGGGGATCTTCATGAGGAGATTTATATAGAGAAACCATAGGGGTTCATTTAGGATTCTTCAGTATTATGTTACTTCAAGAATTCTCTATATGTTTTATAACAAGCCCCTAGGGCTTGGTATTCTAAGATGGACATATTTATTCTCTCCATTGGGTTTTTGAGATGTCACTCAAATCCAAATGTCTAAATTCTATAGTAGGAAGATTCACTATTGTACTTGGTTCTCTATGTTGATGATCTCATTATTATAGGGAGCACAACATCCATCATCAATAGTGTTAAGACTACACTTCATGATAAGCTTTCTATGAAAGACATGAGATTATTGCATTATTTTATTGATATTCAGATAACACAATCTTCTTTTAGGATTACACTTTCATATCCCAATTATGCCATGGAGTTGTTAGCTCAATTTTACATGGTTGATTATAGGCCTGTACTAACTCCTTTCTTATCTAGAGTTAGACTTGAAGTTCATTGTTTCACTCCTTTGGTTAATGCCACATTATATCACTAGCTTGTAGGTAGCCTCATCTATCTAATTCATACATAACCTGACATTTCATATGTAGTTAGCATGGTTTCATGATTTATGCAGACACCACATGAGCTTCATTCGAGAGATGCCAAGCATATTTTGAGCTAAATTCAAGGCAGTATCAGATACAAGATTCACTATTTAATAGGTATAGGTTTAGACTTGGTGGGATACATATATTATAATTAGGCTGGTGATTATGATGATCATAAGTCCACTTTTGGTTATAGATTTCACTTTAGATCTGACCCCATTTGCTGGTAGAGTAAGAAACAAAATGATATTGCTCATTCATCTATAGAGGCTAAGTAGTTTAGTGTTGTTAATGCCACTACTGAGGTTATTTGGATTTAAAATATTTTCATTGATCTTGGTGTTCCATTTCAAAAGCCATCAATCATCTACTATGACAACTAGAGCACTATCCAAATCTCAAAGAATCTAGTTCATCATTAGAGAACCAAACACATAGAGATCCATATGCTCTTTATCAGGGAGCCAATTCAGGTAGAGATCATTGATCTTCAATATTGTCTTATGGAGGAGTAGATTGAAAATATTTTTTCTAAATGTTTCACTAAGAGCAAGTATCTTCACTTTCAATCTCTTTTATGGGTGTGGGACATCAGTTCTTCAAGAGGGTCTCCTAGACCTTCATTTTGAGGATTTTTTTCCTTTGGGTTTTCTCATTTCCTCATCTATTTATACAGAGTACCTAATATGGCTACACATTATCAGGACTCTTATCTACATAGCTCTACCTAAGCTTCACTTATGGGGGGGGGTGTTAGTGCATTTATTTACTTTATTACATTTACTTATATTTATTATTTACTATTTTGGTTTAATAGTTACTTATTTTAATTAGTTTATTATGTTTATTAATAATTTACACTAGATAGGGTAAGTTTTATTAGCTAGTAGTTAACTTAGACACTTATCTTGTTATAGTGGAGTTATACTCCACTATTCATGATAAGATAGAAAAATATTGTTTAACTAATAGTCAACTTGTGTTGATCATTTACACAAGTTGGACATGTATCTTGTTAATGTGGAGTTATACTCCACTATTCGTGTAGATAGATATTAGTTTAACTACATGTGTTTTGTGAGTTTATTGATCTTTATCATACATGCCTTGCTCTATATAAGCAAAGGCTCTTTATGTATTCCATATCAAATTAATATTGAATTATCAGAGTAATTCATCATATTTGAGTTTTTTATTTATTTATATTATTATCTCAGATATGCAATTATTGTTATTACTATTATTGTTTTATCTCTTATTTATGCTTTCTATTAGATTCATTACATCACTATAAGTGTAGTATGTTCTATATTTCTACCTACACATCTATTAACATTTGTTTTTATACTATGTACTATGTTGTAGTAATAAGTATGTGGTATTTTTTCACCTAATGTAGTATGTTTTATGTCGTATGTTTGTTTTAATCATCACAAGGGGTCAAATTTAATAATTCATGTGAAAAAATATTTTAATATGACATAGAAATATCAAGTGAAGGAAGTGTTGTCAATTTTATAGATTTTTATGTGTATGATTAACCATTGCATGCATATAATTGACAGCATCATTTTAAATATCATATGTTGTCCTCACTTGTAGTTCATTAGTAATATGTGTTTTATGTGAGAGAAAAACATGCATGTATCAAGTACCACGTAATGAAAAGGTAGGAATATTTATATCAAATGTATATTATTTAGTACTAACAATGAAATCATAATGTAATATGGTTAACTACTTTTGATGAAGTTTATTTGAATTGTGCATGTTACCTTGATTTAATAGATGGGCTCAAAATGTGTTTCTATTTTAAATATGAAAGAGGTGTTTTCATGGAGTTTAATTTTGAATATGATCTCTTTGAGATGAAATGGAAAAGTGGTATTCTTGGTGGTGTCCTCAGTAAACTACATGATGGTGCATATTGTATGTATAGTTATTTTTAAGATATTCACATCTATTGTGCAAATAAATCTCTTGAATGAGGATCATCACATGAGTAACAAAATAAAATATTAAAATTTAGTATGTATATGTTAGTCCTTATTGCTTTGGAATATTTACCTGCACAATACTTTTTTGACACTTTGACTGATTATCATCTTGTTGATTTCCATTTTATAATTGAACACATTCAATAATGACCCTTTAGGTAGGAAGAAAGTGTAACAAGTGAAGTTACCATGGATGCATTGGCCATGAATTATTTAGAGGATGTGCCAACAAAATATTTTTTTGACAGTGTCTCTAATTTTAGTTTGCATGACATCATCATTGATATGCACCCATTTTAATTTATTTATTGTATAGTGATCATGTTTATTGCTTCACTATTATTCTACAGTTTATTTGGTGAATGGTTGTAAATTTTTTTGAATGTCGTAAATAATATGTACATATATATGTTACATAATTCTTGAAAGGCAACAAATTTTTTTTACTACACGATGATGTCTATCTATTATTTGGATGATCATATCCTTGTTATGTGTGTATGTGGTGATGACTAAATGTGGTGATGATATGCATATAACTATCATGAGACACATTCAAATTTCATAAAAATTTATACATGTGATATGATTTTTTGTCTCTTTACATTGTGCATCTATTGATTGTTTATGATTATGATGTGTTGAATGTGTAAATGTTGTATGAACTTTTTAAAACAAAATAAATGATGAAAATTAATGTGCATTTTACCAATTCATTATCATTCATACATTGAATATTATGTACATAGGTGTCTTTTGAATATTATAGCTACATTTTACTCTCTTCTCTAGCATGACACTAATATTATTTATCTTGCCTTTCATAAATGGACTAATAATAAACTTTCAACTTCTTCCCTTGAGGTACCACATATAAAATGTATGATTTTCATTTCAAAAAGGGAAAATATATCTTTACTTTCATATGATTAACATTTTAAAATAATTATTTAAACTTGCAAATGGGGTTGATTTCAAACTAAACAACTCCTATATTGCCTTTCACTATCCTCACAGTTTTGAATTTCTATACTTTCTATATTTTAATTAAAAACTAGTAGATTTTATAAAAAAAGTAAGGAAACTTTTTTTAACCTTATAATGGGTGAAATTTTCATATCTTTCTATATTATTTGATTTATCTGATGAGGACCCTCTTTCATTTGCATTATTTATCTCTAACATGTATTCAAATGTTTCATTCCATCATATAGGTGGTTTTGTTTTATAGTCTTCTAGGAGGTGTTGTCACATTTATCATTCATTTAAAGCACCAAATATTATTTTCCATTTATCTAGTTGTTATACCTCCCCCATCAAGCCTATATATAAAGGAAAATGTGGTTGACATATTAATCAATCCTAACTCAAAGCAGATAAATCCTACTTACACTTTCGATTGTTGATAAATTATATATTTGGGGTCATGACTTTCCATTGATCCATTAAACCTAACCAATGGATTTATTACCAAAATAACATCACTAAAGAGGGTTATAAAGCCTCTAATCAATCAACACTATGTGATAACCCTAGCTAGGTCCTATGTTTTCATATTCATTATATAAATGACAACTAAAGTAAAATCTAATCTAGTGCTCACCAAAGTTTGTGGTACAAAGTGGGGTTAAAAACCATAAAAATTAAACAACTATAAGAGAATCCTAATTACGCTATGTATAGATAAACATTAATGCATGGAGAGATCAATATATTCAAAATAAATTACTTATTATTATTCGATCTACTAAAATAAAGGAGTAAAGTTGGAGATAATTACCTTGAAGATGAACCCCTTGAGACTCATTCTGTCCCTTGGCTGAAGGTGCTTTTAAAGAGGTTGTTTTGGTTTGTAAGAATAAATAATAAAGGCATAAGCATCTAAGACTTTTCGACAAGACATGATTCTTCTCCAATTATAAACCCTAAGCAATAACTCCTCAAATAGAATGGTGGAAGAGTAGATTATATAGAAGCATAAATGAATAATTAATGCCTATCTCTCTAATAAATGGAGAAATGAATGTGTTTATATAGATGTATCTAACCCTAAGCCTTTATAAAATTTTAGCTGATAGGATCAGGAAAAATTATGTATCCTTAACTGATAAAAATAAGTAAGGTCCTGATCTAGGTTGGCCAAAGCCAACCTAGACTTGTAACATGATTTTAAAAATTTAAATAAAGGGTTTGCCCAAGCCTATTTTATTTACTATATTTAATATTTTCCACTTGTCAAATCATTACAATAAGATTTAGTATTTCACATTAATGTGTATGCTTGATTCTCATATTTAGTAATATAAACTCACATACTAGTTTATATCCTACCAGGATATATAAAACCAAATTTGGGTAAAATATATTGGTGAAACTGACATTTTTTTAAAGATTATCTAGACTTAAATAATGTTTTTTCCAAATACAGATTCTCATTATCAAATATTAACATGATTATTGACTCTATATATATTTATGATATTTTATCATTCATGAATGGTTTCTCATGATACAACCAAATTAAAATTAATCTATCAGATCAATAAAAAAATTCATTTAATACACCATAAGGAATGTTTTGATATATAGTCATGCCTTTTGGATAAAAAAATTAGGACTACTTAACCACAAGCCATGACAAGTATATTTCATGACTATCTACATAAAATAGTGGATGACTACATGGATGATTTTTTTTCCAAATTAAGATAGAGACATAATCATTTTATGTATTTATGATAATGTTTTTTAAATATTTATGGTAATAAAATGAATGATCGAATCAAAATAAATGTGTATAGGGGCATCTTCAAGGAAATTATTAGGATACATGATATCACAATGAGGCTTTAAAATAGATCCTAAAAATGTCATATCTATTTTAGACATGTCTTTGCCAAAGGTTGATAAGACAAAACCCCTCACACAATTACTAGAGAATGACACAAAATTCAAATGAAATTCCAAATTTTAACACAATTTGATGTAATTAAAGATTACCTACTTAATCCACATGTTCTCTTGCCCCCAACACTAGACAAGCATTTATTATTATACATCTCAATCATAGATCATGACCTAGGGTTTTTATTATAAAAATATAATGATGATCACAAATAAAATAAAATTTATTATATTATTCATTATAGTCATTAGAATTAACATTTAATGCTTAAATAATTCAATTATGACCATAGTTTTATATGCACTTAGATCATGCCCATTTTCACAATCCTAAAATGTTATTCTTCTAATTTTATGTGATTGACCCTTACCTTCAAGAAAATTTGATATATGATGTTCATATTCCTCATTCCAAATAATCTAAGCTCATCCCTAGATTGACCTATACTTCCAACTTAGTTTTTATTTCCCCTTAGACATAACCACTCCTTCATGACTATCCCACTTAATGATAGATTTGAATCCACTGATCACATCTTATCACCAAATAACAACTATTTTCTCAAATTCAAATCCACCTAATGTGTCATCTTGCATATTTTATAAGTCCCATTAGAGAAATTTCTAAATATATCACTATAAATCCACATTTTATAACCATTATTCACTAAATCACTAGAACATATAACAACACAATTAGAGGAAAGTACCTATTCTTCCCAATTTTGAGTCCATAATGTAGAGATGGATTAAAAATATGGTTAAATCAAGCATTAGTCAAGAAAATCAAGAAAAAATCATAAAGATATAACAAGTTAAGCCAACTCTCTCAAACAGGGTTTGGTAAATGATAATTAAGAGTAAATGAAAAAAATAATATCCATTACCTTCCTAAGAGCATCCCATCACCCAAATGTGGCTTAAAACATGATTCTCCCCTTGATTTGGTGCTCATGCCTTTAACAATGATCTAAGGCCAAGATCATCTATCATATCTTGTTCACCAATGAAACTAGGCTTATGATATGCAATCAAATGTATGCCTATCAATGAAGCTATCCTATTGAAAATATATCATAATAAACACCACACACAAATGATTTGTGGAGAGAATTATGAATAATAAGTTTACACAAATGAATCTTAATCAAAGTGGTCTTGACCTTCCTATTTATATATTTTTCAAATCGATCAAGATTTTTGGCCATAAATTATTCCTATTTTGTATATTTAATCCATAAATACCCTCATAATTATTTTGAAGGAAGGGGTATTAAAGAGGCTTGGAAGGAATTAAAACTAATATTTGTTGCATTTATGGCTTATGGATGCCACCCCATAAATGACCTTATTTGATGATGTAAATAATAGGAATCAATTTCCAATTAAAATATATTCAATAACTTCCATGGATTTATTACTTAAGCTCATAATTTGGTTTAATTTTCCTATGTAAGATTAATCATATTTTATGTAAATCTTTAAAAATTGATTGTACTTAATTAATCATACTGGTCAAAATGTCATATTACTAGGTCATAATTTGATTAGAGAGGAATTAGAAGGTGATTTTAGTTGTGTAAAAACCAATATCCCATTTAGGACATTGTTGACACAAAATAACACATGCACATGTTGTGTGCTTTTGAATTAGAAGAAAAGAGTGATCCAGAGCACCAAAATGCATTTTCATCATTTTGACTTGAAATTATTTGCAAAAATTTAATAATCACATAAAATGCATTACCTCATTCAGGGATACATTTACCTAAATTGGCACTTGCATATAATAAAATCGAACCATCTAGTGTATTTAAGCGAGTTTTGCCTAAATTGTGCATTTTTACAAATTTTGAGTAAGATTAACAATTTCAACACAATGATGTTAGGAACTAGATGTCTACATTTTCCCCCTATTTGAAAAGACATAGTGAGACATTCAGTAAAGAAACATATTTTCAAATAAAAGAGTTTTCAAGAAGAAATTGGAAGTAAATAACCCATGATTCCCTCTCTAGAGGACATACTAGGATGAAAGAGAAAGATGGACTCTTGAAAATAGAGATAAAGTGAGATTAACCTATGGAACAACTTAAATCCCGATGAGTTAATGCTTACACACATTGATTCCATCAAAGATCAAAATATAATTAGAATATATTGGGCCCCAAGGATGGGGGGAAGGATAAGGATACAAAACAAAAATATAAGTGACACACCTTGAACACACCCAAATCTAGGGTAAAAGTTATGCACTTAGAAACTGATCAATCCTAAGATAAGTTGCACACTAAAATATTATCAGAATGAGGGAAAAAATCCTCAACATTTTGAATTAGAAGAAATAGGATAATATTTCTTTAAATAGAGGAAATAGTAATGTGCTCCATGAGAGGGAATTTGATTAGTTAATAAAGCAATGTTACCCTAGTTAGGCTGAATTTTTATCACTAATAATTAAGTGTGACCCTATAGGCTGATTTAGATTTATGACTGGTTCAAATATTGTTCCCCTTTAGGGAAAATTGGAAAGCATAGCTCAAGGATATAACTTAATGCATAGATTAAATATGAGTAGGCAAAAACATAGAGGTGATGATGGAATGACTGAAATAATAATAAATAACCAGGCATATGACGATGCACAAAGTGATGAAAGATATGAAAAAAACAATGAATGTATCCAAGAACTACCTACATAGTCCAAATGGACCTTAAGACAATTTAGTTCACCCAAAAATGGGAGAGAATAGAATGAGGGATGAAGATAACTGACCATTTTTCAATTAAACTCATAATGTATGCCAAGAGATGAACATCTTGCATAGATTTGGGTCTGAGATAATCCATTGGTACCTATTTTCATTGGTGCACTTGAGAGCTGATAATTGGATCTGAATTGATCTTGAGACTTGGATCTAAAGCACATAGTGTTTTCTATAGCAAATGAACTTTTGTATCATAAGTATAAAGAACTTATAATGATATTAAATTTAAATTACATTAATTCGGTTCAAATTTGAATATTTATAACTAAGGATAATGATAAAAACTACCAATACCAGAGTCACAACTATTTACATTTAAAAATAATAATAATAATAATAATAACAAAGAAAAATAAAACACAAATGAACTTAACCTAGAATCAAGATATGGCTAATCAATACTTAAGTAGGAACAAGAATTTTTAAAAATAAATAAGGAAAAGCTAAATAAACAACATGAAAATTAAATAATGAAGCTCCATGTGACAATCAAGATGATCCTAAAAATCAAAACAAAGAATAAGATAAAATATCAAAACAAAAGATCAAACTAATACACAAAATAATGAAAGTGTAAAATTGTTTAACAAATGTTTTTGGAATTTTTGAAGTGTCTCAACTCAATTTAGAATTAAGAGACACAAAATGGTCTAACTCATAAAATGGTGAGGGTATTGCAAAGAGTGCTTATGAAATGGAGAGAGTGCATCAACTTAAAATGATCACAAGATGGAAATCACATATAAAAATGGGGGACTGAGGTGATCTCAACATGAATAAAACATAACCTACATAATCCCATCAGGACCTCAATTCATAGTAGTTATGCCAACATAAAATGTAATGAAAGACCAACTAGACAACAAGTTCACAAATAAAGGCAAACGACAAGGAAAATGATAATAGTAATGACCAGGTGATGTGGGAATGCATGATAAAAAGGAATTATATGTAATTTTCCCATAGGTGGTTATAATTAGGAAATAATTTCATAATTTTGATTTGCCCAAAGGTCATTATAATTAGGGGTACTAAATACAATACTAATTTTCCCATAAGTATGAAGAACTTATAATGATATTAAATTTAAATTACATTAATTTGGTTCAAATTTGAATATTTATAACTAAGGATAATGATAAAAACTACCAATACCGGAGTCACAACTATTTACATTTAATAATAATAATAATAATAATAATAATAATAATAATAATAATAATAATAATAATAATAATAATAATAATAATAATAATAATAATAATAATAATAATAACAAAGAAAAAGAAAACAAAAATGAACTTAACTTAGAGTCAAGATATGGCTAATCAATACTTAAGTGGGAACAAGAATGTTTAAAAATAAATAAAGAAAAGCTAAATAAACAACATGAAAATTTAATAATGAAGCTCCATGTGACAATCAAGATGATCCTAAAAATCAAAACAAAGAACAAGATAAAATAGCAAAACAAAAGATCAAACTAATACACAAAATAATGAAAGCGTAAAATTGTATAACAAATGTTTTTGGAATTTTTGAAGTGTCTCAACTCAATTTAGAATTAAGAGACACAAAATGGTCTAACTCATAAAATGGTGAGGGTATTGCAAAGAGTGCTTATGAAATGGAGAGAGTGCACCAACTTAAAATGATCACAAGATGGAAATCACATATAAAAATGGGGGATTGAGGTGACCTCAACATGAATATAACATAACCTACATAATCCCATCAGGACCTCAAGTCATAGTAGTTATGCCAACATAAAATTTAATGAAAGACCAACCAGGTCACAACAAGTTCACAAATAAAGGCAAACGATAAGGCAAATGATAATATTAATGACCAGGTGATGCGGGAATGCATGATAAAAAGGAATTATATGTAATTTTCCCATAGGTGGTTATAATTAGGAAACAATTTCATAATTTTGATTTGCCCAAAGGTCATTATAATTAGGGGTACTAAATACAATACTAATTTTCCCATAGGTAGTTACAATAAATAATACTAGATAAGATGATAGATGAAAGATAAATTACTAGATAAAATTTCACACTACTTACATAGACTATCATTTAAAGATATAATTCTAAAAATTATTGAAATTGGATCAAAATCCCCTTGCAGAAAGTGTGTGAAGAAAAAAAGGAACCAATGATCAAAACAAGGTAAGCAGGATGACTAAAAATAGGTGTTGTCTAATAGTAAAGGAATTATATAATAAATTGATATAAATAAAAATAAAAGGATGAAAATTGGCTCTAAGGGAAAAAATTTCACCTCCAAGTGATAATTGTCTCGCAAAATAATAAGAGCATGAACATAGGTGACCAAGTTGACCTCGATAGAAATTGAGTGTTACTTACATAGTCCTAAAGGACCTCAATTCAATGTAGATCAAACAAGTGAAACATATGGTACATAATTGTATAAGTGGCCTAAATTAAAATTTTATAAAGGTTTGCTCCTAAGAGAAGATTTAAGGAAAATGGAAGGGTAAATGGTAAATTAAAAATGGTTTTATTTCTCCTACTGACATAGAGACGCATGTCCTAGTCAACATGTGAGAAAACCATAATAATAATTCATAAAAATAGCTACCCAAAACCTCATCTGAATAGCTATTCTATCAAGAACCTATTGTAGATCTTGATTTCAATGATGTTGATGTGATCCTCATTGGTCGTTGATTCTACTTCCTTCAAACATTGAAACAATAAATCTTTGTAGCCTTTACAAAGTAAAGTGTAGCTAGTGATGGTAAATGGTGTTAGGCATAAGATAAATGGTATAATTTGGTAATGAAAATGTGGATGATAATGGAGTGTATAATGATTGGTAAATAAATGATGATCAAGATTTTTAGTCACATACAATGTTATTGATTCTAGATTCGACATAAATTTGGTTGTGTTAAGGAATAATACCTCTAAATATGCTCTCGATAGGATCACCAAATTTTTCTATTATTTTATCTTGAGAATAGCTACCATCAGAATATGTTGTAGATTGGAACCTATATTGATTTCATCTTTAATAATGTCTTCATCAAGTAGTGAAGATCTTTTATTCTCAGCTATTTCTATCTTGACAAGGTTTTCACCAATGAATTTGTCATGATTATCCCATAGTTCCTTTGAGAAGGTTTCATCAAGAGATGTTAACATTTGACTTTTATTTTATTCTAGTGTCTTCAAAAAGGTTTCACTAAAATATTTTCAAGTTGAAATTTGATCATCCCCTAGCACCTCTAGAAAGGTCTCACTAGGAGATTGTTCTTCTTAGGTATGAATGTAGTCTTGGTCTCCCTAATATTCTACACCTAATATGCCACCATAGATAAAATTCAACAAAGTGTGATTTTGTTAGTCCCAATTGATGTTTGTGAGAGGTGTAATGCCAATATAATGGCTATGTTGGATGGTGGTAATGGAATGATGAAAGGAAACACAATCCTCATAGAATATACTAGGAGAACCTATGTTGATGTTAAATTAATCATCCTTAAAAATTGTTGAAGGATCACAAATATACTCAAATTGATATACAAGGAAAGTGTAACCAATAATATAATGACCATGACTATAATTTGATTTTGAATTTGAGTTTTAGTCAAGGGACTATAAATCTAATTATGAGACTAATAATGATTATGATTCTGATTCCACATTTGATATTGTTTCAAGAATAGAAATTGACTTTATTTTTTATTATTCATCTATTGTGGATGCTTCTATAAAATTATTTTGTTGAATACTAAATGTCAAACAAATAATGGCCTATGGTGGCATAATGGGTTCTTTAAAAATTGATTCATCTAATAAGGGTTCAAAATATATTATATCATCTAAGTGAATCTTGTCAAAGAGTGGGAATCACTCAAGGGATGACTTGACAAATTCTGGCCTATCAAAAAGAGACTCCTCTACGAGTAGAAAATGATCAAGAGACAACTCCTCAAAGACTAGATTTTTAAAGAGATGGGGATCTTTAAAAATAGGTAAAATATGAATAGGTGAGTCATTCCAAGTTGAATCATCATAAATGGATGTTTCAAAAATAACATTGTGTATTTAGTTAACAAGTGGTTACAAAATATCAATTTTAAACACATTTTTGTCCTCACAAGATGGCTATTGAAGAGGCAATGTTTGTTTTTGAGGATTGAAGATAAATAAAATTTTTATAAAGTGGAGAAAAATTGATTTAGAATAAACAATGGTTTATGGTCAATAATGGGCTATCCAAAAATTAGACTATCAAAGAAGAGATCAACAAAGATTGGCTCATCAAATTAGTGATATTTAATAATAGGTTAAATAAATATTGATGATAGGCCAAGAACAATAATGATTGGATGTTTCATAGTTTTTTTACTCATGTAAAAAAATGAGGTCTTAGAATGGTAACCTTTGTACACTATTATTCTTTATTTCTCACACAAGCTAAAGGAAAATATCCTAAAATGGTAACCTTTACACATTGTGGATTTGGATTACTCACACAAGCTAAAGGAGGAGGGTAACCTAAAATTGTAACCTTTGAGTGTTGCAAAGATTGATTACTCACACAAGCTAAAAGATTTGGATAACGTAAAATGGTAACCTTCGAGCATGACGTGAAATTCAAAGGAGGATATCCTTAAATGGTAACCTTATAGAATGGCATGAAAATCAAAGCGTAAAGATGGGGATGATGTAAAAAAATTGACATGGATTTAATTGGTGTTTAAATACTATGCCCAAAAAGGGTGGCATCCTCAAACTTGATGAAGTGCTCATGCTCATCATAAAAATTCTCCTTCTTACAACTAGGGCCACAAGATACCCTATTGCAATTATACCCTTGCATCATGCTTAGAAACATTTCTCTACATTTGGAAAGATTTTTAAAATGTTTCTCAAACATCAACAAGGTAAAATATAGACTATAATAAAAAAGGTGTCGCATAGTACCACAAAATTAGAATAATTTACTCATGAAATTACTCAACCTTCGGTCAAGTTGAAATTGTATAAATTGGAGGAGGGTATGATAACTCAAAGACCTAAGTGTAAACTAATACACCAAATTTAGGTTGAGATATATGTCAATACCATAAAATATAGTTCAACTTTGATGAGTTTATACTATAAAAATATAAGAAAGCCCTCCATATTAGGAAGGTGATAATGCAAACCAAGAAAATCAAGATGCAAAAATATGAAAGAATTCCTAACTATAAAACTAAGACCAAATGGGTAGCATAATTTTATCACATGGTAATAATAGGCAGAATAAAATGTGTTATATAACTTAGGGTGTGAGGGACATGTTAGATGTCCTAAGTTCATAATCATCAGATGATGATGAGTCTATAAATGGCCTTCAATCTAAATGAGTAATCATACCCAAGTTAACTCAAGTTAAGTACAAACATAAAAATACAATTAAAAAGTTAGCCTAGAACTTATAAAGTTGAGATTTTTTATTTGAATTAAAAAGTGAAGGACTTAAATATTTTTTGAAAATAATCTAGACTCAAATGGGTAGCATATTAATGTTATTTAAACAATACAAACACAATGTTTAAGATGAGGATTTGAACAAGGAAAAAGATGATTTGGATTTCACCAACTTAACACCTCTTTGTTTAAGAAATGGTGGATAAAAAATGTGTTTAGTTATGATATATTTTATTTAAAAATAAATTTTAGACCCAAACAATGACCAATCAAGAAAAGGAAAAGACAAATACAACTAAGTAAATCATCCTAAGCCCTAAACTAACAAGGTTGCATTGTATTATTGAAATCCATATGTGTGTGTGTGTGTGTGTGTGTGTGTGTGTGTGTGTGTGTGTGTGTGTGTGTGTGTGTGTGATCTTGGGAGGATTTAAATTGTTAATCCAAAAATAAAAGCAAATGAAGTAGTAGGGTTTTTACATCCCCTTCTCCTAAGAACTTTTATGATGACATGGACCTTCGAGCTACTCACCCTACATCTACAATATGCTTACAACAAGTGTGGTTGTTCTAAAACTTAAATTTTCAATCATCTATATGGTCCTCAAATGTGGCTAATGTTATAGATGCCTCATGTTGGTTGAACTCTTACTGATTAACTTACTATGCAAGGGTCTATTCCTTTGCATAGTGATTCCATTTGTGTACTACTTAGAGGAATCCCCTAGTTTGATCTAGAGGACTATTCAAGTCATTGTTTTCATTGGTAAAATGCTAGCTATAAAGACCATAGAAACTGGATACCAATTTTATGATAGAGGGTGACTCTTCCATCATGTATGGTAATGATGTTTTATTAATTATATAATTACACTATTTCTTAACATATAATTATTTATGTGCTTTTTGTTGTGACATGTGGCAAGATGGGGAGTAATTGGAGAAGTTCACATGGCAAGTCCTCAAACCGCCATATGGCCTACCACCATATACTCTATTTTCCAATATAAAAACCCAAATCATATGTCAACCCAACTAGTAGTACAACCCAACTCATAGTGCAGCCCAACTCAGCTGGCCTGGCACCCCAACTCAAGTACCAACGTAGCATGGCTAGTTCAAGTTAGATTTTTGTCAATTTAAAGGTTCTATAATTAACCAAGTTTGGTGGTGATATCTTGGAACCCAATTTAATTGAAATGAATAACAACTAACTTGTAGTTGGATGGATAAGAATTTAAACCAATGTAAACAAAAGGTTCTCTAGATGTGGCTAAAGCCACATCTTCAATTCTACAACAAAGGTTATTTAAAACATTCATTGTTTACTATCTTGTAAATATGTGATTTTATTTTATCCCAATATATGCTTATCAGGATACTTGAGGATATTTGAGAATCTCTTAGATCCATGGATATGACTAAGTGAAGATGTTTTGGTTCAATACGATGGAGGAGGATCGACTTGGATACCATTCTATTTGTCAAAATGATCAGAGGAGAGACAATTGAGTTAGAGGTAGTTTTGCTTATGTCAACAAAGCTAAGGATAGAAAAAAATAGAGAAATATATATATATATATATATATATATATTAGTCATTATTATATGATGGGCAGAAAATCAAGAACCCAAAGTGGGTATGGAGGTTTGTTGGAGGATTTGTGGATGGTTTGGTGAAGGTTTAGAAAACAATAACAAAATCACCGAATCAAGAAGACAATGGAATGTTTTTCATCCATCTTGTACATGTCTATATAAGCTTGAGACCATATATTATTAGTGAGAGAAAGCTCTAGAGAAGATCACCTTTTCAATGAGCCCATGAGGTTACAGTGACTAGGTGAAAGGATGTAGGGATGGCTTTTGGCCATGGAAGATAGGGAGTTTGGTACTAGTTGGATAGAGGGTAGATAGTTTTAATTGAGGTAACTCACAAAACTTGATGAGTCTTAAGTGGAGAACCTACCTATATTTCATGCAAAAAGAAAAAATCTACGTTACAAGTATGTAGACTTATCAATATGTGTATAAACACAAATTGGAGGGATGTCTTACCTATTTGATCAAGCCATTGGCATTAGGTAAAGGTTGAAGCTATGAATATAAGGTGTCTTCAAATTGGGATATTTATTATTCCAAAGTGTGACTATATATTGAATCCACACATTCTAGAATGTGGAAGAATTAATCCATATCCAAATGCTATTAAGCTACTCCCATATATGGAAGTTGAGTCTATAATGATGGATAGTCATGGCATTGAGTTGGTAGATCAAAAGCTGAGTTAATGGTGAACCAATTATAGGAACATCAAACTATTATGGGTGCTTTCAGATATTGGCATCAATGGTGGCAGCATGGTGAATTCTTGATGATCTTGGCATCTATTCTAGAAGGCCATTTGGGATTTCGACACTTAGGTAAAACCATAAGCATTTAGAGTGAGTACATTCTACCATACAGTCCCATATGAAGCTATGATAGGAGAATTTCATATTAGCTGAATTGAGTCTATTTGAATAGAAACTCAAGTTAAATATTTTTTTTTCTTATATTTATATGGATTATATCAATGGAGGAAAATAAAAATGGATATCTATGATAAAACGTAGATATATAAATATTTATAGGTCTTCATCTATATTTGTAAAACCTCTTAAGCTTTAGGTGGAGATATTAATAGAGGGCAAGTGGACCTTTAGACCAAGAATGACATTACTAATAATACATATTCTTTAATTTGGGGGTAAATCATTTCCTTCTATTCTATAGTGATAGATAAGGAAAATATGTATTATGGCTCTATATTGATATAGAGACCAATAACTTTACTTTTATTACCTCTATTTATACCCTGGAGGAATGTGTATAGTTACAAGGTTATTAATAGGTAATTATGTTTTTAATTACCTCTATTTTATAAGTCAATGACTATGGAGGGATGTAAACAATTGTCTATGAGAAGCACATATTGACCATTTTTCAAAGTGTTGTAGATACTCTGAATGGAGAAGATATTTCTCATTTACATGGAGAAGAAATTTAAATGTTGTTGATGAAGGATGATTGCCTCAGAGCCTTCACTATCAAATTTTAGCTTTGATATAGGTTTCTAAAATCCATTCTGATGTAAGTTTTAAATGGATAATTACATATTTTTAGGGATTAGATTGTATTTAAATACATTCCCAAAGATGTATCCCAAATTATGGTTGAACTCCATTATCACTTCTAGTGTCACTTTTCTTTTTAATTTAATTTGTATTTTTTTTAAGTCAGTTGAAAATGGATTGATAGAATACTAAAAATAAATATGGGAAGTTGTAAATAACACAAAACTAGAAATATTAAATACAATAATGAATTTACAAAGTTTTTTAGTTCACTTCTATTTATTCCTAGAACATTTCTGCTACCAATTCTATTTATTTTGGGAATTGAGAATCTAATATCCATTTCCATAAAATTGTATTGTTTGTATAGTTTTATGGATCAAATTTGGTATCATATCAAGTGATTGTAGGACCTTGATTCAGTTATGATATACTTTTGTTTGATGTTTTTAAATATCTAATTTTAGTTTTGATTCTTTTGTTTGAGTTGACCATTTAGGGAAGTTGGTGTGAAAGGAAATTAAAAAGTGTTCCAATTCACTGGAAGAAGAAAAGATTCTGACAACCAAGATTCTGGAACCACTAGTCTTTCAAGATCAACATGGATGAATAACATAACACTTGAAGTGTGAGATGGTTTTGTGAAAGGAACAACCTTTATTCCTTGGGAAGCATTTAGATAAAATATAAGGCATTTTCAATAATGCATCTCCAAGAGAAATTAGTTGTAGTTTTATTGCCAATCTTACACAAAGGGAAAAATGAAGTATGGTTATGATTTGATTTCATATTGGTATTGACACAAAATTTTAGTCTAGATATCTAGTTATGTAACCTTATTCTTTTGGATTATTAATCATATTACGGATTCTTATGTCATTCAATATAGGAAAAAGTGAAAAGACCAATTCCATGGTAAGTTATGGAAATGGCAAAAGGGCAATGTTTAGTATTGTATAATTTTTGCACTTTGAGTTTTTATTTTTTAACTAATTCATAGATTGGTATGTCTCATAACTTTGTTAAGGGTTACAGGATGCAAATGAGAAGATGTTTAAAATACCAATAGTATACTAGCCAGTTGTATGCCACCATTCTCAAAGAGGTATGATTTATTTTTAGTATAACTATGTAGCACAAGTTTTGGGTCTGAATCCTTGACATAGGATAACCTTTGTGTGGGTTATTTTGTAATTAAAATATTCCTTGATGTAGAATTGTTTTAAAGCCTTTTGAAAATATAACGTGGATCATCTAACTCTTATTGAGATAGAATTTTATAAAAGATGAAACCACTTACTATTCAGTTATGAAAACCATTAAGAGGAAACAACCCTTATGGATTATATGGTTTAATTAGATAGTGTCGAATAAGCATGACTATGATATTATTTAGTATGCTTAGATTTTACTTCAAACACTTTATTCAGGGGATTTACAAATGTATCTAGGAAGGACATCTATAACCCTTGTATTTAGAAGATTTTTTTATCTCCTTTTTTAAGTTTTCTATTATGACAAGATTTTGGAAACTAACTCAATTGGATGAGTTGTGGAGGTATGAATCAAGGAACAATCAAATGGTAAAGGAAACTTTGAGACAAGTTTAAAATACTTGGTTTCTTCTCACTTTTAAATGATATTTGATTACAGTTACTTGTATATTTGTGAGTTGTAAATAAGCTCTTATTGTGGAAACTCTCCAAGTTAACATTGGAGTTTGACAGGTAAAGGGAAAAATTCAAGGGAAGCAATAATTACTTTTGTTGTTTTTAGTTTCTTGGATTACCTTCAGGTAAAGTGTAATGTGCATTAACCACCTTAAGATTAAAAAAAATTATTTCATGTTTTTATACTTGATATTTTATACATCTAAGTCCCACAATAATATGGGAAATGCTTGTATTAAAAACTTTTTGTACACACATGTATGTTTCTCAGTCACATCATGTAGGTGTAATTTTAAAATACCCATAGATGGGCAATGTTTCAAAATGTAAGTATACATATTTGTAATTTTTTTGTAAATACTTGGGGTGTGTATAGAATAATTATTTTTGTTGTGTGATAACAAGAATAATACCTTAACTATTATGTAGTGCAGAGGTTGAGAGAAGTCACCAGATATTATGACTATTTGGGTAACAAGTCATTTGGTACAATTGATACAGAGTTTATTTTTACTCTCTATATAGGTTATAATTGCAATTAGATAGATTTCAATTTTTTGTATGATTAGTGTGATGTATAAATCCATGTAGTAGGTTTAATTAGATTGAAAGGACTATTCAAGTCACTATTTTTTAGAGAGTTTAGATTCAAAGGACTATTCGAGTCACTATTTTCATTGGTAAAAGGCTGGCTACAGAGATCATAGCTAGTGGATCCCACTTTAATGATGGAAGGTGACTCTAAAATTGTGTATGGTAATGATGCTTTATTAATTCCATAACTACACTATTTTTACCATATAATTATTTTTTATGTTTTTGGTTGTGACATGTGGCAGTATGGGGAGCAATTGGAGGCGCTGAAGTGGTGGGTCTTCAAGACACCATGTGGCCTACCACCACATCCTTTATTTGCCAAACTAGTAACCTAACTCACATTTCAACCCAAATCATAGTGCAACCTAACTCACCTAACTCCCCAACTCACCTATCCTGGCACCCCAACTTGCTTGACCTATCACCCTAACACAACCAAAGTACCAACTTAACATGGCTAGTTTAACTTAGATTTTTACCAGTTTTAAGGTCCTATAATTAACCAAGTTTGGTAGGAATAACTTGGAACCCAAATTAAGAGAATCAAATAAAAACCAACTCATAGTTGGATGGATAAGAATTTAAACCAACATAAATAAAAGGTTCTCTAGACATCGCTAAAGCCATAGTTTTAATGCTAAAACAAAGGTTATTTAAAACATTGATTATCTATTATCCTATGAATATAAGATTTTGTTCTATTCCTAAGATATGCTTATTGGGATACTCAAGGATATTTAAGAAGCTATTAGATCCATGGATAGGATTGAGCAAAGATTTTTTAGTTTAAGATAATGGAGAAGGATCAACTTGGATACCATTCTATTTGGCAAAATGATCAAAGGAGAGACAATTGAGTTATAGGTAGTTTTGATTATGTCAACAAAGTCAAGGACAAAAAAATGGAGTAGAAAATGATAAAAAAGATGGTCACTATTATATGAGGGGTCGTGAATAAAGAACTCAAAGTGGGTGTGGAGGTCTATTTGAAAATCTATATATGGTTGTTTAAAGGTTTAGAAATCCATGATGAAGGCATGGAACCAAAATGTCAATGGGACATTTTTTGTCCATTTTGGACATGTCAATATAAGCTCAGTAAGGTAAATACTTAGGATAATATCATCATTTCAATGAGCCCACGAGGCTATAAAAACTAGGTAGAAGGCTATGAGGATGGCCTTTGGCCATGGAAGATTGATTTCCATTAACAAAGAAATTTAAATGCTATTGACGAAGGATGATTGCCTTATATCCTTCACTATTAGATTTTATCATTGATATAGGTTTCTAAAATCCATTCTAATGTAAGTTTTAAATAGATAATTACATATGTTTATGGAATAGATTGTAGTTAACTACAATCCTAGAGACTTTACCCAAATTATGGGTGAACTCCATTATCACTTCTAGTGTCACTTTTATTTTTAGTTTATTATGTGTGTTTTAATTCAGTTTCAAATGGATTGATAGAATACTAGAAATAAATATGGGAACTTGTGAATGACACAAAATTAGAAAAATTAAATGTAGGAATAAATTTATAGAGTTTGTCAGTTCACTTATATTCATTCCTAGAACATTTCTACTAGTAATTCTAGTTATTATAGGAATTGAGAACCTAGTATACATTTCTAAAAAAATTGTGTTGTTTTTATAGTTTTATAGATCATGGTTAACTAGACTTGACTCAGGTTTTCATTATGAAAGGAGATTTTAGTTGCTCAACCTCTTAGCTCTTTTAGTATGTGTACCCTAGTTTATATACCCTACTATGGAGTGGGGTGAGAACAATGTTAGGAGATGAAAACCAGGGTCAAAAATTCCCTAAATAATTCATGAAGAAGATATGAACTCCCCTCCACAAACCAAATTACATAAAATAAAACTAAGTGAAAAAACATTAGAGGTTATTTTTACATCACCCAAACCATATGGGTTTTGGGGAGAGACTAGACAAATTTCTTTTAACACCTTAGAAAAAGGCATAATCACAATGAAAAGGCACTTTTGGTCACTCAAATTCCCTAAAAGGGATGGGTGGAGAGCATATGTGCACATTTTGGTCAAAGAAAAAACAAGGAATAGATGATTTAGCATAAAATAACACACTTTTGAAAACTTTGAAATGTATGTGACTGTTAGTTTCAAGCACCAAATTGAAATGTTTAATGAAGTTCTTTGTCCCTTAGTCTTAGTTTTCAAAAACTTTGAAAAACTTCACAAAACAAATAAACAAACCATCTAAGTTCCTTTTAAACAATAACGGGAAGGTTCAAGACTTAAATTATGTTTAAATTTTATCACTTTTCCATGTGGGTCCTACAAGGGTTAGAGAGTTTCCCCTACTTTGAAACACAATTTTCAATGAAACAAGTTTTGAAATCTTTCTCTTGATTCTTTGTTTCTAAAACATAGAGATCGATGTCAGTCAATAGTGACTAATTTCAGTTGCATTTAGACCAATGTTGGTCATAAAGGAATTGATGTCAATTGATAAAGATTGATAACAATCACCTATGAACCCTTAGGTAAAAAATAATATTGACAATAAAACACTTGTTAGCCCAAGGTTACAATATAATCTCTATAAAATCTCTAAATCATGAAATATGTGTTTAGATAGAGACTTAAAAATCAAAATATAAACTTGTAATTTTTAAGAAAGCTCTAAAAATGTAATTTTTCTCCATGTTTTTTCTTACAACATAACTGATGTCGGTTAGCTAGGACTAATTTTGATTACACATAACCTACATCGATCACTATGTGACCTGTGTATCAACAAAAAATATCAAAAATCTGGAAAAATGATGCTAAAATTTGATTTTTAAGGATTTTTAAGGACTTTTAAGGAAATCTAAGATTTCCAAAGTGTCTTCCTTGCTTGAATGGGATGCATGGCCCCAAAAATTATGCCAATATGTAGATATGCATTATAAAAATGGTTAGATCAAGCATTATTCAAGAAAATAAAAAAATGCATAAAGACATAACAAGCTAAGCAAACTATCTCAAATGGGGTTTAGCGAATGATAGTTAAGAGAAAATGAAAGAAAGCATATGCATTACCTTCCCAAGAGCATCCCATCACACAAATATAGCTGAAAAAATGATTTTCCCCTTAATTTGGTCTTCAAGTCTTCAACATTGATGCAAGGCCAAGCTCCTCCATCATTTCTTACTCACTAATGAAATTAGGCTCATGATATGAAATAAAATGTATGCCTATCAATAAATCTATCCTTTTGCAAATTTATCATAATAAAGACCACACACAAATGAGTGTTGGAGATAATTATGCATAATAAATTTACATAAATGAAGCCTAATCAAATTGGTCTTAACCCTCCTATTTATAGATTTTTCAAATTGATCAAGATCAACCATGACTATCCATCTTAAGATCAAGATGTGTGGCCATGAAATATTGAAAAAAATCATAATTAATCCATAAATATCCTCATAATTATTTGGAAAGAAGGGGCATTAAAGAGGCACATGAGGCCTTAAACTTGATATTTATTGCATTTATGGCTTATGGATGCCATCCCACAAATGACCTCATTTGATGATATAGATAATAGGAATTAATTTTTTACTAAAATATATTCAATAAATTCCATGGATTTATTACTTAAGCTCATAATTTGGTTTAAATTGTTTAAGTAATATTAATCAATTTTTATGCAAATCTTTGAAAATTGTTTACACATAATAAATCAAATTGGTCAAAATTTCATATTACTAGGTCATAATCTGACTGGAGAGTAATTATAAAGAGAAGTTAGTTGTGTATGAACCAATATCCCATTTAGGATATTTTCAACACAAAATAAAAATGCATGTGCCATGTGCTTCTGAATTAGAAGAAAAGAGTGATCTAGAGCACCAAATGTCTTTTCATCATTTTGACTCAACATGATTTGAGAAAAGTTAATAATAACATAAAATTCATTGGCCCATTTAGGGATACATTAACCTAATTCATAACATCTATATGATAATATCAAATCATTTATCATGTTTAAGTAATTTTGACATAAATTGTGCATTTTCACAAATTTTGAGTAAGATTGACAATTTCAACATAATGGTGTTAGGAACTGGATGTCTACATTTTACCTCTTTTTTAGAAGGCATGGAAAGACATTAAGTGAAATAACATATTTTCAAATAAAAGAGTTTTCAAGAATAAATTGGAAGGAAATGACCCATGACACACCCTCAAGAGGACATACTAGGATGAAAGATAAGGATGGACTCTTAAAAAGAGAGAGAATGTTAGATTAACTTATGGAATAGATTAAATACATATGAGCTAATACTTTCATGTGTTGATTCCAAAAATGACCAAAATATAATTAGAATATAATAGGACCTAAGGATGGGGGGAAGGGGATTGATATAATCCAAAAATATTAATGACATGCTTTGAGAACACCCAAAACTAGGGTGCAAGCTACACACTTAGGAACCGATCAATCCCAAGACAAGTTCCACACTAAAATATTACAAAAATGAGGGAAAAGTCTATAGGGATTGGAATTATAAGAAATAGGAGAATGTTTCTCCAAAGAGAGGAAATAATAATGTTCTCTAGTAGAGTGACTTTGATCAGTTGATAAAGAAATATTGGCCTAGTAGGGCTGAATTTTTATCATTGATAATTAATTATGCCCCTATAAGGCTGATTTATATTTGTGACTAGTTCAAATGTTATGACCCTTTAGGGAAAATTGGCAATCATAGCTCAAGGATATAACCTAATGCATATATTGAAGATGAGTGGGCATAAATGTAGAGGTGATGATATAATGAATGAAAACATCATAAAGAAACATGCATATGATGACGCACAAAGTTATGAAAGAGATGAATAGAATAATAAAGTTGGCCAAGCGGACCTGAGATACATCATGTATCCAAGCACTACCTATATAGTCCAAATGGACCTCAAACCAATGTAGTTTACCCAAAAATGGGAGATAATAAAATGAAGGATGAATAAAATTGACCACTATTTTATTAGACTCTAATGTATGCCAAGAGATGCATGTCTTACATAGATTCAAGTACAAGATAAACCATTGGTACGTAGTTTCATTTTTACACTTCAGAGTTGATCATCAGAGTTGCATATATTTTGATAATTATTTCCAAAGCACATAGTGATTACTATAGTAAATGAAATTATGCATCATAAGTATGATGAAATTATAATGATATTGCATTCCAATTGCACCAATCCAGTTCAAATGTGTATATTTATAATTAAGGATAATTATAAAAACAACCAATACTAGACTTACAACTATTTACATAAACTAGAATATTATTGAACATAAATCTGAAACCTTATAGGATGCTAGTGTTCCCTACAAACACCAATGTATTCTAGCCTCATCTGAATAATGTATCCTTATCCCAAGCATATGTCAATCCCTATTCCTGATTCACAATTACCTTATATAGTCATAAAATCAATTTCACAATCATATTCATAATCATGAATATCAGATTTTTAGTTAAGTTATTCCTCTTTGGTATTTTCCATTTTTAGCATGTTTCTATATTTAGTTAGTTAAAAATCAGTTTGTGTAACTTATTGCATTATTTTTTCATTCTAATTTTACACAACAATTTTTCATAATTAGGTTTTAATATCTCTTTATCCCAAGTTTTGATAAAACATTATTGGTAAACTCATCTATTGATTAAATATTTCAAACCCTAACCATATATGTTGATATGGTTTTTTTCACTCTTTTTGTTGTTTCTAATTATTGTATTAGGATTTTTAGATTTGATAAATTCTTTGCTAGCAACAATCTTCCAAATTTCTATTTCATATTTTGTTAAAACTAATTTTTTTTCTACCTATCTTATATGAAGTACTAGATTAAGTTATACTCAATTTGAATAGTTCCATATTTATTTCATAACACCATATGGCCAGATCAGTTAATATATTTGATGACACAAATAAAATACAATTAAATGGGTACCTCACAAAGAATAAATATATGTAATATGTGTTTATAAAAATTATTAGAGATGAAATGAAGAAAGAATTTAAAGGCCAATCCTCTAATACTTAAAATATTATGGATTTAATACCTTTATCGACATCATTTGATACAACTTTTCTAACACCATATAATATGGGGGAAACTCATGTAGTTTAAAATATTAATATGTCAATCATTACTTAGTAATTTTAGAAACTAGCATTGGTTAGCGCACATTCTATTCTTTATGCACAATCCCTTATATAGGCCACTGTAGCTCTATAAACTAAGGTTTTGAAAATGGAATAAATTAATTTAAAACCTAATCAGGGATTAGATTTATAGAATTTATTCATACTACATTGACTCAACATATTTTAGCATGCCCTTTACCAACTAGTTCTATGGCACCTAAGCTTACCTTGTTGATGGAAAAGGTGACCCCAAACAACATTTGAGAGAATTTCATGCAACATGTTCAGACTATAAATATAAAAAATATTTTTTAACTGAGTTATTCACTATAAGTTTAAAATGATATGCTCTAATATGGTTCTATGATTGAATACATCAGTTAGTTCATGAATTTAATCATTTGGCATATTTTTTCCTTGCACACAATGAAAATATATCATATGCCCATATTGCTCAATACAAACAAGAATCTAATGAGTGTATGTTTTATGCTATAAGACCATGTTATCCAAAATAACTAATCCTATGGTAGATAAATAATTACAAGAAATATTAAAATATATCTTGATTACACCTCTAAAAAAATAGATTATGTTTAATAAGTTTTCATCATTAAAAGATTTATGTCACATAATCAAGGAAAGAGAAGTCAAGTTTTTAGTAATGAATAAGCTCAAGTATGTATCCAACCCAATTTTAATTCTCAATCAAAGAATTTTAAGAATCCACCATACAAGGGGAGACTAACTAAAAATAATAATGATTAAAAGGAAATAATGAATGCAGTTTGAGATCCTACCTCACATATTGTATTGTCAACACTACCAAGGAGAAAAATTACCAACTTACCAGAAGCTACCTACAAGGTGTTAAAATTTTTATTGGAATGTCATCTCATATCATTCCCTCCCATTAAAGAGGTTGATGTGAGTAAACCTCTTCCAAAAGGATTTGATCAAAACACTTTTTTTTTATTTTCATAGAGCACCAAAGCATACTACTAACAAATGCATCAGTTTAAAAGATAAAATTTCATATTTAATAGATGATAAAATAATTGATGTGAGCACATATACCAATAGTATAAATGTATAACCATGTGAGATTATAATAATGAATATTCATTTATCCTTTCCCTAAACATAGAGGCCAATAAATAGAAAATAAATTAGAAGTGCATTACACATATTCTATAGCTTTTTATCATCCTCATACATAGGCACATCATCCTTTAAATGACATCATTGGTACATATCATGTTTTAGTGCCATCTAGGTCCCTTATAAATTTCACAAAGCATGAGATTATCAATGATCATATTTATTTTCAATTTTTATTAATTCAAGCTTACATTGATCAACAACCTATACAAAGTGTCCTAGTTGATAATGATTAAAGTGTGAAAATGTTCACTATCACACTCATCTCACATTTTAGATAAAAATATAAGGATATCCTTCCTAAAATAATATAAATAAAGTGATTCAATGGTCATGTTTAGATTATATTAGTGATATCATGTTACCACTATAGGTTAATCCAACACATGTGGCCACCAAGTTCATAGTATTACCTAGTGTGGGATTCTTAGATATGTTATTCAGACATCCATGATGTACTTGAAAATTTGGTAAGCTAGGGTGACAAATGTTAAGCTATAACCAGATGACCAAGTCAAAATTTTAAAGTAAATCACATAACCAAAAATCCAAGGCCATTAAAGAACCAAAAAAACTCAAATAAGTAAACCTTGAGTAATAAATGTAAAAATACCAAGTTAAATGAAGGATACATGTCAAAAATGGTAATCAAACATCAATGTGAAATAAGTAACAAACCTTAATTAAACACATATAGGCAAGTAAATGGTAACACAACATTGATGAGTGATAAGTAAAAATACTTAATCATCAATGGAAAAAGTGCATAAAATGGGAAATAACATTAATGAGTGAGAAGTAAAAATCCAACTATACTCAATAATGGAAAAAGTACATGAATATATAAATAGACATAGTCGTCCAAAAAAAATGAAGTACAATGATTTAACCTTTTAGGTTTTTACACGAGTAATTCCTATGTTTGGTTAAAGGGTCGATATGTCTAAACTAGTTAAATAAATTAAAATAATTAAGCACTAATTTGTTATGGCATGTGACCTTTGAATTTATAAAAATATTAATAAATAGGCATGAATACAAACTTATCTAAAAATTGACTATCATGGATGATCTAGGTTATGAAAACTGAGTTTTGGATATTTTTTACTGTCAACAATGAGATTATGGTGTTTGTCTTCTCATTGGAAAATAGCATGCTATATGGACAATATCTCCATGTTTTTTTAGTGTCCTAAATGTGTCTTTAATATTTGTATTTTAGAGGAGCACTTGTCCCTATATTTTTATGTCTTGTTCCTACACACACAAAATTTGGAGATATATGTTGTGCCTAAAAAAATTGATTTAATGTGCAATCCCTAATCATCCTTGAAAGTATGGCATGAGAAATAATTATGTGTTTTTTAGTAGGATAGGCTATACATCGTCAACATCTCATTATTAATAGAGTTTCCTACATACCAATACTTTGAAGATGGATAAAGTGCCATGTAGTTCTCCCACCTAATGCTTGATGCAAGTACAAGTGAATGATAAAATTAGAGTGGACATGGAAGCCTTGAATGTGCTTAATATTTTGAATCTTTGAAATATAAGTCTAGGGATGATGTAGATGGTAGTATGAAAAAGTAAGGTATAATATGGATCAAATACCTTAATTTTTCTCAACTTGGCTTTTGTTTGAATAACATTTGCATCAATTTTCCATCTAGTCAAAAAAATTATTTAGACTTATATTTATAAAGATTTGTATCTTGTGAAAATAAGAAAATGTTTTTAGGCCAAACTTATAAGGTTCACACATTTTAAAAAATCTCCTTTAGGAAGAGATAGGGCTAAGGACAATAACACCCAGTTGGGGACACTAGCACCATGTGGCTTTACTATCCCAAATGTGGTGATAATGTCCTCTTCGTAGACTATTGAGCAAGTTAGGTTAGGATCTAAGAAGACAATACTTGGATTGTGTTTTAGCTAGCTATGGGTGACTTTGGTCTAATCAATGATTGTAAAAATGTCTCTAAGGCTCTAAGATAGGTTTAGGGATAAGTTAGGAATAGGGTAACTCAAGCAACACTCTTAGCATCCAATTACCACTTTTAAGTGATTCATATATACCCCCTCCCCCTTTATTCTAGTAATGCGGTAAATTAAAATGAATAGTATAAAGGAAAAAGAAGCATACCTAGTCTTACCTTGGAAGTGAAGTTTGTGTACATGAGTCATAGTATGCAAATCTGGTCTGTGTATGTGAAACATGATCCAAACTAATGTCCTACATTAAAACATGAAAAAATAAGGCCTTACTTAAGAGATGATCAAAAGCAAAATACTATGCTAAAATAAAGTAACTAAGTAAATAGAAGTAAAGAGAGAGGAAATCAATGAATACAACTCATTAAGCATGTGAACCAATGAATGAACTAGGAGACAACCCATGTGTGTGCATGTATATAATGATCATATCATTGAATATATTATATTGAGCTGATGGATTGTTAAATTCTCAAATGGGTGGCTTAATAAATCAATTCAATTTTGAATCCATCATTACCCACTCTTGCTTAGTAGATTTGAATATCTATAGATATCATAAATATGAATATAAATATGTTTAATCCTCTCATGTGGGTCGTTAAATAACTCAAGTATGCCATGAATATTTCATTTCCCAACTATGTGAAGTAGATGCATCTTTAACTAAACTATACAAAGTTTTGAAAGTATCTAAGTAAATATAACTATGTATGTCAGCTCTCCCACTACTCGGGTATATTAGGAAACTCTAGACCACTTGGGAATACCAACCACTATATATGGATTAAGGCATGACACTGGTGATAATATAGAATGTGATAGAAATTTTATATAATGTAAAGAATGGCATGGATTTTTCCATTCCATCTGATCACCAATGTGTAGCTGAGTATATGTAAACTATGTGTCATGCACATGCCCCCAATCTAGTATTTGAGTATACTAAGTTTGAACCAAGTATGTAATATTTTAATTAATCTAACTGAAATAAATGTAAGAGTGATCATGTATAGCATGATTCCCCTAAATTTGAGCTAAAATGAGTGTATTTGAGTAAAATCTAAACATAACTATCAAAACTCTGACTATATCTATGCAAATATGTACCATACCTAGTCTATTAGTTTGAATGATCTAGACTATCATAAAACTAGGGCTACTAGATAGTAGCACCTTTTAGTGGAAATTAGTGCTTTTTGGTTGTAGTGTCCTAATCTGGGTGGTAATATATGTTTGGTCTAAAATATGGGTAATATAAACTATTATTCAAGTCTCTATTTTTTATTTTTTCTATCTTTAGTTTGATTTATGAAACTAATCTTGTGTGTTAAAATGTGTCTATGAATAACAATGTAGGATCCTGATCTTTATGAGAAAACCCTAAGAATGCCCCCTATTTTTAGGGTAGTTATGAAATTTGTGTAAGAACTTCACTCTAAAGAAGTAACTCTAAAAAATGTGATAGCCAGATCATATGCATGTTATTACAATATAATGTACAAACATAACATCAAAATATAAAAGTATATGAGCATGAGTAAGTAATGTAAGATGTATGTTGTAATATAGCATTTCACATGGGTGTTAAGATAGATGTAATCAATGTATATAGAAAAAATATCCTATTAACTACATAGGGGGGAGGGGTATGATGTCCATCATGACACCCAAGTAGGAAGGGTAGATGCATGAGGCCCCTCATGGAATAAAAAATTTGTGTGTGTGTGTGTGTGTGTGTGTGTGTGTGTGTGTGTGTGTGTTTATAACAATCAAATACAAGTTTCATGGTGAAGAAGCATACATATAAGCACATGATGCATGCAAAATTTGGCCAAGGAGACAATATAAGGGACATGAACACGTGTCACTAAATATGGGAATGAAGGAATACAATGACAAGTTTAAATGTTCACATATACAAGAAACATGTAATTTTTGTTCAATCCATATATACGGACATGTTAAAATGTCCACATTTATAATTAGGAAATCACACACAAGGGACATGGGCACATTTACAAGGCATATAAACATAAAAGTGACATAGAGAAAAAAAATAATGGCATATTAAAATGTGATAAAATATTGAGTAAATATAGGAAACATAATCAAATCTAATCTAGGAAAAATAGAAATAAAATAATGTATAACTATGTAGTACAAATCTATGTAAATGCTAGGATGTACATATGTTGAGTCTAGCTAGTGATAGTCGATAATTTTTTTTAACAATGGTTAGTAATGATAAATATCAATATGTATCAATACATAAAATTAAATGTGTATAAATTAAGGATATAACTCGATAATATAAACTATGTATGAGATGCCCTCGAGTGGGCATATGTATCAAATGTATAAATTGGGATCAGTGTATATGCCCCCAATGGGTAGATGATAGCTAGTCTAGGTCAGTGTAGTGGACCAAAGTCCTATATGTAATCTTTAAGAACCCAAAAAGAATAAGTGAAACATTTGTGTATGATAAACAAACTATAATAAGATATATAAAAATATGAAATATCTAGCAAGTAGTATAAATGCAAACATAGTAATGCATATTATCTATAAATTTTGTATTTTTGAAGTATTTGAATGTTTTTTTATTTTGACATGTTATATTGTTTTTGTGTTCTCTGAGTATAGTCTATGTACAAACAAATGAAAATAAACTATGTATAAGGAGTGAGAAAGAGAAGAAATTATGTACAAGGGTACAAACCATACTAACCATTGAGTCTCATGGGAGATTCACTATCACTATGGCCTGTTGAAGATAAGAATGATAATCTCTTAGACAATGTGATTCATATGTTGTAGTTGAAAGTTATTTCATTAAGAATATGGGTATTGTTCATCATCATAATCATAATAACCTAGAGTGTTAGAGGGAATTGCCTCATGTTGTGGAGTTTACCCTTTTGAATTATGTTTTCGAATATTGATTGTGATTTTTTCCTTTGAAACTTTACTTATTGTACATTATATACATGGTTTTGTGGAGGCTCTTTTTCTAGAAAACCTTGTTTGAGAATGTTTGTTAGATAAGAATTATTTTGACTCTAAAACTTAAGATCTTGACCTTTTTGTAACATGTCCTATGTATCTATATTTTTTCCTTGATAAACTATATCTATGACTAATGCACCTTAGGAGGTTAAATAAACCCCAAACCATGTTGAACAATATTATCAATAATTAGAATACGAGAAGTTATGCCTTGGACATATTTTCCAAAACCTTGACCATGATAATTATATTTTGTATATATTTTTGACCAAACCCATACTATATTCAACATTTAACGTTTTCTTTGAGAGGTATTTTTGTTTGATTTATATGTTCTTGTTGTATTATTTTTAGTTGTGATTGTGCTTTTGGAACCTTTCATTGTTCTGAGTTATGCTCTGGTAACCAGTTTTGTATTATTTATGAATTTGACCATTTTTGAATTTGTATATGTTCCAATGTATGTTATTTAGATGAAGTGTCATTTATTTATTTATTTGTATCCATGATCTATTATTTTTTCCTTTTTAATTTTAAACACGAATCGGTGTGGTGCCCATGCATTCTATTATATGCACAAAAATATATGGATTTCCTCATTAGGTGTAGAGGAGGTAGGTTGATCAACTTAGCTTTAATCATTTCTCTTAGTGTCTCACTTTAAATATTATTTGACATTTGAATGCTTTTTTAATCACTAGTTGTATATTTATTATGTTGTGATTTCATGTTCTGATATGTAACATTATTTACCACAAATTGACTAGTTGAAGATTTATAAACATGATTTACACTATTGTGCCCTAGAGACCTTTGTCTTGTAAATTTTTTCCAATGTTTTAATCTTTTAATTTATTAGTTGATTTTGATTTTGTAAACCTATAATTATCTTGCTCATATTGATAAATTGATCACATAGAGTTTCACAAGTGTGAACCCTAGTTATTTCTATTTGAACATGTAGGCACACACCCTATAGCAAAAAGGTGTGAATAGGCTAAGTAGGGGGATTAGTGAGTGTTATAGGCTACTTCATATCTTAGAGGAATTATATCATGGACATATTTAGATGGAAACTATTTATCCCCTTCATGGAGATGAGGAGATGAAGATTATTTCCTATGCATAATATATGGAATTGAAGCTTGAAACATACTTGTTAGCTTAAATGATAAATCCTCTATGTGTGTATAGGTTTGGTTGTTAATGGAATTCCATATAGGAAAAAGATAACATGTTATGAGATATAACATACATTGTAATTGATGTAAAGCATCATTTATACATTTGTTTATGCCTTTTTTGAGTTCATTATAAATTAAAGGGAATAAACATGTAAAATAAAGTATTAGACTTTGCAATTAAAAGTGGTTAATCTCTTATATCATTATGATAATGATTACATGAATTAGAAGATATATGAATTTGAAATCTAAGTTTTGGAAATAAAATCTAAGTATAAATAGAAAAGGATATGAACCCTATGTGTGTATAGGGTTAGGGTTTTAGAATATAGGGTTTCTTTACACCAATTTAAATTATATGTAAAATAAATTGAAACCCCAATGTGAAATTGATTTTAATTTATCTAGGTTTTCTAAAAAATAGAAAATTAGAACTTTGTAGCCCTGAATTTATTTCAAAAAAATAAGAGTTAATGCAATCTAGGGTTATAAGAAATATTCAATGTAAGACAAGCTCACCAAATGATTTAACCTTTTAGGGTTTTACACAAGTAATTCTTATGCTTGGTTAAAGGGATACGATGTCTAAATTAGTTAATTAAATTGTAATAATGAAGCACTAATTTTTTATGGAATTTGACATTATTTAACCCTATTAAAATATAAATAAATAGGCATGATATGAACTTATCTTAAAAATGACTATCATGGATGGTCTAGGTTCTAAAAACTGAGTTCTATATAGGTTTGAGTTTCAACAATAGAAATCTGGTGTCTATCTGCTCACTGGACATTATAGCCCTAAATGGAAATTAGTGCCATGTTAGTGTAGTGTCCTCAATTTGGTGTTAATGACCCCTTTGTGTGATTGTTATTATTTTATTGGATCACCTGTGCCTATGTTTTTAGGTCTTATTCTTGCACACACAAAATCTAGAGCTCTATGTTGTGCCTATTAAACTTTATTTAATATACAAACCCTAATCCTCCTTAAAATTATGTCATGAACAATAATTATGTGTTTTATAATAATATATGATGGGCATACTCAATGCCCCATTATGAAGAGAGTTGCCTACTTACCAATACTCTAAAGCGGGATCAAGCCCAATGTAGTTCTCCCACCTAGTGTTTGATGCAAGTGTAAGTGAATGATAGAATGAGAGTGGACTTGGATACCTTGAATGTGATTTAGATTTTTAATCTTTGAAATATAAGTTTAGGGATATTATAGATGGTATTATGTAGAAGTAGGGTAGATTAGGGATCAAATACCTTAATTTTTTTAACTTATCTTTTTATTTGAATATTTTTTGCTTCTATTTTCCATCTAGTCAATAGAGGTCATTTAGACTTGTATTTATAGAGATATGTATCTTGTGTAGATAATAAAATTTATTTAATGCAACCTTAAGATAGGAACACATTTAAAAAATTATCCACTAGGAAAAGCTAGGGATAAGGACATTAGTTTACAATTGGGGATAATGGTGCCATGTGGATACAGTGTTCTAAATATTGCTCTAATATCCTCTTGGCATACTGTTGAGCAAGTTGGGTTGGGATCTAAGAAGATAGTTTTTGGATTATGTTTTGTATGATTATGGGTTATTGTGGTCTGATCAATGATTGAAAAAGTGTCTTTAAGGCTCTTTGATAGGTTCATGTCTAAGATAGGAATAGGTAACTCAAGAGACACTCAACATCCAATTACCACTTTTAGGTGATTACATACAATAATGTAAAAAATTTCAAATTAATCAAGTAAATCATAGAAATGTAAAGCAATGGTGTAAATAAATTAATCCATAGTCACTCAATCTTGTTGTTTTGTTTTAAAGATGGATAAAATTGAAACAAAGTAGTGTTAGCATGTTTTTAGATGAAGAGAAGAAGGAATATAGAAGTGGGAAAATAGATCTAGATTCAACTTACCTGTCAACAAGAGAAATGAAATGGGTGGTGGGGGGGAAATAAATTAAAAAGCAAGGTAGATAAAATCTTTATTAAATTCAAGATACTTAAATCAGGTTTGTCAAAATCAGAGGAATTTTGACATTAAGGATTTTGATTAAATTTTCCCAACCACACAAATATTATGTCACCAAATTAAGTATAAATATCATCCCATGAAGATTATATGCATGAAAATTTAAATTGATCTACCTTCCCATAATGTGTTCCCTAATCTTAAAGACCCCTTATAGAATTGTTGATCTACTATGAAGACTAGGTGATTACATGATAAATTAGTCATCACTCATATATTATTTTGAATTTTCCTATCCCAATCTACTAGCCTACCTCACCCCAATGGACCTCTGCTCTATCATGAGGCTAACTATTGAGTTTGAAATTTAATTGGGAATAGGAGATGTGCTATGAATCATGTTTTTTGGTGTGATTTTGATATTTGAGTTTGTATTTTTTCTTTTAATTATTTCATTTTGTTTTAAATGATTTCTATTTTAAACTTTGATGGATTTTTATATTCGTCTTCCATATGGATTCAGAAAACCAAACATTGGTGCTAAAGATGACTATCATTTGAAAACATTGGATTTAGTTTCTAAGAAAGAGAACTTAGAGAGCATGGTGTCTAAGAGTCTTGTTAATTAATGTGAAATAAATTTTTTATCTTTATTTTGACCTTGTTTTATCAAAAATGGAATGAAAGGAAATGAAATCAAGGGGAGTGAAACATGAAACATTTTGAATTAATTCAAATCATAAATAATGTGATAAAGGTGAAAAGGGGATATAATGAAAGGTAATTATGATTACTTATCATAAAAATGTTGTAATTATAGGGAAAAATCCTAACATTGTTTATTTTACATGTTTTCTTTACAAAAGAAGTAAATAATGAAGCTAAGAATAAAGTATCACAAGTTTGTAACCATTTCTTAACATTCTATAAAAAGGAACACTTGGTAAAATAAAAGTTAATTTGAATTAACATGGTAATTTTATGAGGAGGGCCTATCCATGGTCTTAAAATTAAACTCATAAAAAATAAATCAAAAGAATGAACAAAACATGTGAGAATAAAAATAGGAAAAATGGTATTGTGATGAGGTCCTGGTCCTATCCATGGTCTTACACTGCAACTCACAAAAGAAAAAACCAAAAGAGTGAATATACAGCACTATAAAATTAAAAAATAAATAAAATAAAAAGGAATTATTGAGGATGACTAGGTCTTATCCATAGTTTTATAATGCAACTCATGAGAAAAATAAACCAAATAACCAAGAGAAGGAACTAAGGTTTGTGGAAAGATAAGAATGCTACAAAGGGTGAGACCCATGTAGAAATCCTATAAAAATGGTTTATAGGATAGTATATATAGGTATGATAAGAATGGAAAGATCTAAGAAAAGTACTTTTTAAAAAATTGTGTATTGGTAGACTCTTTAAAAATATGTCCATTAGTTTGGAGGAGAGAGGTGTTAGGACAAAGAAAATCTTTCACTAAATAAAGGCCACAACTTTTTTGGGTATATTTGCATTCTTTGTCATGGGTATGTTATAATTTTAGGACTAGATCACCAATATTGAAACTTAAAAATTTAACCTTTCTATTAATTTGCTTGGTAATACGAGCCTTGTATTATAGATCATGTTGTAGAATGGTTAAATGGTGTTCATCAAGAAAATAAAAAGATTGAAGTTGAGATTCATATAATTATTCATTAGGAATGATACTATGAATCGATATGCATAAATATGGCATCTAAACTTATAATGGGAGAATAGACTCAGAACCATAAACAAGCTAGAATGGTGTTGCCACAGTGGCAATATGTATGCTAGTGTGATAGTCCCAAAGTGTAAGATATAAATTAAGATGTCAATCTTTGTGGGTTTCATATATGGTACTTTTAATGATTTTAATAAGTATTTTTTGTGGCCTCAACTTAGACATTGCATTGTGGATAATAAGATGTGGATAATTTGTGGGATATTTTGAATTTAGTGCATAATTGGTTTACATCCTTATTTTTGAAATTAAAACCATTATCAAAGATGATAGTATGGTAAAATCCAAAATTAAAAGTGATTTGGTTAAGGATAAAATTTCCCATGATGTTGATGAGAGGCATGGATTCTACCCATTTGTTAAAATACTTGGTAGTGATAAAACCATGTCCATCATATGACCTAAATAGTTGTCAATGAGATTTAATCCCCACATGGAAAATGGCCAAGGAGATTACATAGTTTAGATTTCAACTAGTGTCAAATGGATTAGATTTTCATAGATTTGGTAAGGAATATAATTTTTAATGAAATAGATAGCATCCTTTTTGAGAGTAGTCCAAAAGTAACTCATATGTAAACATTTTCATGTTATATCATGTCTACTATACTGACCACTACAAATGCCTCCATGTCCTTGTCAAAAGAGATGAGGGACCTCTTATTTCATTACATAATGGAGGAGGGAACCTTTGGCATTGTGATAATAAATGCTATTGTATCAAAAAACATATTTGAGGGATTATTTTATAATTGGATACTATTTGTGAAATTTCATATCCATATGATAATTTTTATGTTTGAGGAATTAGATATTGTATTTATGCCATCATTTTATCAAATGGTGATATCCTCAATGTCATAGGTAATTAAATCTTGTGATGGGATAGAATATGGGGATTTTTTATTTTAATAAAAATTTGAGAATCATTAAGAACTTGACGCAAATGAAATAAGGATGTTGAAGAAGCAATAAAATTAGTGATGGAATTTTAATCTCTTAAAATGGTATAAATGGTAAAATAAGTGAATTATTTAGTGATAATAGTGTTAATTTTATGATAAGTGATAACATTTTCAATTTTACATTGATAATAACCATTACCATGATGAAAAATGAGTTGGGAGTCACTAAAGCATGAAGATATACAATGTCTTAGTCAAGTGTTTCTCTCATGCCTAAGATTAATTATTCATAGTATACCATGTTATTAGTGATATCAAAGGTAACCCAAAATGTTAGAGGGATAATTTTACCATGAGTATTAGAGATAATACAACCTACCCCAACTCCTTAAAGACATTTGGGGCCATCAAAATATATGGTCCATGTATCTTTCTGTAAATCAACATTAATTTTGATAATTAATTTAATAACTAATTTAGATTTATTAGTATCAAGAATGATGTATGTATCTTCTTGATTACTTGCTTCTAAATCAATGTTATCATCGAGGAGACTATCTTGAAGATGATTGGTAGCAGGTATGGGCACTGCTATATTTGGGTGGCAATGAATTATCCTTTGATAGATTTTTTTATGATGATAGAAAGGTTAAGATAACCATACACTTTCTAATTCTATCTCTAGGTAAAAAGGCTTTTGATAAAAAGTGTTGAAGAGGGTCCAAATGAACTATGACATAAGTTGTTTGATAGAGCATGTAATGATGAAGATGTTTAGTTGTAAAATAGATAGTGAGGCAATTATTTTTAAATTTAGTTTAATGTTTATAGTAATCAATGAGGCCTTAAATAATATAGTAGATAGTATACTCTCTTCTAGTATCATCTTGTTGGGTAAGCATTGCCCCAACTAATATGGTTGTAAAGGAAGTGTAAAAAATTAACGTACAATCATTATAAGGTCGACGAAGGGTGGGTGGATGAGTTAATGATTATTCCATGTTTTCAAATAAATTTTAATGAGGTTTAGTCCATTATAAATCATTACCTTTATTAAGATGGTAATTAATAGAGTAAATGTGATAAGCCATTTTAGGGACAAATCATCAGATTGTCCCAATCTTGTCAAGGTAAGTATGAATGCCTAGAATGGAATGAGGAATAAGCATGTTGAATATAGCATGTATCTTAGTTGGATCAACATCAACACTATAAAGAGAGACTAAGAACCATATCAATTTATCAGGTGTAACATCAAAAAAACATTTATATGGATTATGAGAGGATCCTCCTGTAAAAAATTAATGAAAATGCATAAAATAGTAGATTAATTTACTAAAAATGTATGCAATAGTAGATTTATATGATGAGTAGAAACACTGAAGGAATTACATTGATCACAATACAATTTTAGGGTGCAACCTCCTTTGAGAAATATCAATACAAATAATTTAAGGATGCCTCTATTGGCCTCAACACTTACCTATATACTAATTCTAATCTAAGAAACTACTACTTCCAATGAATGTGGGATTAAACAAAATACTCATGGGATGACTTAAAAAGAATGTGTCCATAACAACTAATATACTAATAAATTAAATAAAAGGGGTCACACATGTTCCTAATAGGATTGAGTCTAACTTTATATTTGATGAGTGGATTAAAGATGATAATAAGATCAAAAGGATGAGTTTTACATATTTTAGATCTAGTAATGAGATCATCCACATATGTTTCCACAATATTATGGATAAGGTCATGAAAAATTTAGGTCATATCATGTTGATAGGTAGCTCTAGCATTTTTAAGACCAAAGGACATTTTAACAAAACAATATGTGCCCCATGTTAAGCACGAGATATACTAAGAAGGGGGGGTGAATCTCTATATCATACATCTTATAAAACTTTCCCTTAACCAAATTCCACTTAATCAAACATTCAAGATATGCAATAAAACTCAAACAATAAACACCACACAAGATAGAGAGAGACACCAGATATAACATGGAAACCTAATGTGGGAAAAACCATAGAGAATAATCTCAAGTATATGAATGAGCACCAACCCAAACAATATTCACAAGCACCAACTTGTAGGAGCACCAAACCCTTTGTTGAGCACCAACCCAAAAACTATTCGTGAGCACCAACCCATAAGAGTACCAACCCCTTTGCCGAGCACCAACCCATAGGAGCACCAACCCCTTTACCAAGCACTAACCCAACAAAAATTCATGAGCACCAACCAATAGGAGCACCAACCTCTTTGTCAAGCACCAACCCCTTTGTGTATACCACACAACTATCTCTCAATGTTACTATCTCAACAAATGATAGTTCAATACAACATCTCTTTCCTCTCTCTCACCTTTGCTCTTCTAAGCTAGATATAACAAATACAAATTATATTCATATCTCATAATTACTCTTCTAAGCTAGATATTACAATATCAAATCAACCTCTATATCTCATATTACAAATGGCTTCTCAAGCCTTTATTTATAGCTTTTCAAATGACCTTTGGCCTTCCCCCTTTGTGACCCTTCAATCCTCATGGAAAATGGTTCCAAACATGTATGACCCTTCATATTCTTGCCTTTGAAAAGTCATGTGGTGACCCTTCATGACCAAAAATGTCTTTCCATCTTTTGTCCTCATCTTAGTGAATTTGTGTATTCCTTAAAGTGTCCCTTCATGAGAAATTGTGCCCTTCCTCTTTTGTCTTCACTTGCTGACTCTTAGAATTCCCCAAGATGACTCTTCATAGGAAAATGCATCCCATCCTTCTTTTGTCTTTATCCCTTGGCTCTTTGACTTCTCCATGGGCCCTTCTTTTGTGTCATATGCAACCAAAAATATATTCATTAATATTAAATAAATATTAACTCACATTATCCAAGATATATTTATTAAAAACAAAATTAAATGCAATGGGGCCTTTATCACCAATAATACTAGACCTTTGACATCAATGACAATATTTCCAACAATCTCTGCCTTTGTCATTGATGGCAACCTCAATCTTGAAACTGCCACATCCTATCACCTACACATACTATCATCCGAAAACATGCAGTAACTCCCCCTTACTGTAGCAACTTGTACATGTTCCCTGTACCTATTTTTTACACCTATACCTATACCTATTATTCTCCCTCTTTGACATCGATGGCAAAGGGCCTACCTGGAGCTAACACTTAGGTCCCCCTCAACTAATGCTAAACATCAATGGTAGGAAGCAATGAAAATTACTCCCAACTCCTCCCATAGATCTTTGAATGTGTCCTTTGATTGTGCCTTTGAGAAGATATATGACTATACATAAACATTATTCCCTATCCTTTGAGCATCTGCAATCAACTCATTTGAATCTTTTCTTCCAATCTCACAAACTTTAGCATGAAACCTTAATGTATATCCTTGATCACACATTTGACTAACACTCAACATATTATGCTTAATACCTTTTACATATAAAACATTCTTAATCTTAGTTCTACCATAATCCAAACTCAAAGTACCTTTTCTGGATATTCTAGTAGTGGTTTTATCTCTGAATCTCACTGTACCACCATTGATCTTCTTTAGAGATATTAATTTACTTTTATCTCCTGTCATATGCCTCAAACATCTGCTATCAACAAACCATGGCTAATCTTTATTTCTCACATGCAAAGCTATTTTCACCAACATAGAATCTTCATGTTGTTTCTTCTACCATGAACATGTCTGAACCTTCTTCTTGATGAATGGAGCTTTGAAACTCTGATCCTTCTTCATTGAATCTGCATGATTATTCTTTTCCTTCTTTCTGAAACTATTATCTCTTTTTCAACATTCTAATTTTTTATGACCATAATCATTTGAAACACTGCATATGCAAGAATCATTTTAATAGCCTCAAACCATAATACTGATGCAAAATTTTCTTTAAAATTCTATTCCCTCAAAAGATATACAAATTAATTTTCCAACTCACCTTCTTATCATGCAACATAACCAAGACCCAATATCATCCACCATGCTTCAATTTTTCTTAAAAGTGTCTCCTTGAAGCCTAGAAGAGACACCCCACACAAAAGGGTCCTAGAAACAAATCTCAGGAGATTCCCACAGCTCCTCTATTTCTTCCTTGATCTTCTTATGTTTTTCTTTTAGAATATGTTTAAGCATGTTTAACCTTTTTGACCTACTAACCTTATCATTTATGATGTTTTTCATCTTCTTAACTTTTGCAACTATCTTATCTTGTCAAATCTCATGCTGAAATGTAACAAGAGTTTTTTCACAATCCTTCCTATCTGATTCTTTATCTACTATAGCAAGTAATTCATTTTCACTTTTAAACTCAACCTAATCAACCTTTACTATTTTAGGTATCCAAACTTGAATTTGTCTTTTCTCATATTTTCTAGGGGCTCTATAACCTTTGACATACTTTGAAGATATCTGTACTTGTTTTGAACATAATTTAGCAATATGGCCAACCTTATGACAACAAAAGCAAAAAATATTTCTCATACCTTTTTCTTGAATGTGACTAATATTTCTCATAGCTTCTCATGATTATCCTTTAAAGAACCTAACTCAACCTTCAACTGATTACACTCTTCTTCTTTTGATGTTAAAATTGAATTTGTAACCTCTAACTGATTCTTAAGATCCTAAATAAATATCTTATTTTCTTTTACTTCTATAGCCAACTTAGAATCCAAGATACACACCTGTTCTTTAAGAGCCTCAACCACAGATTTCAACTCTTGATTCTCCTTCTTTAGTTGCTTGGCCATATTATGCTTTTCTTTGATCTACTTTCATGTTGTTAAGCCCTTTCTGAAGGAACCTACTCTAATACCAATTGTTAAGCATGGGATATACTGAGAGGGGGGTGAATTAGTATATCATATATCTTATAAACTTTCCCTTAACCAAATTCCACTTAATCAAACATTAAAGATATGTAATAAAACTCAAATAATAAACACCACACAAGATAAAGAGAGACACCAGATATAATGTGGAAACCCAATGTGGGGAAAACCATGAAGAACAATCTCAAGTATATAAATGAGCACCAACCCAAACAATAGTTGCAAGCACCAACTTATAAGAGAACCAACCCATTTGTTGAGCACCAATCCAATAAATATTCATGAGCACCAACCCACAGGAGCACCAACCACTATGCCAAGCACCAAACCAACAATAATTTGTGAGCACCAACCCACAGGAGCACCAACCCCTTTGTCGAGAACCAGGCCATCAACAATTTGTGAGCACCAACCCCTTTGCCAAGCACCAACCCCTTTGTGTATACCACACACCTATCTCTCAATGTTGTTATCTCAACAAATGATAGTTCAATACAACATCTCTTTCCTCTCTCTCACCTTTACTCTTCTAAGCTAGATATAACAAATACAAATCATATTCATCTCTCACAATTCTCTTCTAAGCTAGATATTACCATATCTAATCAACCTCTATATCTCATAGTAAAAATGGCTTCTCAAGACTTTATTTATAGCTTTCCAAATGACCTTTGGCCTTCCCCCTTTGTGACCCTTCAATCCTCATGGAAAATGGTTCCAAACTTGTATGACCCTTCATATTCCTGCCTTTGAAAAGTCATGTGGTGACCCTTCATGACCAAAAATGTCCTTCCATATTTTGTCCTCATCTTGGTGACTTTTTGTATTCCTTAAAGTGTCCCTTCATGAGAAATTTCACCCTTCCTCTTTTTTCTTCACTTGGTGACTCTTGGAATTCCCAAAGATGACTCTTCATGGGAAAATGCGTCCCATCTTTCTTTTTTCTTTATCCCATGGCTCTTTGACTTCTCCATGGGCCCTTCTTTTGTCTCATATGCAACCAAAAATATATTCATTAATATTAAATAAATATTAACTCACATTAGCCAATATATATTTATTACAAATAACATTAAATGCAATGGGGCCTTTATCACCAATAATGCTAGACCTTTGACATCAATGACAATATTTCCAACACCCCATTCCATGATGATAGTTATATTGTGTTGGTCTTTAGGGAGATATGATTTGGATTGTAGCCCAAAAAAAGTCCATGAGGGACAACATTTCATATTCATCAATTGAATCAATGATGGTATCTATCAAAGGTAATGGTAAGTTATTTATGGGATAAGCAAAATTAAGGTTACAAAAATTGATGAAAATGAGAATAACCATGGTTAGTTTTTTGTGAATGGGGGTAATGTCAGAGACCATTTCAAAATATTCCAAATGTTTGATAAATTTGGCATCTAATAGTTTATTAATTTCTTTATGGCATAAGATGGAAACTTCAAGGGGAAATTTATGTTGTTTTTGTCAAACATGTTTGGCATCGAGATATGTAATTATGTTTTTCACAAAAATAATAGGATTGATCCCAATCATGTCCTTCTATGACCAAGAAATATTATCATGATATTTATTGAATAATAATATAAAGTTATCATTTTTGGTTGGTGTGAGTTCTATAGAAACTATTATAGGTTGAGGACATGAGGGTGTGCCATATTAAATTCTTGTAGTTTTCTTAATAAACATAGCATTTACATATTTAAAATGACATAGGGAATTTTTAAGAGAGGAAATGGGTGGTTTTAGAATCAATTCTAGCAATGAATTTTTTAAAATGAGGGGCCTTACACTTTAAATTCCAAGGTTGTGATGTTTACAAGGAAGTTGAGGTTTTTAGGCATGGAACAATTCAAGGATAGTTTAATCACTACATAATGTGGGTATAAGTCCATAATATTACACATCTAATTCAAGATAAATTATTTTCTTATCATGGAAATCATATTTAGAATGTATTTGGAATACATCTATGGCTTTGGCATCAATAGTGATCTTAGGAGTAGGTGAAACTATAGATGAAAGTTGATTGGATTAAATTGGTTTATCTTTGGAATTATTGACAAGAATAGGATTGGGTATAATAAATTATGTGATAGGATTTATACAAGGTTTTGGAGGTTTTGAATATATGAGAGGTTATATCTTTTCAACCAACCAAGGAGTATTTACAAGTGGAGAGTTAAATAGAGGTACATGACCTTCAAGATTTAATTTAAAATACATAAAAATGGTATGAACATCATGGTTGAAATCATGTATTTGGGCTCAAGTTTTTTGATAATGTTGAACATCCAAATCTCTCGATTGATCTTGGGCCATAATGTAGTTATCATTATAAGCTTGAGAAATAGTACATGTTTGTGACTCAGAAGAAAATTTAGAAGGTGAGATGCCTAGATCACTAAATTTTAGATGTGACATAATTAAAGGATCTTTAAATAGTTTATCCACTCCATAGTCATTACACATGAAATCATATTCTACATATGATGATTCATGTGCATCATATGGAGGGAAATTGGTGTTCTCACCGATAAGAGGGATGGTATGATCATGAGATAACAAGGAAGGATGAAGCCACTCCAAAATGTAAGGAGATAGATTGGTAGTATTGCATGTATTTTGAAAATAATTGGGCTCATCATCATCATAATTGATAAGATGGATGTGTAAATCAAGATTCATATTGATGAATTCAAGTAAAAGGGAACTATTAATCTTTGGAATATTGAGAATCCAACATTGAGATTTAGGATTAGGAAGCTAAATACTCTATGGGTTAGGATCATCCTCATGTTTATACCATTTTTCATTACAAATAAAATGGATACATTGGCTTCCAAAAGAGGCATTATCCCTCATGTGATGAGTCCATGGACACCCTAAGAGTATATTATAATATAATGGTAAATTGAGTACCATAATATTGGTTCATATAGTTTTGGGTTGGATGGTAAGAGGTAACCAAATACAACAAAGAAGTTTTTTATTGGTCTTTTTGAATCGATGACATGTTAAATGAGTTTGCTTGAGAATGATATTTATTTTATCAAAGTTTTTGACTGAGCCAAATAGATGTCACGTTAATGCCTGACCCTTCATCTAATAATATTTTGAAAATTAGGGTGGTATTAATATATATTTTGATAAAGAGAGTTGGATCATCATATTGAAAGATAATTTAATCATTGATCATGTCTTATTCAAGGAACTATATGGAAGGTTTTGAAGAAAGATCAATAGATTCAATGGTATGAACTTTTATTAGTTTAGGCTTGTGAGAAGGTGGTTCTTATTATAAGGGGGATGGTTTTTTGATTTCTTGGAATTGTTATGTTAGGAATTTATGATGATAGGGAGATGTGCGAACTAACACTATGAGAGGAAATTTTCAAGGCATAGAGTTGAGTTTCTCTAAGAATTTCCAATGAGTTTTGGAAGAAGAAGAAGAACTAACATGAGGATTGGAAGGTAAAATATGTTTAGGAGGAATAAAAATGTATGGAGGTTTGAATTGAGGAGGTGGTTATTCATTTATTTTCAAAGATAAGTTAGTGGTATAGTATCTTTGATAAGTTATTATTCTAAAGATAATTACTTTATTTTGGTGGTGGGATCTTTGTGGGTTGGTTTACATTGATAATTTACCATAAACACATTTATGTATCATGAATTGGTATAATATTGATCATAGTCATCTTCAATCTCATAAATATACTTGTTTGTTTATTTAGGGTTATATGTAGAGAAATATTTTTATTTTTACATGAAGAAGCTTTGAAAGATTTTTTTTTAGAAGCATTAACATAATATTGATGATGGATGTTAATCATGGCATCATGATTGAATGAATTTCCTAGCATAAAATAAATGATGAATTTTTAAGACCTCAACATGTTTTTTGGTAATGACCTATATCAGTGTGAAACCAAAAACATTGATCAAGATTATGTCATTTAGGTAGATTATTAGCATATGTGAAAAGTTTATAAGGCACTAAAAGTTGTGTCATTTATTACATGGTTAATGGCATATGGGAGGTTTGGATATTTTCCACTTTGGCTACACCTAATTTAGGTTGAGGAAGATTTTTGGTTATTACATTGTTTTAATGTTAGAAAGATCCATTAATAATTGTAGTGTCAGTTTGAAACTATTTAATTAGGAGGTATTGATGCTTACTTTAGTCAGGAACATCATTCAAAGTTTGGGGATAAAAATGTATAACCTTATATTAGATTAAAGGTGTTAATTCAATTATAAAGAGTATAAAAAACATTACTAGTCATGTTGTGATTGGCCTTGTGAGACAAAGATTTACATCATTTTATAAAATCATGAGTTGATTCAATAGGGGACTGTTTAGCATTGATGAAATGACTAAGGCAATTTGTGGGAAGATCATTGTGCTGGAATTATTTAACTAAAGGATTGACTAAATCCTCTATTTTCCATATTTAATATTTGAAAAGTTGTTTATACCATTATAATACATCACTAGTGAAGGTTCTAACTAAAAGGTTATTTATGGAAAAGGTATTAGTTTTAATCCACTCTTTATAAATATTACCAAATTCCTAAATAAAAGATCTAAGTTCTTTAGTCCCATCATATGTAATAGTTATATATGTATTACCAATATCAATAGAAATAATGAAATGGTCTAAAGGCTTGTTTTGAGTGTGTTGAAGCATATTATTGTGCATGATAGGATGGGTAATGGCATTTCCCATGACATCTCTAAGAGGTGGAGGGATGAAATTTTGATTATTTTGAGGAAGAATAATGGGAGCTTGATTAGCCATGTTGATAAAATGGTGTTGTAGTTTCATCATTTAGATGGTGTTAGATGTTTGTATGATGTTAATTTATTTCACTATTTGTGAAAGAATTTGATTTTTATCAATTAGTGGGTTAGTGTTGGTAGGAGGATTCCTTTAATTGGTATTATAGGGAGGGTTACTGGGTGGAAAATGTCCTATGGGGTTATTGGATAGGCTTGTATCAATCTCTTGTATATTGGATAGGCTTGTATCAATATTTTATACATTTTGATGAGATACTTAAAGATGGGAATTATCTTGATAAGTATAAAATGGATTAAAAACACTAAACTCATATGTTGGAGTAATTTATAACATGTAATAAAAAATTGAAGGAGGAGAAGAACTACTCCAAGAATGACGATACTCTTGGGAAGTGAAGGTAAGAATAGAATAACATCCCATATAACATCTAAATGGATTTAGGTTGTCTAAAAATATTTTTATAGGTTATTTCATGATACTTGAATAAAGAATCATAAACCAAGAAGTAAGAATGAAAATAGAGATAGAGTTGGTCACACATAGAAAAGTATCATCCAACAAGAATAGAGTTGATTGGGTCAATAGAGTATATAAGGAATGTCCATAAAATAGGTGGAAAAAGGATAGATAGTCTAGCTGGTCTATTTTGTGCTACTAAGGATAAAATTAAAATAGATTGGAGGGATATAGAGTCATATGTGTTTCCTATGTACTGAAGATGAATAAAATGAACATATGAGAAAAATACATAGAGTGATCAACTAGGTAATTGAAAATGGGAAAATTACCAAGATTATAAGGATAAACTAATCATGCATTGAAGGCAAACTATATTGATAGGTTGTATTGATAAGGATGACAATGTTCTAAAAATAGATAAATATTTTACAAGATAATATTTGACAAAATGAAATTAAGCACCCAAGTAGTTGGATAAATGTGATTGATTCAATTGGAACACATAGAACAAACCTTACACCAATGCTAGATAATGCAATTTTTTCAATACAAAATACATTGATCAAAGAGAAATCAACAACTTGAAAATAATTTCTAACTAATTAGTCATTCCTAAGTGTTATTACATTATAATAATGTTTGAATTTAATGTGATGGGAAGTTGGTTATAATAAGGAACTATAAAGTAATTTAAGGGTGATTTTAGGAAGTTTAGGATTAAAGGGATTTGTATTAGTGATGGTACCCCCTTACTTCATAATCCTACAATGAAAAGGGTGTCAAGTGTTTTACGAATATATAACATCAACAACATTTTTATACTTTGGCCTAAAAACCATGTTAGCTTCTTCCTTGGTGATCAAATCCAACAATATAGGCTTTGGCAAGACAAATGTTTATTGTTTTTTAGTGTTTAAGTTATTTGAAAGTATGTACAAAAGAGAAAAATAATTTGACTAAATCAGTAAGTTAAAAAACCACATAATTAATCTATGTTTTTTACTCTAAGTATGCAAATAACTGAAATGAAAGTGAATTAATTACTAACAAAAAGAGGTTAATTCCTTTTACTATGAAGACTACAAAATTAGTTCAGGCAATATTGTATGAAAACTATATAGAAAAGAGTTGACTGAGTTGCTACTATTATACATAATCAAGAATTAGATCATATTCAAATAGTTTAACTATGTCTATTAGATATAAGATACACTATATAACTATGTCAAGATAGTCAACCCAATTTTCTATAAGGCTACAATTATATATACTACAAGCATGTGAAAAAAGTACTAGAAAAGAAAAATTTAAATGATAAAGAAAGTAATAATTAACCTTGGTGGGTTTGAAGATACTTAGATTTCAAAAAATTTATGTTGTGATACTCAAGTGTTGATTCAAAAATTTTGCTAACAGATTCAACTATCTTGACAACATTTATAAAACCTGTGTTAAAAAGAAGTTACAAATAGAGTCAACTGGCTCAACTATGTTTCTAGACTTGTATGATGAAAAAGGAGAGTTGTGAATACATTGGATTGGTTTGAATATGTATACAAATCTATCATTGAAAAACAATAATATGTTGAGCTGATCAATCCAGTCACCTGTATTTGGAGAAGACCTGCATAAATAGAACATAGTTGTTTTGGGGTGACTATGTGTTAAACCTACATAGATATTATTAAAACTATACTAAAAGGTTTGATATAGTACTAACAAAACAAAAATATATAATATGATGACAAAAAATGAATGTGTGAAATAAAATCTACAAGGTTTTGATTCATTTCAAGTTCACCATAATCTATACAAAGGAAAAATACAATTGACTTATTAATCAACCCTAGCTCTTAAAAGATAAATCCTACTTACACTTTTGATTTTTGATACATTAGATATTTAGGGTAATATTCAATATGGATCTATTAGACCTAACCAAGGGATATCTTACCACAATAACATCACTAGATAGGGTTCCAAAGCCTCTAGTCAAACAACATTATTTGATAACCCTAGCTCAGTCCTATGTTTTCATATTCACTATATAAATGATATGTAAAGTAAAATATAATCTAGTTCTCACCAAAGATTTTGGCATAAAGTGGGGTAACAAACATAAAAATTAAACATGCATAGAATAATCCTAATTAAGCTATGTATAGATAAAACCCTAATTCATGGAGAGAGTAATATATTCAAAATCCATTACTTATGCTACTTCTATCTACTAAAATAAAAGAGAAAAGTTAGAGATTCTTACCTTGAAGATGAAATTGTTGAGACTCAATCTCTCCCTTGTCTAAAAGTGATTCTCAAGAGGTTGTTGTGGTTTTTAAGGATCACAAAGAAATTCCTAAGCATCCAAGAATTTTCTATAATACAAGATTATTCTCCATGTATAAACCCTAAGAAATAACTTCTCAAGTAGAATAGTGGAATATCATATTGTAAACAAGTGCAAATGAATAATTAACTCTTGTCTCTCTAATAAATGGAAAAAATAAAGTGTATATATAGATGGATCAAACCATGAACCTTTCCAAAAGTTTATCTAATAAGGTCAGCCTAATCAACTATGTATCATTAATTTATAAAAATAAGTTAAGTCGCAGTCTATGTCAGCCAAAACTGACCTAAACCCATAACGTGATTCTAAAAATTTGAATATAGGGTTAGACTAGGCTAAAAATGTATGCTAAAATTCAAAAATATGTTTTAAGCTTAGGGAGGGGCCAAGAAGTTCATGAATTTCTTAGAATAGCATGCAAGGGAGGTTTTAAGGCTTAGGGAAGCACATAGGATAAGTTTGTGTAGATATAAAGTGGTAGTATAGGTGATAACAATCTTGTGAAGCACTAATGGTCTTCCCACCCCTTTCCCAATGCACCCTTTAAGGAGTGTACTCAGAGAGATTGTGACTCAATGGGTTCCTATAAGAGAGAAATCATTAGCAATTGATAAAGTTTGAAAATATTATGTGTATCTAGAGCCCCCATTGGTTGATATATTTTTGGTCTCCTTTGTATCATCCAACATGCATAATTACATGAACATTTGAAAAGGGAGACAACACAAACATTTAATTTCATCACACAATGAAGGAACTATAAAAGAATTATGAATTTATGTTAAAAAAGGTGATATTTTTATTTCACCTTAAAATGGGTAAAATCAGTATAGCCTTCTATTCTACTAAATTATACTAATTTACACATTTTTATATTAATACTATGCTATTATACACCTCCACAACTCTTTTCTTAATCTATGAAAGTGGTATACATCAAATATCAAGTAGATGTTAGTTGATGGTTTCCTTCTCTCCTCTCTACTAGCCAACACACTTAATCATACATTTTAGTGAAGAGAATCTATAAACATCCACAAATTCATGAAATGCAGTAGCTATAAAATAATTTTATGTATTCTAAAAAAAAGGGGAAAATCAAACTTGACCTCAAAATGGCTACAATCCCCATAGCCTTATATTCAATTCAATTTAACTAACATGCAGAATGTTCTATTTAAAATATACTACTATAATATACATTAACATCATTGATAAATTACTAAGGGTGGTTCCTTTTATGTAGTCTTAGGCATGTTGTGGTTTTATTATTCAATTTTCTATACCTCCACAACTTTTATCTACATCTATGCAAGTCATATATATTGAACATAAAGTAAACACTAATTGATAGTTTCTTGCTCTCTTCTCTACTAGCCAAAACACTTATAATTTTCAGTAAAGAGAGTCCATAAACATTCCACATCTTCATGCAATGGATTAGATATAAAATAATTTGATGTATTCTAAAAAGAAGGGGGGAAATATGACTTGACCTCAAAATGGGCACAATCACCATAGCCTTATATTCAATTCAATTCAACTACCATGTAGAATGTGTATACATAATATTTTCAAACTTTTATCACTTACTAACACTTTATATCTTACAAGAACCCATTGAGTCTAAATGTATTTGAGTGTATGCCTTAAGAGGTGTATCAAGAAAGGAGTGGGAAAACCATTGGTGATTTATATGATTATTATCCCTTTTTCCACTTGTTATCTACACACTTGTCTCTTGGAAACCTTTCCCTTAATTTTTTTCTTCTCCCTTTCACACTCTCCAGTCATTTGCCACCTTTTATCCTCCATTTCATAACCTTAGCCCCTTTTTAATTGTCAATTATACTAAGTCAACTAGGTTGACCCTATATCATTTTAAGTGAAATTCACTTATGGTCTAGGTCAGCTCTTGGTCAACCTATCCAATGACCTAGTGAATTTTTGTCCTTAATTATACTAGGTCAACTGGGTCAACCCTATTGGCCAAAACTTTTGGAAGGGATTAGGGTTAAATCCACCTATACATACAGGTTCATTTTGCCATTATTTAGAGAAGAGAAGAATAAGTAATAACTATTACACATTTATGATATGTTTTATATCCTAGAGATAATTTATCCTTGTCATCCTTATATACCACAACAACCTCTTATGAAGCACCTTGGCCAAGGGAGTGATTAAGCCTCAGTGGGTTTGTATTCAAAGGTAAGTATTCCTAACTTTGTTTCTCCTTTGTAAGAGTAGATAGATATACATTTATACTTCTCTTCCATGCATTAGGATTTTATATACATTGGCATGAGTATAAGTCACTTATGCATGTTTAATTTTATTGTTTCCAACCACCACCTTGTGCCACAAGATTTGGTGAGAACTATATTTGATTTACTTGTTATTAGTTTAGTGAGATATCAAAACATAGGACTCCCTTAGGGTTATTGTGTGATTGTGCTTGAATAGAGGATTTGGAACCCTCCCTAACAATGTGTATTGTGATAAAATATCCCCTAATTAGGTTTAGTGGATCCCCATATTGGTCATGTTCTTCATTATATAATGTATCCCCTATCAGAAGCTTATGGTATGATTTATATTCCTTGAGTTAGGATTGATTTATAGTATGATGCATTTTTGATTAATACATTCTAGTGAACCCAACATGAATATAATCCTTGTAGGTTTTATCTCACATTTTTCATTATTTTATCATTTTATTTCTCTATATTTATGATACTAGGTCGACAATGTTGATATAGCTCTAAATTTTGCATGCATGTTTAGCACACAGTGACATTAATATGACTCTATTCTATCTATGCAAGTTTTTTATTAGGTACATGATATTAGGTTGGCTCTATAAACATAGTACACTTTTTGACTTTTAGATCAGGCTACTAGGTTGACTCTATTGACATAGTAAACTTTATAGACTTCCATAAAACATACTAGGTTGCCCCTAATGATAGTACATTTTATAGTTTTTTAATTATATAGGGAATTGTAGAACTAGGTTAACCTAATTGACATAGTTGGCATAATTTTCAAGTATAAATCAAAGCACTTCAATATCAATATTATTCTATTATGCATCCTCCAACCCATCAAGGTTCCTTTCTATCCTTCTCTATCATTTATGTTATTCATTATTGTTCTATTCTTCATAGTTTTCAGTCTTTAAAATTTCCCCTGTATAGTCAACATGGTTGACCCTATCAATGTAGTTCTATATTCTATCCAAAAACTATTAGAAATTGAAAACTTTTAAATTATATTTAATATAACCATAAATTAGATCTAGCTTATGCAATAACATGCACCATAAAAATATTCCTTATTCACCATTATTATCAAAGTATAAATGAGAGGATAAGATAATAACATAGATAACATAGATCTAATGTGGTTCACCCAATGTGGGCTACATTCACCAAGAAAGTTCTCAATATAAACTATAATAAAAACACAAGACTACAATTAACTCTCACAAAGATAGAAAAATATCCTATAGAAAATGTAACACTCTCACCTACACCTACATTATACTATATCTTACAAGCTACTATACCACACCCTTGAAGTTCTCTGAGCCCCCAAAACATGACACCATGGTCATGTGATAGCCCCAAAGGGATCCAAACTCAACAATCTCCCACTTGGAGGCCGTTTCTCCTGAACAGAATCTGTCATTGATCTATGACCACTAAGGCCAACCAAACATAAACATAGTCTCAACTTGTCTAATGTGACCACTTCGGTCATCATTTTCATAGGAATATAGTTAGTATGAATCTTCTCTATCTTCACCAAGTTCTCTTCCAAAGCTTTCTTGATGAAGTGATAATGTAATTAAATGTGTTTCATCCTTGAGTGGAAAGCAGAGTTCTTTGCCAAATGAATAACACTCTGACTATCACTATGTAGTCTTACAATTCCTTGATCATGCCCAAAATCTTAAAATAAATCTTGTAACCAAATTATCTCCTTGCTATCCTCTATGTTAGAAACATATTTTTCATTTGTGGTTGACAAAACCACAACCTTTTATATCTTGAAACTATAACTAAGTAATGTGTCTCTAACAATAAATATATAAAATGTCATACTTCTCCTACTATCACTATCCCCTACCATATCCAAGTCCACATAACCATGTAAAGTGGTATCTAATCCAACATAACATAATTCAAAACCCATGGTTCCTCTTAAATACTAAATAATTCTTTTAACTACCTACCAATGCTCATAACTTGGATCACTCATATAACTGCGCATGAATCCCACTACTTGGGTAATATCTAGCCTACTCCAAACCATAACATATATCAAGATGCTAATTACTGATGAATAAGGTACTTTGGACATCCTAATATTTTTATCTTCCATCTTGGGACACTACTGCTTTGATAATCTAAAGTGGCCTATCAAAAAATTACCAATAGATTTAGCATCCAACATGTTAAACCTTTACAAGACTTTCTTCACATACTCTAATTAGGATAAGATCAACTTCCTCTTCTTCTTATCAAAAGAAATCCTCATACCAAGGATTTACTTTGTAACACCCAAATCCTTCATAAAAAAGGAGTCACTAAGCTATTTCTTGAGCATATGAATATGTTGTATGTTCTTTCCTATAACTAACATGTCATTGATATAAAAGCATAATATCATAAAGGAACTATCATCAAAATGTTTGATGTACATGTAATGGTTATAATGACACCTTTGATATTCTTGTTCTAACATAAAATAATCAAATTTCATATACCATTATCATTGAGCTTGTTTTAGGCCATACAATCTCTTCTTTAATCTGCACACATAGTTCTCCTTCCCTTTGACCTCGTATCCCTGTGGCTACTTCATATACAAATCTTCATCCAAATCACCATGAAGAAAATAATTTTTCACATCTAACCGTTCTAAGTGAAAATCCTTAACTGAAACTAAACCAAGAATAGTCCTAATAGAAGTCATTTTTATAACAAGAGAGAAAATCTCATTAAAATCAATACCTATTTTTTGTGTAAATCCATTGACCATCATCCTAGACTTATACCTTTTTCTCCCTTCATCCTCTTTTTTTATCCTAAAGATCCACTTGTTTGGCAATGCACTCTTACCCTTGGGTATCCTTACCAAATCCCATGTTTGGTTCTCCATGAGATATCTATGCTCCTCATCCATGGATTTCTCCCACTTCAACTTGGAATCTACCTGCATTGCTTTCTAATAACACTCTGGTTCTCTATTATCAGTGAGTAATAAATAATTTAAAGGAGAAAAATGTCCAAGTGCTCTTCTTACCCTACAAGACCTTCTTACCATAGGAGTTTGGGGTCCTTGTATAGAAGGTTCCTAAACTAAATCATTAAATACTTTACCATCCTCAATATAATCCAATACTATGTACTCTTTGTGTTCATGTTCCTCTTCCTACAACTGATCCTTATACATGACTTTTTCACTAAAGACTAAATCTCTAGACTAAAATATTTTCTTATCTTTAATGTTTGATAAACAAGAACCAAATTCACCCTCACCATAACTAAAAAATGTGCATTTCTATGATTGAGCCTCTAACTTGGTCCTATCCTCTTTATTAATGAGATAAAAATATTCACATCCAATGACTCTAAGAAAATTATAATCAACATTCTTACTAGATGAAACTTGTTCTGGAATGCCTCCATCTAAAGGAATAAAAGGTCCTCTGTTAATCAGATATACTATCATGCTAACTACTTATACCCAAAAATATAAAGGCAACCCTACTTGTAACCTCATGCTCCTAACACATTCCATTATTATTATTTTCATCCTTTCAGATACCCCATTCTACTATGGAGTTCTTGGAACCATTCTTTGCCTATGGATTCCATTGTTATAAAGATAATCAAAGAAAGCATTACTACAATACTCACCTCCATTATCTAATCTGAGACATTTCAATTTGAGACATGTTTCATTCTCAACCAAGGCTTTACACTTATTAAAAGTGTCAAATACATCATATTTATTTTTAATGCAATAAACCCAAACTTTCCAAGTTGAATCATCAATAAAAGTAACATAATAATTAAATCCACCAATAGAAGATACATGAGCTAGTCCTCATACATATGAGTGTAAAAAATCTAACTTGTGATATTCTTTGTGGGTCTAACCTTTAGGAACTTAACCCACTTTTATTTCATATACACACAATTCTCATAGAAGTCTATATCTATGTCTTATAATCTAGGCAACTTATCTTTTAAGATCTGCATGCCCTTATGGCTCATATGACTGATTCTATAGTGCCACATAGTTGCATCTCCATCTACAACAACTATATCAATAGAATCAACACTAATAGTCAAATATAAAGTACCAAATTTCTTAAATTTTGAGATCATAAGAGTACCTTTGGTAACTTTCTAAGAATCTATAGTAAACAAATATTGAGCATCCCTCACTACCCAATTGCCCCACTAAAAACAAATTTTGTCTCAACATAGGCATGTGTCTAACATCCTTAAGGATCCATGTGTTCCCATTCTACATCTTAACCTAAACACAAAATTTTTATACTATCTCACATGGTTCATTATCACCAAAATAAACATGTCCTAAATTTTCTTGAACATAATCAATAAAATGATGCCTATGTGGGGTGGCATGAAAAGAAGCCCTTGAATCTAATACCCAAGACTAGAAAACTATCCACAGAAAGAATTAAGGCATCCTAACATCATTTACCTGATGTCAGATTTACCTCATTTTTTCCCTCCCTATTGGCATTCTTATCTCAAAGTGACCAACAATCTTTCTTTGTGTCCACTCTTCCCATAATGTGAACATATCATCTTGGATCTAGATATAGACTTAGATCTTACTTTTGAATTTCCATCATTGATTTTTATCTTATTCTTTTGCCTCCCTATAGTATCAATAGATAAATAATTACCTAAAGATAATTTACTATTACTTTTCCTTCACATCTCCTAGCTAAGAATCACACCTATAACATCCTTAAAATTCAAGCTTCCCTTAACAGGGACTGCATTACTCATAACCATAACCAAACTATCCCAACTATCAGGCAAACAACATAATATTATCAAAGATATAACTTCATCATCAAAATTAATTTCAATAGAAGTGAAAATACTTAAAATTATATTAAAATCATTTATATGATTATCTATTGAACCATTCTCAAACATTTTCATGTTAAACAATCTTTTCATAAGAAAAAATTATTAGAAGCAAAGGGTTTCTCATATAAATTTTTAGTTTTATCCATGAGATATTTTGTGGTTTTCTCATAAAAAATATTAAAAAAAAAAGATTCAAGGCATAACTGAATGGATTCCAATGTCTTCCTATCAAGTAATGACCAATTTGCATCACTCATACTTATAAGACTTTCCCCTCCAAGGGGAGATGTAGATCCTTATGATATAGGTAATCTTCCATCTACATTTTTAACAAAGAAAAAATGCCTACCATCAAAATTATCAACTCTAAATCTAATCTCTTCTCCCATAGCTCTCACTCAAGCTAATAACCTTCCTTTGATTTACCACTTCATCAAAACACAACCAATGGCTCTGATACCAATTGTTCTCCTAGTTTAGTGGATCACCATATTGGTCATGTTCCTAATTATATAATGTATCCCCAATTAGAATCTTATGGTATGATCTATATTATTCAAGTTAGGATTGATGTATAGAATGATGCATTTATAATTGCATACATTCTAGTGAACTTTATTTGAATATAACCCTTGTAGGTTTTATCTCACATTTTTCATTATTTATAATTTTATTTCTCTATATTTATGATACTAGGTCAACAATGTTGATATAGATCTAACTTCTATGTGATTGTTTAAAACATAGTCCCATCAATATGACTCTATTATATTTATGTAGATTTTTCATCAAGTACAGGCTACTTGGTCAGCTCGTACACTTTTTACTTCCAAATTAGGCAAGTAGGTCAACTCTATTGACATAGTACACTTTCTAGACTTCTATAAAACATACTAGGTCATCTCTATCGACACAATACATTTTATATATTTTTCGCTATGTATCTAGGGATATGATATATTAATGTATATGGGTTGATGGAGATGCTAACATGTGACACACATCCCCTTAGTTAGTTATATGGGTATAATATATTAGGATAATGGAGTAACTTATGGAATTAGTACATTGGGTAATGGTCAGTCTACATTGAGATTAGGAGGTTACCCATCCATGGGTTAGATAGATGTCTATATATAGGAGATGATTATCATGGTAAAGATATCAAGTAAGCATTGAGTCTTCTATTGTAAGAGGATATTGGAGGTTGTCCCCTTGAAGAGACATTATGGAGTTATTCCTTCCTAAAGGAGTATTATATGGTGTTTCCCTACCTTAAGGGTGTTTCTTCATATATTTTATATTTGAATCATATCATTTTTAATAAATAGAAAATTTTAGAACTAGGTTGTCCCAGTTGACAAAGTTGGCTAAATTTTTAAGTATAAATCAAAGTACTTCAACATTAATCTTATTTTCCTCTACATCCTACAACCCACCAAGGTTCCTTTATATCCTTGTCTATCATTTCTATTATTCATTGTAGTTCTATTTTTAATAGTTTATAGTCTCTAAAATTGCCCCTATATAGTCAATTAGGCTGACCGTATCAAAGTAGTTTTATATTATATCTAAAAAACTAGGTCGACATTGTTGACATAGTTCTTTTTTAGACCCTTGATTTTTTATTATATAAGTGACACTATTGACTCTATTATATAATATCTACATACAGTGTCATCTAAATTGACACTATATTATGTTTTAAAGTTGGAATTAACACTTATATGCTAGTAATTATCTCACACTTTCATTTCTTTCTATTTTCATGATTGGAATAGATCACATAGTCTAATTAGGTGGTTTCTTAATATACCATTTATTTTCACTATTTTCTATTTTATGAACACATTACCAAATCACACATTCTTAAAATGCACTGTAACAATTGTCTACCCAAGGCCTACGTACTTGGATTTCATCACCAAGGGGGAAACTTAGTTTTCTTGCCAGGTATAAACATGTGGTTAATGTTATAAATTGACAATGTACCTGACACCCTTATCATTGTTGTGTGTAAAGTGAGAGGGTAGGCCCTAATATCAAGCTAGTACCATTACTAATACAGATCCCTTTAAGCCTAAATGTTTTTAAACCATCCATAGACTAATTTTTAGTTCAATGCTTACAACTAACTTTCTATCACATCTAAAATTATATTCTAATAATCTAACAACATTAAAGATGACCACTTGTAATTTTTTTCTTGTTTTAGTACACAATCATTATGTTTGACATAGTCTATTATATACTATCTATTTTTCCCCTACCTATATTACTAGGTTGACTCTATTGACTTTTTACACTTTTTCAACCTTTATTTCCACTACTAGGTCAACCCTGTCAACTCTGTACACTTTGTTAGCTTCTTTTTCTAGTACTAGGTTGATCCTATTGACTTTATACACTTTCTCAGACCCTATTTTTTATACTAACTCAACCCAATTAACTTTGTATATTTTTTATCACTTCCTGTTTCCTTTCTTTTGCATTTCTCTTTCCTTATTTAGTCCTTCTTCTTTATCATGAACTTCCTATTTGAAGACAACACTACGTTGAATTCAATGGATATGATAAGTCTTACCAATACTCATAGTGTCTCCCATAATAGTCTTAGGGATCCTCTCTTGGATAAGATTAATATTCATATAGACACTCACATAATGAACTATGGGACCCCCCATCATTCCTCTTCACTTCATAATCCTCTTTTCTCACTTGAAGATCAAATCAAATTAGATTATACCCTTGAAATGGTCTTTTCTATCTCTAAATTTCCTCAACATTGAGTAAAGGATCTTTCTACCATTTACCATCTCAGGATTAGTGGTTAAGTTAAATAGCCTCATTTACCTTCTCCCACATTATAACATGGATTTGGGGATACTACCTTCTTTTATTATGAGCCTCTTCCCTTGATCTTGACCCCTTATCATACCATGACCTCTTCTTCTTTAACTTCTTCTACCTCTATCTATTATCTCCACTAACATGGCATGTTCTACATCTGTGGGCCTCTCCCAAGACCCACTATCCACAATTATTCCACTAGTGCATCATTTTGTATCAAGGTAATCATGCTTATAGTGCTTCCTCTTCTCATCCCTTCACTAGTCCATCTTTTACCACACAAGAAAATTTTGCCACTAGTGCCTCACATTCTAACAATCCCTCTTAAGCTCCAACCAACACCAATAGTGGTACCTAAGCCACTAATACCAACACTAATATTTCAAATAATGCTAATAATTCCAATCAAATACATCAACTTATATTAAAATTTCTTAATAAAATGAATACCTTTCAATCGCATAATACAAATCAAATGTTGAGAATGAAAAATCACCTTCAAACTCACCCTCAACCAATGCCTTGAGGAATGAATAATCAAAATGTTCCCCCACCTCCTCTTTAGGATTTTAATGTTAATCTCATCCCTCAACCTCCTCCTATCAATAATACAATTAAGCATCTTCAAATTAAACCTCTTACATCTCTGATTACTAATATCAAAATAGGAGGTATCACCCCTACCATTTCTTATAATGGGTCAACTAATCCTACTCTTCATCTAAAAACATTTGGAAATCTATATAAATATTAGGTTAAAATAAATACCTTTGTTTATACCAAACTATTAGCCAAAACCCTCATAGGTGATATTTTAGATTGGTGTAACCAACTTAAAACTCATTCTATTACTAGTTTGGAAGATTTAGTAAATGTTCTAGTCTAAGAGTTCTAAACTAGTGATCTTCTTGAGAATACCTTGGCCCATTTTATGAATTATAATCAATTTGAAAATGAAACTACCCAAGATTTTGTTAAAAGGTTTAAAATATTATCCAATAAATTTGAACATAATATGCTCAATGATAACCTTTTCCATCTCTTTACCAATGTTTTTTCTCTCAAGTTACAATATCAGGTCCACATTCTCTCTCCACATACCTTGTAGGAGCCCATTGACCAAGAAAAATGTCAAGATTTATTTATATATAAATTTAAGCCACCCCAAACTTCTAAAGGTACTCATATATTACTTAAGAATAATATTCATCATGATACCAATGATGTTGTCACAAACTGTTAAGACACCATTCACACTATTTAGGTTGTTATTCCTAACCAATTTTCAGAACTAGCTCCCCATCCTCAACAATTCACCAATCCTCATTTATCTTCAGCTAATAACATAAATTTTCATAAAAATTTATCCTTAGCTAAATTAATACAACATATACTTGGGCTTCTACCATGATAACTTGACTCCATTTATCCTATGAAATCTTGGTATGATCATAAGAAATTTTGTTGGTTTCACGCTAGTTGGGGTCATTCTCATGAGACATCTTTAAAACTTCATAATTTGGATATGGATTTTCTTCTTGGTCCTAATTTTGATCATGATTATATCATTAATAAATATCAACAAGCATATGACATTGCTTTCAAAGCCCATGAAACTAATACTAAATCTCAAAATTTGAATCAAGTTAATTCTTATTTAGCCATTTATAAAGACCCTCTCCCAAATCATCAAGATTACCAAGATAAGCCCACCCCTTACAAAAATAATGTAAAAATCTTGTTGACCCCACTCTTGATGAAAATATGGTTAATATGACTAATATGCAAAGGTGGTTGCTTTCATTGATCCTCAACCTATCTACACCCCTATATTATCTTGCACATTTCATGTTATCCAATATTCTTCTCCAACTCACCTAGATAAATTAGGTCAAGATGACCTTATCTATTTTTATGAGCCATTTCCAACTCCTCCCTTAGATAACACTTCCCACTCTATTTCTACCATCCCTCCATATTCTTTACCTAACACTAATGACACTCAATATTCTATTAAAATTTCTTCTAATGATTCTCAAAACCAACCTTCACCAACTATTTCATCTTCTCAAAATTATTTATAATATTTTTCTAAACCTTATGCCACTTATCAACATAAATTCCAATGTACTTCACCTCCTTCTGAGGACATTCTTCAACACTATGTACCTATTTCTAAAAATATTATTATGGGTTATGATGAGTGGGATCCCATCATGTAGATCACTAATATACAATCTCAAATTCCATTTATTGATATTTTTAGGACCTTTATATATCATTCAAATCATCTCATGCAACTTTTGTTTGAAATGAACATCCATCATCCTCCCTTAGCAGGACATGAAGCAACCTTATCTGGATCTGAAGATAGCATATTGTAATAATGCAAAGAGATGTTTGTCCATGTTGATCAATTAATGGACAATTATTTTTCCTTAAATTTTCTCATCATGTATATGATTCCTAATGAGATCTTTCTTTGTGTGTATGATCCTCCTCTATTCATTAGTGTCTAAATTGGTGATATCCAAGTTAAATGTGCTTTGATTGATGAGGGTTATAGCACCTATATTACCTCTATAAATTTTATCAAAACCCTTAGATATTTCCAATGCAATCTCAAGTCCACATGTACCACATGTAAATGATATGATAGAAGGCAAATTCCTCCTTTAGGTTGTGTGTGGATTCCCATTACCATCCCATCTATCACCATTAACATCAAGGTGATGATGTTTAATTTTCCTCTATCTTACAACATCTTGCTTGGTAGGATATGGACTCAGCGCATGAGATAAATTGTTGTTTCTACCTATAAATGTATAAAATTCCCTCATAATGGAGCCATATATAAGATTTAAGGTGACATTGACGCTTATAATTTCAATTAATTTCAAGAATGTTGAGTCTTTAAGATTCTTACTCTTAAACATTTTCTCGATGTTCCATTTCATGAGTCTCAATGATTTAAATTTCCTATCAATACCACTTGAAATTACAATAGTCATCCTTAACTCATTAGGAATATTCCCCTTAACCTCCTTGATTCTGATGATGATGAGACTAATGAGATCAATATCTATATTAAAACTTCTAATCTCTCACCTCATCTCATCTCTTAGCTTCCTACTTCTTTGCAACCTCATTTTTGTAAACCACCTTGTGATGAGATCCCATGGTCTTAACTAAGACTCAAAATTATATTAATCGCACCTTAATATATGACAATGTCATCCATACCTATGTCATTGATCTTTATACACCTGATTATGGTGATGGTTATACCTTAGATGATCCATTCTTAGGTAGTGTTGTTAAGGGTCGTCATGTTAAGATTATTTATTATTGTTCCTCTTTGCTTTAATGTTTTAATGATTATTCCTATATTAAATTGTATATAATTCTTATTTTTATTATTTTTCTTCTTTATCATAGGTTATAGATAGTGTGGACACTTTAATTTTTGAAAAACCATGTAGGAGTATGATTATAGATCATGTTATGATTGGGCCCTATCGCTTTACTACGTACCCTAACCCTTATAGTCTACTTATCCTTAAAATGCATGAAACCCTCCTTTAAACTTTTATAGACCCCACCCCTGACTTAGTATAGCCCACTTCAGAACCCATTCCTACTCCCACTTTAGCTAAGTCTATTCATTCTTTTCATCCCATTGTTCCTTCTGTTGAGCTATACTTTAGTTTAACCCATTTACCACCACCTTTTCTTGGTGATGGTTTTCTTCCTTTACCAAATATATCTCCTTTTCCCACCAAATGGGTTAATGATCCTTCCAAAACTACTTCCACTTCTATTATCCCTCCTCATGTGAGAACCTCTACCAATCTTACTCACAAGAATATATGTTGATTCCATGGCACATATAATCATTCATCCACACATTGTCATAAGTTGTGATAATATATTGACACTTTGTATCTTTATACCCCTCATTCCTCATACAAGGCCATACTTTCCTTGAAGTTATTACCTAAGTAGATTCATAAGTATAGGAGGTGTATTTTATTTGGGACCAATGTGGCACCCATCACACCAATCATTGTCACATCCTTCAACAGCACCTTAAAATCATATTTTAACTATTCCTACACCTTCTATCATTCTTCTCATAGGTTGTTCCCATAATTTGACTACCCTTTATTCTCTTATGGTTCTACCTCCTATGGTTACATCCCTTCTTGTGGTCCCTTCTTCACCTCATATTCCTTCACCCATGAATCCTTCACCTGTGGACCTTACTTCACCTATGGATCCTTCTCCACCTATGAGTCCCTCACCTATGGAACCTTCCCCATCATTGATCCCTTCATATCCCATAAATTTCAATCCCATGTATTCTTCTAATCATTCATTGCCTAATATCCCTCCTCAGCATGATCCATCAATCATTCCCACCTTTTTTGTTGAGGAGATAAGATGTGAAGTATTTTCCTTGTTTTCATTGAAGATAGATGATACATTAGTTGCATTTTACATCCAACTTCATAGAGACTTATCAAATTTTATGTATAATATATGTGGGAAAATATATTAGTACTTATGAACACATGCATGGTGTTCTTAAATTTTCATTTGGATTGGTCATGTGCTTTAATCTTATACTTATTTATTTGTTATATCATTTGAAATTGTGTCAAATTATTATTTATCTTAAATTGTGGCTTTAATTTCACACTTTATATTACTTAAATGTCATTTATGTTTACTTATGAATATCTTCTTTATCATTGATTTATTTTTCTTATTGAGTTTCTTTCTTAAAATTTTATTCATTTTCTTTTCATGATTGTTTGATTTCTTATCTCTATATACATAGATAATTGTCATTGTGACTTGGCTATACAAACATTGTTCCCTTTAGTCATTCCTTATTTACCATGTGATTAGTTAGAATAAATTAATCTCACTATATCCTCCTTTCAATGGTCCACTTTAGATCTCATTTATTCCCTTTTCACAAACTAATCATATACATGGTTGAGACTTGAGATAACATGATGGTTCATTGTTAATCCTAAGTGTTCTATATAATCTTATCTTTGGTCACTTAACTTCCTTTATCCTAAGCATATAGCTCATTCATGTGTATCACTCTATCTTATGATTGGTCATTTCAAGTCCATATGGAGGAGGAATCTTAAAAATACTTAAAAACATTCAAAATCCAAACCATTCAATAAAAGGTAATGACACACAAGGAAAAAACATTTTAAATTCTTAAAAATTCAAATCACACTAAAAGATGTGATTCAAAGAACATATTATTATAGTATAAGCTCAAACTCCAAAGTTTTCCTCATGATAGAGGTGAGGTCCATTAGGGTGTAATAGGCTAGTAGATTAGAAAAAGAGAATAAAAAAATCTTTTAGTGCTACCTACATTCTCATGCAAGTACCCAATCTTCATAGTAGACTGAGAACTTTTTAAAGGATCTTGAGGAATGAGGAACATGTCATGGGAAGGTAGGTCTATTTTACTTTTCTTATACCAATCTACCTTCATGAGTTTATCTTCATAGGATGTTTATTTCCCTACATATATTTGTTTCTATAGTAAATAGGTTTCCTTTGTACATTCATGGTCACTAGTTACTTAGTGTCTCCTCATGTCCTTAGTATTCCTCCTATATCTTAAAGTATTATTATAAGACACCTAAGTTATGATTTTTTCATTCCCTTTTTCAATCCCTACATTCTTATTAAATCCTATTGAAAATTATTATTTTGTTCAATAATCACTCCCCCTAGGGATTCCATTTGTGAGTTACATTGTAAGACCATGGATAAGACCTGACCTTCCTAAAAAAATTACCATAATTTCAACTTCTTATTGCCAACATCCCCTGGTTACCAAATTTTTTGCATTTATTCCACCTCATTGGTTTTCCCTTTATGAGTTGTAGTGTAAGACTAGGGATAGGACCTAGCCTTCCTCACAAACATTTTCCAATAATCCAAGTCAAAACAAAATTACATGTGTCAAATATGAGATAAGATTAGATTTATTATGAATTTACACTTCATTTACATGCTTCCCAACTTGATTTAGTATGCTTTATGATTAATTAATTATTCTTTCAATTTTATGATTGCATGTAAGAATCTAACCATTTCTTGAATTTTCATACTTCCCAACTTGAATTAGTGTGATGATTTAAGACCAAATTTTGCCAATTTTGTTTTTATCTTATACTCTCCCAAGTGATTTAGTATGATTGATTAACTTTATTTATTTATTTGTATACCATTTTTACACATTTTCCACTCTATTACATTATTTCCATACTTCCCAACATGATTTAGTGTGATTTTACTTGTTTTAATTCGGTCCTATTTTTTTTCACTTGGTTTTAAAAAAATTACCATATTTTTTACCACCCTTCGGCTTTTTCTATACTTAGTCATTTTATTGTTATTATACATTTTCCAACATGGAATAGTGTATAGTACATTTTTTTATTGATTATATTTTACCAAGTCTTTTTTATTATTTATTTTTAACCATGAATGTGTCCTAAATAATGATAGAAAACAAAACCACAACTCATATATTTCCTATAACATATACAACAAATAGCTAAATACATGTGCTACAAATAAAAATATCCAAGCATCCACAAACACAACTATAATGTAGACACATAAAATCAAAATATAAAAACCAAATTAAAATATATATATATATATCATGATTTTTGATATAAGGTACAACCATATAAATCATCTTAACTCTAAGGCGAGGGTCTATCATATCTATCTTGTAGCCTAGCCACATTGCCTATAGATGCCCCAAATTATCCCCTCTAAATGGTATGATGTAAATAGGTTATCTAAGATCCTAGTCCTATCACCTACCCTTATAAGTTAGCCATTTGGGATTGTACCTATGCTAGCTTGGCATGTACATGTGTCATTTGGGTCATGGTATCCATATGAGTGACTTTCTCTTGAGCCAAAGCCTATCATGCCTATGCCTCTCCTACCCCCACCCCTACTGGTGGTTATGACTCCTCCCTACACACTTGTACTTTCCTCATATCCTCTCTTGATATTTTGAGCTAGCTACTTTGGGTAGACACTATCACAAGATCCTCTAGTGTCATCAGGTCATAGGGCACCAACACTTCATCAAAGATCTCATGGAGTGCTCCCATCACTTGAGATCCCCATCTAGTCTCCTCCTCTCTTAGATATTCAAAAATCAAAACAAATAGATATTAGATCATAGATATATATCAAAATCTATCTATCTATAATATTTCTCAAATAAACCAAAGTAATTGATGTTCTTTTCAAACTATTTAAACTTACTTTTCACAATTCTTTACTTCTCAAATATTTTCCACTAGATTCCTTGTTTTACTCATATCTTTGTTTTTACTCATCCATTTTTCATATTATAAAATGATATATAATCATGATGATGTAAAGAATCATTTCCACTACTATATGCCTATATTCAAAAAAAATTATTTTTGGCTATTTTTTGCACTAATCTCTGGAGGTTCACCTAATATTTTTCATATTAGACACCTTCACTTCTCTTTCAGTCTACTTATTTATCTATAAAAATAAGGTAATTAAAGGTATGTGTTTTTCGATTCTATCCTTTCATTTATCTTATTTTCTCCTTACTAAATTTTACTTAGAATCATTGTTATGTGTTATCATGTTATATTCTTGAAATGCCATTCCATTTTGCACTCATGTGACACATGATGAGCTTCGAGTGGGGTATATGTATACACATAATAATTTCAAATTTTTATCACTTACTAACACTTTGTATCTTTTAAGAACCCATCTAATCTCAATCTCTTTGAGTGCATGCCTAAAGAGTGCACTAGGAAAGAGGTGGGAAAACCATTGGTGCTTCATAGGATTATTGTCCCTTTTGCCACTTATTATCTACACAATTGTCTCCTAAAAACCTTTCCCTTTACTTTTTTATTCTATCTTTCAAACTCTCTAGTCATTTTCCACCTTTTATCCCCCTTTTCCTAACCTTAGCCCATTTTGACTGTCGATTGTACTAGGTTGAATGGGTTGACCTTGTATAGTTTTGATTGAAACTAACTTAGGGTTTAGGTTGATTCTTGGTCGACCTAGCCCACGAACTAGTGAATTTTTGTCTTGAATTATATTAGGTTGACTAGGTTGATACTGTTAGTTGAAACTTTCAAAAGGGCTTAAGGTTAAATCTACCTATATATACAAGTTCATTTCACCATTATTTAGAAAAGAGAAGAAGTAAGAGTTATTGCACATTTGCTTATCAACCATTCTAATTAAGGAGCAAGCTTAGGGTTTCATACCTTATTTGGAGATATGGATATTTTCTTATGGATAAGTCTTTTAGATGTATTGATAGGTTTTGTAGCCTAGAGCTGATTTATCCTTTTCATCCTTACATAACATAACAACCTCTTACAAATCACCTTGGCCAAGGGAGATATTTAGGCTTGGTGGGTTCATATTCAAAATTAAGTATTCCTAATTTTTTTTATCCTTTGTAAGAGTAGATACATATGCATTTTTACTTCTCTTCCATGTATTAATATTCTGTATATATTGACATGAGTATATATCTATTATGCATGTTTAATTTTATTATTTCTAACCCTCACTTTGTCTCACAAGATTTAGTGAGAACTAGATTAGATTTTATTTACATGTTATTAGTTTAGTGATATATCAAAACATAGGACTCCTTAAGGGTTATTACATGATTTTACTTGATTGGGGGCTTTAGAACCCTTCATAGCATTATTTATTATAATAAGAGATCCCTTAATCGGGTCTATTGGATCCCCATATTGGTCATGTTCCTAATTATCTAATGTATCCCCAATCAAAATTTTATGGTATGCTTTATCTTCTCCAAGTTAGGATTGATTTATAGACATGATGCATTTTTGATTTCATTTCAAACTATATTATTGTAAAACACATTAACATCATTGATATCTTACTAAGGGTGGTTCCTTTTCTTTAGTCTTAAGTGTGTTGTGGTTTCATTATTCATTCATCTACTCCTTTGCAACTATTATTTACATCTATACAGGTGGTATACGTCAAACATCAAGCTGATGCTAGTTGATATTTTCTCACTCTCCTCTTTACTAGCTAGCACAATTAATTAATCATAGATTTTATAAAAGAAAGTCCATAATAATTTCACATATTTGAATAATAGAGTAGATACAAAAATAATTTGATGTGTTCTACAAATATTGGGGAAAATCTAACTTGACCTCAAAATGGCTATAATCACCATAGCCTTATATTCAGTTCAATTCAACTAATGTGTAAAATCTTCTATTCATACTATATTATTATAACTCAGATTAACATAATGTATACCCTACTAAGTGTGGTTATTTTATCATAGTCTAAATCTTGTTTCAGTTTCATTATTCATTCTTTTATGCCTCCATAATCATTCTCTACATCTATGTAGGTCATATACATCTAACATCAAGGAGATGTTAGTCAATAGTTTCCTACTTTCCTCTCTACCAAAGAACATAATTAATTAATTATATATTTTATTAAAGAGATTCAATAAACATTACACATATTCATGCAATGGAGTATTTACAAAACAATTTGATGTATTCTAAAAAAAAGGAGGAAAATCTGACTTGACCTCAAAATGTGGGAAATCGCCATAACCTTATATTCAGTTCAATTCAACTAACTTATATAATGTTCTATTTAGACTATACTATTCTAACACACATTAAAACCATCAATACCTTACTATGGTTGGTTCTTTTTCCATATTATTGAGTTTTTTTTGGTTGCATTCTTTATTTGTGCATGTCTCCATAACCATTCTCTACATCTATGCAAGTGGCATACATCAAACATCTAGGCAATGCTAGTTAATAGTTTCTTTCTATTCTCTTTATTATCCATCACACTTAATTAATCATACATTTTAGTAAATATATTCCATAAAAATTCCAAATTTTTCGTAATGGATTAGTTATAAAATAATTTGATGTATTCTACAAAAAAGGGGAAAAATCTAACTTGACCTCAAAATGGGTAGAATCACCATAGTCTTATATTTATTTTAATTTAACTAACTTTTATCATGTTCTATTTAGAATATATTATCGTAACACAAAATTAACATCATAGATACCCTAATAAGGGTGGTTTCATGTCTATAGTCTTCAACATGCTTCTGATTCATTCTTCATTTACATACAATGTCACAACCATTCACTAAATCTAAGTAGTTCATACACCTCTAATATTGAGCCAATGACGGTTGATATTGTGCACTATGAGTGTAATTTTCATAGATATAGAATTGTTCCTTCCTTATAAGGACATATGTTTTTAAAGTTTAATGTGCATTTCATATGTTATTTATTATACATAGCACAAGTTCTATGGAACATAACATAGAAGATAAAGTCTTTTAATGAGAGATATGAGAAATGATGCTATGATTGTCTTTTCATGTCTATTCATTTTGTGTTTGTCTTATTAAGAATTTCACCAATTAATATATGTTGTTTTTATGATCTTGTGCTTATGCAGTGATGACTTAATGCTAAAATGTTGTGTTCACAAATAACTAAGATACATTACAATTTTATACCAATGACTACATGCAACATTGAGAATCACATTTTCTATACCTTAAAAATATTTTAATGCGTGAGAATGTAGTGCATAAAAAATGGTTAAATGAAATATTATCCTTATATGTAGGAACAAATGGAAAAAATTTGGGAACAAATTATATACATCCCTTTGCAAAATCTAAGACCAAATCTATTTGATTGCATCTATCTCAAGTGGGACAATTTTCCTAATGTCAACAAAGATAACTTGTGGGTTGCATGGGTTGATGGAAATAGCATTAATGACTTCATGTAAGGAGAATAAATAATAAATTTATTCCATAAATTTTTTTATGTTTCACACCATAATAAAAATGCACCTATTCTTAGCAGGCATTGAAGGATCAATTCCATACTCAAATATGTAATGTAGCGACCTCTTGTTTATGAGACATTGTGGGTTTCAATGGAGATATTTGTATGTTTCATTTTTATTCAATTTTTATATGGTTTATTCAATTTCCATGATGATTTATATGTATGACAAATCCATATAGATATTGGTGTTCATATGGGCTTGAATATTTCTAGGAAATCGATGCCATGCCAAAAGATAAGTATGTGCTTCCCAAGGTGGTAAAGGGTATCTAGTCTAGATAAAAACATATAAATTGTGGTTGTCATTATCATTTCATCACACATCATATGGTATCTATATTTTACCATGCATTCATCATTTACAATTAATTATAGCACATAAATACATATTGAAAACATTGTCATGGCCAACAACATGAATAATTCAAAGGTAAGAAATTATTTTACGCTCCTTACATCAGCTTAAAATTGAATGAATGGTTTCACAAGTTATTGTTGTTGGGAATGTCTATTGATTCTATCCATATTAAACATCATAATATGGTACATGAATAAATTATATTATTTAATGGTGAAAAATAGCAAAATGACATAGATAATATAGAATGTCGGATCAAAGAGGTAAAATATGTCTACAGTCATGACGATGAAAAAATCATCCAAGAGTGGATGTTGGAAAATCCTAACAAGTGGTTTGTATATTGGTGATAAAACATGGGAGAAATTGATGAGGATGGGTAAATCCCCTTCATATTGGGCATCTAATTCCTAAAATAGTTGGAATGGTTATTGAGATAAGGGAAGTGTGACTTATTGGTGATGGATTCGGCATTTGGCATGAATGCAATGAAGGTTTTTTTTGAAATTTTGTAACATAAGTTAACAATGTAGATAATCTATAACATTCAAGATAATTTTTCTTCTCTTTTTTTCTATAGTTATAGTTGTACACATTAATAGTGTTTGATTTCAAACATGAGGTTTTTCCCATTTCATAGGTAATTATGTCATGGTTGTGTATTGTCAACACTAGCTCGTGGATGGAAATTCTTCTATAAAGAGTGTATTTTAAGGACATTAAATGGAAAATAAGTGCCTTCATGGTAGATGATGTCAATGTAGAGATAAAATCTATCAGGTGCATTTATATTTTATTTTCACACATAATGATGTTCAGACTTTTATCATAACATACAATAGTACTACCATATATAGTTAAGTATTAAAAAACTATTGGACCTTATAGTTAAACTTTAGATTGTGATGTCTACTTGTGTACTTGGTATGTTTGACATGTGTGGCTAAAGAATTGATAGCAAAGGTGTGAGATGATGAGGTGAGACACACAATGTTCAATGATTTGGGGTTCATCATGCATGGTTATGCTAATGAGTACATAGATAATAGATATTCAAAAAGGTTTGTAGACATGTATCGATCCACTTAGGCCAAATTCAATAAATATTGGATAAATAGGTTTGGAATGTGGTAGAGATGTTGTCTCACACTTCCCCATGATGGGAAAGAAATAATGTAGTAATAAAATATTACCATTCATAATTAAAAAAATCATTTATTGATCACAATATAGACTTTAACACCTCAAAGGGTAAATTGGTTGGTCCACTAGCTTACCACAATATTTTACATATATTAATTGTGGCTACAAATTTTCAAAGACAATGGCTTCCATAAGAACTTCAATGTAGAAAGACTTGAACATATTTCATAGGTGAAGGCATTGGATATCTCAGACTATAATGTCACCTTAGATAAAAATGATCCTTGTACAACAAGGGTTTACAATATGAAACATGAGTCATTGCATTATCATGTATATATTTCCAAACCATCTATGTCCATGTGAAGTTGCCCTTTTTCAATCTGAGGCTTCACCTGTAAACATGTGATAAAGGTGGACTTGATAAGGAGGGGAAAATATGTAGTTGTCAAGATCACATGGGATGTTGCTATGAAGTGCATAAACAACAATGACACAATTTACGATGTAAGGTGGCCTTCAATTTATAATTTTTATCTTGACAGTTTTTATATAAATGTGAATAATATAAATTATCTTCATTGCATAAGACATACACACAAGTTTTCAAATTAAAAATGAGGTAGAAGAGGATGAGGATGTTGATTGATTTAACATTAAAATATAATGTTTATCGGGTGTGGATATGTGAGGCTCAAATCCTATAGTTAAAGGTGTGATGGTAAACTGGGAAAATGACATTGAAAACCCATTCAGTGACCCTCAAAATGTAAGACCCATATCTATCCATAATCATATGTTTTAATATTTTATCAATAGTTATAACATGATTCATTTCATTCTATGAATATAACATACATGATAATGAATATAATGGCATCGAAGCACTCATATGTGAAACATGAGATATTTTCAAGAGATGTGTCATAATAGGGCAGACTGTTGAAACATTGACATTTATCAAAATCAGTATGGAATATCTATATAACAAGGTGTAGATTAGGGCATTATTAGTTACATAACCAATGGTATATCCATTTCAATAAGTTCATGATGGTTATGGAACATTAGTTCATAGATAGAGAGACTTCGTAGAAAATATGAATATAAGAAGATCAGACATTATGGCATAGGAGAACGTCATTTTTACTCACCTTCATCATAAGAATCATTGATAAGAAATATATAATGCCAAAATAAATAGGGCAGAGAAGTGAGATATGGATAGAAATAATGTAGAGGATGCAACTTGTTTGTCTCCCTTTGTATGTTTGAATGATAATAGAAGTGGTGCATAAAGATGTACATTGAATATAGGCCACTCTAATTATATCATGTCATGTAATTGTATCTGGGTTTTCTTGTACCTTCCTATTTTATAATGGTAATTATACACTTGCCCATAATTGTCACCTTCCCATTTGCCTTATAAAAAATGTCACCTTTATTATGTTTTTTTGTTCACTGTTAACTGCATTTACTATCTATATCTAATATTTTATGCATTATGTCACCTAAATTTTAGAATACCTTTGTGTTATTGCATAATCCATTAAATATGAATAATAGGTTCATCTTGTGTGTGCTATATCTTGCATATATTTTAAAAAGTGATACTGAGTATTATCACCTTTATTATTCATTTTTTTATGAATTGGCAACACTAAATTATTATAGACACTATGTGTATTTGATTTATCAATCATTTGGTGTGAAGATATACCAAATAATGAAGATGTATTGATAGCATTGTCTACCTCCATTACCTAACATATGTTGATATTTAGGCCCATATGACATTCATTGTCTTCTTTATGCTTGTTTTCAATGTGACATAAATCATTTGATCAGTCTCATTTTCTATCTAATGGCTAATACTTTCTAATAACCCTTTCAATATTCTTTTAAGGTCTGCTTCAACCTCTTACACTATTATCAAATAGGTTTTCCAAATTTCCTTGTATTAGGTCCATATTCATGTTATATTAATTATTTATTGGAATCCTTCTATGAGTTCTGATTCTCAACTACTTGTTTTATATCTACAAATACTTTTTTACTTGTAATTAGGTATGTCCACAAGTACTCTCTTAACTAGGTCTATTTACACTCTATTGACCTTCTTTCCATAACTTGTTCTCAAGTGAGAATTTATCTTTGAAGACTTACCATCTTTAGATTGATTATATAGGACTAATAACACTCTTATTAATATCTTAATTTTCTTTTCAGTATTATAGTTTATATTCTTCTACTCATAGTTCTAAATTGATCTATAAGGGTTTGCTTATCCTATGAACCTTTTAATTATTTATTAAGAATATTATCCTTATTGAGACTAGCTACCTACAATGATCACTTTATAATGTTTGATTATATACCCATATAAAGATCTAAAATGATTCAAGATAGTTATTTTAGATCTTATACACCTTTGATACTCCAACCTTCACTTTTAGTGCATGCATCTACAATTCTCTCACAAGACTAATTTTAGGATTGATTGATCTATATGCTTAGGTTTAATCCTATTTTTACCTACTTAAATAATCTTTCATACCTTATTTATTTCAATATTAAGACCTACATTACTATGAAACCAATCAAGGTGTTGGTTTCACCTTAATATCTCAATTATGTTATTGGACCCTATTCTCAACTTAGTGCTAACTAACCCTCTAACAAGTCAAACCTCAAACCAAGATTAATTAAAATTGGTAAAATATTTATTTAGAGTTATTATATAAACATAAAGGTGATCTAAATCTTATTACAAGATTTATAACCTAGTATCTAAGAAAACATTACAAAATTCATTGATTGCTTTTTTAAGCACATACACATACAAGCATAATTTAGTACAGTCATCTATAAACCTTTCCTCAAGCCATATTTACACATATAAAATACTTAATCATATCATAAACTTCATTTTACACATTCTCAATCAATTTTATATAATTTCACTTATTATATTTGAATATATGGGCCTTTTAATGAAACTAGGTTTTTAACATGTACAAAGGATTTGAGATATTAAAAATGATGATTCATAGTGTCTCTACACTTTATGAAAGATTAAAAACATATATAATAAGATAATTCACATTATCCAACCTATCTAATACATATTTGATGATCATACACATCTTTTTATGTATTTTCACAAGTCTAAGTTCGATTGTATGTTACTATATTTTTATTTTATAACCTGAGAGACTATAATAAGTTTAATTGATCAATTTTATCCCTAGTAAAATTAGAAGTGGTTGTAATATTATTAAATATTAACTTAAAAGAGGTTATTTTTGCTATGTATAAATGGCAACATTTCCATTTCATCCTATTTGACATTTTTATTTACAACCCTCTGTAACATTAATATACAGTCATGTTCTAAAGACCTTCAATGCACACATTATTATAAGAATACAATAAAGATGTAATCACACATCACAAAGACACCATAATATATTTTCCACCAAATTAATACCTTCATTTATTGATGAAATATTAACATACATGTACAGACATAAGAGTACCTTGATTTCTACATCACAGACATGAATTCTCTCTTAAGCAGACCTATATATCAATCTTATCACACTTTATCCTTTTAATTATTCATTGATTTATTAATTTAGCCTCTTTATAGATGATATTAGAGGCTCATTTCTCTCAAATAATTACAAATATATTCCATTAGGTTATGAGAAGACCTAGTCATCATCAACAATCTTTAATATGTGTCAATATTACCTATTCCAATGTAGCATTATTAATTTATAAACAAATAATGAGGAGTTTAGTACATCTTATGAGAAGAACATAACCACAATTTTATCAACATGTAATATTTTCAAATACATATTAAATTGAATAACATAGTCAGATAACACATAAAATTTTCACAAGTGGTGAGTAATAAGTATCCATTCTCAAACTATTTTCTCATTTCTTTAATTTTACTCCACCCTGTGTATATAATCAATAAGAATAGAGAGATCAACATATGCTAATATTTTTTATGCATCATTATAAAATAATATTTATAATCATATCCATTCTAGATTCATTTCACATAGATGTAACATTCATTTATAACTCATTAATCTAAATATTAGTGGATACTTAGTAAATCAATAACATGGTTTCCATGAAACTACATCATTAGCACATGAAAAGTAAATTATTATACCATGGAATGTTTTATATTTTTTATGAAATTAAAGTTATAATCTGAGTTATACTATTTTATAATAAGATGAAGGCTAATGTTGTCAAATAAATATGTAAATATGTATTTATATGTATACATATATACATATACATAAATACATATATGTATATGTATGTATGTATACATGTGTGTGTGTGTGTGTGTGTATGTATATATATATATATATATATATATATATATATATATATATATATATCTATGTATATGTATATATATATATATATATATATATATATATGTATGTATGTATCTATATATATATATATGTATGTATGTATCTATATATATATATATATGTATATATATATATGTATGTATATATATATATGTATATATATATGTATATATATATATGGTTATATATGTATGTATGTATGTATATATATATATACACACACACACACACACACACACACACACACACACACACATATATGTAAATGTATATATGTATATGTGTGTGTGTGTGTATATATACATATATATATATATATATGTATGTATGTATGTATGTATGTATGTATGTATGTATGTATGTATGCATGTATGTATCTATGTATGTATGTATATATGTATACATATACATACATACATATATATACATACATACATATATACATACACAAACACATGATAAAATGGAATTTTGTGGTTAGTGAATATCATATATCAATTGAAATGTGTGTAACCATGTTTTTTTACATATGAATAAATATAATTGATCCAATTTTGAGTTGATTTAGTGCTTAGAAGGTTCAATAATAAAGATTCAATCTAAGCACTAAATCAACTCAAAATTGGATCAATTATATTTATTCATATGTAAAACAACATGGTTACACACATTTCAATTGATATATGATATTCATTAACCACAAAATTGCATTTTATCATGTGTTTATGTATGTATGTATGTATGTATGTATGTATGTATGATGTATGTATGTACACATACACACACACACACACACACACACACACACACACACACACACACACACACACACACACACACACACACACACACACACACACACACACACACACACACACACACACACACACACACACACACACACACACACACACACACACACACACACATACATACACAAACACATGATAAAATGCAATTTTGTGGTTAATGAATATCATATATCAATTGAAATGTGTGTAACCATGTTGTTTTACATATGAATAAATATAATTGATCCAATTTTGAGTTGATTTAGTGCTTAGATTGAATATTTATTATTGAACCTTCTTCATGCCCTATTTTGATGTATATACAAAGTCTTAATAGTCACTTGAATCATGTGTACATCAATGCATGCATTAAATTTGAGGATTGGAATATGATGTAGGTGTATGTTGATGAGTAGGATAAACATGTTTCCTATTAAAAATCTCTAACAACATGATCATCATCTATCCTAACATTTTGGATGTGTACAAGAATATACATAGAGATAAATACCAATAAAAATGACTTATAATATCTCAAAAAACCATATATTGATGTTACCATCTGAGAATGAATATTATTGCACAATTTCCTATCACCAGGGCTTTTTACCCATGATCTATGATCGACCAGGCAAGCTTAAATAACTAACACCTTTAAAAGTGTGTACAGTGTCCACTCAATAATGAGGAGAGTCATGGTAATAGACTTGGGATATTAACAAAGTTAGATGGTTGATGGGTAGCTAAATATGGCATAAGGGTAACTAGGGGAAGAAGGAATCAAAGAAGGTTATTATGATGGCTGATCTAGGGTAGTCATGGACTCCTTCCTAGGTAGAATTGTGAGCATATAGACAATTAAATGACCAATTAGTTTATTAGAGACAACAAACATGAATCTAAGAATTACTTAATCTATGCTAGTAATTTATTTTGAGAAGGAAGCTCTAGAGGAAATACTTGAAAATTAGGAAGGACATTTAGAAAGAGGCTTAGTTTGTAGGTTTGATAGGTTTTGGCCTTCCTTTCCTATCCTTAATTAGTATATTTATAAATCAAGTTAGTTGATGTTGGAAGATAGTTTTGAATTATATCCCCATGCCATATGATTCTTTATTATGGTGTTTGAGTCCCTTATAGATAGGAATAATATCCTATAGTCCAAATATTGGAATTTTGATCAACATCTTCTTATGAAACCTTGGTTTCTAGATTTTAATCTGTTAGCAAAAAATCTCTCTTCCAAACCTATTTGTGTATGTTTTCCTTATCTTCCACTCTAGTTTTAGTCAAAGTATATAAAGGTAGCTATTGGAATTTCCATAGGTAATTTATTAGAAATTGATACATCTTTAAATTTTCCAAAAAAAACCTTTGCTAGGGTTCTTATTTGTTTAGATATTTTCCAGTCCTTACTTGATAAGATTGAATTGAGAGTTAGAGACAAATGCTTTCCTCAAACCCTTGATTATGAGGGCCTCCTATTCAGGTGTAGTAATTGATTTAAAACTAGTCATCTTGTTGATTCGTATTTAAATTCCAAGTGTAAAATGGTTTATTCTTGGTGGCAAGAGGTAAGTGAAAAGTTTTTTACAATTTTTCTCGAGAATAGTCTTATTTTATCCTCAAAATCTGTTGTAGAAGTACTTAAGGAGGAAAAATTAGAAGCAGGGTTAGATGATTTAGTTTTATCATCTCTACTTTTGGAGGTTGTTATTTCTTATATGAAGATTAATTGATTTTTAGATAGTAGAAATATGGTTGGTAGAAGTGCATCTAAAGAAATGTATATCTCTCCAATTTTGGAAATAGCTTCTTTGAGTAAATCTAAAGAATGGATGATAGTAAGAAATAATAAAAAAGGGTGATTTGTATCAAATCCTTCTTAAAATATTATTTTCTCTCAAATAAAAGTGATAAGGGATGAAAAATAGTAAATTTAGCTTAAGGTTTTAGTATTTTTTGTTAAGTTACAGTAATGTTTTAATTCTTAAGATAGATGGTTTTATAAGTGTTAAGTTGGTCAGATGTCTTGATGGTTAAGCCATCAAGCTAGGGATTTTTAATTTTCTTATTATTTTTGTTATCAATTAAGGGTCCTGTAATCCTTGATATTAATCTAAAAAATATATCTCACAAAACCATTTTTATAGATCATCTAAGCCCTCCTTGATGACATTCTTACACTTTTTCAACACAATCCCAAGTTACATGACCATTACCCTTGATTATATTCTTAGATTTATCCTTAAATAACATGATGCCAAGTTCATGAATAATATAATCTCATTTTCTCAAGTTAGTATAGGGTTGTTGAAAAACCCTATAAACCCTAGAATAGGGTTTTGAAGATTAAAAAAAGTACATAAATTTAGTCTTAACAGATGAAATTGTCTAAAACATTGGTTAAAGCTAATAGATAGTGTTTCTAAACTATTTCAATTAATTTTAGGTTGAAATAATAATTTTTTAAATAGTAACAACTAAGTACTATTTTTTCATGTAAATGCATGTTGAGAAGGTTTGAAAAGAAGTAAATTTTATTGTTTGCATGTGTTTTTTAGGATCAAAACCATTATCAAGTTTTGTTGACATTATCTGATCATTATAATATGCCATAACAAATGAATCAATTCATTTATTGATTTTAAATGAGTCTAATCATGTTCAAGAAGGTAGACAGTCATAGATAGGGTCAAGAGATCAAAAAGTGTTTTTCGGTGTTGTATTAGTCTAAATCACCCAAAAATTGGTGTACATGGTTTAGAGATCATTTTATACATTATTAAGTAGCTTTTTAGTCAAAAATTTGTTTGATACCATGAATTATAAAGTCTTCTCTAGACAGACCTAGTCATGGATGGGTTTTAATGTCAAAAGAGTCATCTCTTGAACACTCAGAGACCAGTCCTTGAAAAATTTGGTATGCTAGATCAATTATGTTCTTAACATGAATCAAGTGATCTATTATATGAATAAATATTGAAACAAAATTTATTGTAGATAGCATGTCAAGAACTTGTATTTTTAGACCTATACAATCCTTAAGAGAGGCATAATTGTTATTGAGTTTTCTCTCAACAAACCAATAAGGAAAGATTGGTTTTTTGTCATCCTAAGAAGATTTTATATCCAAGAAAATAGTATAAGTGTCATATGAGATAGAGTATGAAATTTATCTTGAGGTAATTTCAATTTACACTCAATGAAATGTTAGCTCATAGATAGGCTTGTAGGTTTGGTTTTGCTTCTTAAGGATTGTAGTATTTAATTGATCTGAAACAAAATTTCTCACTTTCAAAACTATGGTCCACCTTTGGACATATCTAATGTAGACCCTAATTCCTACAACCTTCATAACCATCATCTTGGATCTCCTTGTAGCTTTGGATCTATTTAATTAACTCTGACTTTTCTCTTTGATATTTTTTTGTGGGTACCTTTCTTTGGATCTTGATCTCTTTCCTTAAACAATCACTTTATTAAATCTCACTCTTATAACACCATTTGATCTTCATGACTTTCATTACTTCATTCTTAACTCAAAACTAGCTCATCATCATATAGTTTCCTAGTCACTAAGGCTTAATTCATGAATCAAGGGGTTTTGATCTCTATCTCTTATAACCCCCATACATACCCATTTCAATAATATAATTCACAAATTAGAACTTTGCTTCTAGCCCACACGTTCTTCTTTGAATATTATTTTCCTAGTAACCTTGTCAAATCACAAATCCAGGTGGTATAAAAAATATAGAAATCCTTCATGCAAACTAAGAATAATTTTAGATACACATTAATTCCTTAAAATTCTTCACAAAGTTGTTTTACACAACTCCCAAGGAATACCTCTAAACTCTCATCATTTATTCTCATTTAGGTCTCTTTTAGGCCTCCTTTAGTACTAATCACCTATGTTAGAACTATCCACAAGGATTCATAAAAAAACTAAAAACACATTAGTATACCCTTTTATCCCTTCCTACTTCATGACAATTTTTATGACTCACTTCTCAATTTGGATATCTTTTCTCTCATAGCCTCCTGACTAACCAGGTCTCTCATAGGCCTAGTCAAATACTTAGACTTATAATCCATAAAATCCATACTATACCACTCTATAAACATTTATATCACTTATTAAATATGAAATTATGATATAATACATAATTTAATTAACTTATAAGGGTTATAATTAAATATATACTCATTACATTATGAAAACCCTAGGTTACTTCTTGTCAGGGATGTGTAAGGCCGAAAGGTCTCAAAAAGTGTTATTTTGAAATTATGGGTAATTTAAACTATGTTAGGACCTGGAATAATTTTTATCCACTATAATATAACTTATCAAATCAGTATTTCTCCTTTAAAAAATATAATTAGGCCCTGATAAGTAGTTTCTCAGAATTCTAGGTTTTTCCAAGAGGAACTATGTAAGGTGTTCTTAGCTTGTTTTTAGTTTCATATGAATTTGAACCCTAAAAATGGTTTATTGGATTATATATTCATTTTTTAATATTTTTAGGCTTAATAAAATTTTAATAACTCTCAAATAATCATCATTACTTTAACCATATTACCACCTTTTGATTGTGTACTAAAAATGACTCTATAGATTGTATAAGAAGATTTTCTCGGTTTCTTGTATTGTAAACACATTTATCAGATTAAAAAAAGGGTTTATAACATATTATATTAAATATTAGAAATTATTTTGATACAAATAATGAGGAAACCAGGATACAACTATTAACAATTCCATATACTTGCCTATCTAGACTGTCTTTTCATAGAATTACTTATACTTACACTATGTATACTTGTTAATGGAGGTACGGACCAAGTTTTAAGTTGAGAGCCTTATTATAAACATTATTGGAGGTTTTATATCATAAAATTTATATTTTAAACACCATTTCATCCTATGAATCATGAAAATTAACTCTATCTACTAACTTTACACTCTTTCCTTTAAATTGTGATAAAAAATAGAGCTTTCCCAATATGTAAGTTACATCTAAAATTTAAAATAAATAATTAAATATATTCAAAGGATATAATAATTACACTAGTCATGAATCAATATTAATTCAAAAATAATCACTCCAAACATTAATTTTTTTTAGATAGGTCTAAATGCATACGAAACACTCATATACAATTTTTGTACAAATCAATGGGTAGAGTTGTTCTACATTTTGAAATTTTATTATTTCTAAACTAATCTCCTCTACCAAATTCAAGATTATCCCTTCTCTTAATCTCATGATACTCCTTATACATGCATTAAAAACCTCTTATATTCCCAAACATGTATATAATTCCTTCTTTCTTGATAATCCAATGCCTAGAGGGTAGTTACTCACATACTATTAAGGGATTTTCTTGTCCTTTTCATGAATTTAAATTTAGAAGAAAAATTTTCACCTTCTTAGGGTCCTCTATAACAATTATCCACATATACCAACATTGACATCTTTTTCAATACTAAAAAGTCTATATAGAATATTATTGCAAAATTCAAATTCTCAAATTATCCATTTTGGTAAGAAACTCTAAAATGGAAAAAATAATTAAAGTTTAAGACATATACCAACTCCAATGCAACCTAGGGGACTCTATAAGACCTCTCCTACCTTCTCAAAATGAAAATTGGGAAAAATGAAACATTATAAGACATTTATATTCTTTGTTTCTTATGATGCTTTGCATCAAGATCCTTTATCATTTTAACACAATCAACTACACAATGTTGAAATTAGTATTAAAATTATTTCTACAATAAATTATGTCCCTTCTCAAGTTATATGTGAATTTTTTTAAATCCATGTAACATAAAATGGATAAAACTCTCTAGCATGGTGCTTATTAGGAATGTCTAAGGACTATGTATAAACCATTTAGATATGTTCCTCACTTTGTTTCTTGATAAATATTGGTGTAGAGTATCTTGGTAAATTATCTATAAAATATAAAATTACCTATGTAGATAATATACACACAATAAACCAATTTTCCAATAGGTGTCTAAAGAGATTAGATATAAATCTTACTATTATATTTTTCTTTTAGGCTTATAGGTCTTTAGGCCTAATTTAGAGCTCAAGTGAGCCAAAATTAAAAAAATATGTCTTTTAACACTTATAACCTATATTTATAATTTTATTTTAACATATCAAATATTTTTTGATCCTCATATCAGTTTTACTCGAAACAAAGAATAAATAACCGTATCTCTAGATACAAGTTTTTCAAAACAATCATCTACAGGCAAACAAAAAGTTAGTCATATATATATATAAAGTTTTAGAGTATCTTATAACCTAAAAACACTTTTAATATGTTATAAATATTATATTATTACTTCTCATAAAATTTTATATCATTTGACATAATATTTTAATATTTATGACCATTTTTGTGACAAAATCTTGAATTTGAGTTTACACAAAAACCAATAGGTTGAGATCTTCAAATTGAATGTGCATAGAGATCATAAGGGGTAGTAAAAATTTAGCACCTATACCTTGGTCTTAGGTAATCCCTCCATAACTTCAATAGTCAAACTGATTCCATACATCAATTTTCATGTGTAAAAACACCCCTGTAACTAACTATAATGGTAAAACATAGAATTGTGAGATTTTCAAGGTCTCAGATGATTTTTCAAGATTGAAATCAATATTAAATCACTTGAATTATATCATAAAAGATAAAATACAATGTAAACCATGTGAAGGAAATGAAATTTCTTAATTTTATAAGGAAAAACAACATTTCAAATACCTACAAAGTCCTTTTCTTAAAAAATAGACCCACAACATTTTCTTCTAACTCTGTAAACTAATGTATTTTGTATTTTTATGTTTGTACCTATCCTTTTACATCTCCCTAGAGTTATGAGTGATTTTTATCACTTTTTTAACTAAACTAATCTTGGAAATTACCTAAACTCATTTTAGATTCTCCTTTACTAGTTGAAACTCAATATAGAAAATTGACCTCCTAGGCTTATCAGGTAGTTGTATTAATGTTTTGTGAACTTTGAGACTATTGTGACCTCAAAAAGGTATATAACATACCTAGATACATAGGAAACTCCATACAGGACCTATAGTATTCTTATATAAGTATAAACTATTATAATCTACACCCAAATACACATACATATTTGATAATTCAAATTTATAGTTTTGGACGGAAACACTCCAAAACCCATTAAATGACCTAATACAAGTTATAAATGACAAAATAAAAGCTTATTAAGATTATAAAAACCTCTTTAGACTACTAATACTATTTACAATATCATATTTTCATGCTTTCAAGATGCACCTGCATCAAATAGTTTCCAAATACTTTCTAGACATTACTCACAAAGTTTTGAATGATTTTCAAGCCAAAGTTGAGATATGAGACTTTTTGTTTCAACAACTCTATCATAGGGTTTTAATGGTATGTATTAGACGTAGTATATTAAATGTGATTATTTATAAACATTATGACCCTTATTATCAATCTAGTAGTATAAACACAATCCTAATAACTTCCCTCAACTTCTCCCATTTCATAATCAACCTCATGCAAAATTTCATACATATATCAAAGACTAAAATGGCCATAAATGTACAAAAATAGGGTATTTTTTAGGGTTATAATTATAAAGGATTAATTCCAAGTATTAAAACACTCTAATTTTATTTAAACTCTTTGTAAATGTAAGATTAATAAGATTGCAATCATTCAAATAATAGTATGCCTTTTTTCTAGCATATTGTCAATAGAATTGTATCTCAAGTCTTAGTATTGAACTAGTATTTTAATTGTTACATAATAGGATTAGAAAAAAATAAAAAATAAAATTTATTCAAATATAACATTCCAAGTACATGACAAAAATATTTTTCTCCCATGACAAATAGTTTTCCCTTCATTGCAAGCACTTGCATTATTTTGTGAATAAATTTATTGTAAGTACTGATAAAATTATAATATCTTTAGCTAAATTTATTCAAAAGTATTAAAAAAAAATTAAAACTTAAAATTCATTTAATTTCACCTCTCTATAAAGTTTCATTTATTTTTCATGGTTAATTTTCAAGATATAGACTCTTCATAACTTGTATTTTTTGGAAATCATCGCTAAATGTTTTCTTTTTTTTTGTAATTGTGTGGTAGGTGTGGCTTTAATGTGAAAAAAAATGGTCAAAGTTTAAAAAATAATATAAGAGTTATAAAATAACATATGAAAGAATATGTCAATCCTAGATGATCTAACTTTGGAAAAATATTTGATGAGCCATAATTCATATATGATGGCCAGTATTATTAATTAGAGGGGGCTTGAATACATTACAGATTTCATCCATCCTAATAGTTTGAGATGGTCTAATGTTATTTTACATCACAATAGAGAATTTAATTTGTACCACATTCCTATGTCTAGTTATAATTTCCTGACACTAATAGAAAGGCATGGTTGTGACTTCTTCATACAGTGGTACTTTGAATGGTCAGACTATGGTACAATTTTTCTAGATGTTTAGAATACTCTTGGCCCCATATTTGCATACAAAAGGTCAGTCCTAGAGATATGCTTTCCAAAAATGGTATCAAGTGATCCTAATGTGTATCCACACCTAGATAAAGTTCAAAATGTTTTCATCAGTGCCAAGATCCCATTTAGAGTGCATTATGAAATTTTTAGCATTATAAGTAACCATCCTAAGCTAAGGAGACTTTGTTGGCACACCTATTTGCAAAATTGTAGAAAAGGTACATAATTTCCCATGCCAAAAATTTTAAACTATTATGATGAGACCAAAGAGTTTCATGAATATAGCCTCTTTAATTCTTTAATTAGGCTAAAGGCACTAATAGTGATGGTGTGTACTAGCCATTAGGTAACAATGTCAATTCAGACAATGAATAATGGACTTATTATTTGATGAAAAGAAATATCAAAAGACCTAGCATGTTAATGAATTATTTAAAATAACTATATTAAATTTACTATTGATGAAGATTATAACTCTGAAAATGATTATGATGATGTCTCTATTTATACAATGAATTTCAATCTTTATTGATGAATTAAAAAATGCATACTTTGTATTTCATAAACACTCACTCTTTATTAATGACTTCATTAGTTTTTATGATCCAATTATATTTTTTTTTCACATGTCAATTACTATATCTAATGCATCAAAATCATATTTTTGTGATATTTTGGTATTCATGTATTTTATATAATGAGTAGTCACTCTTTACTGATGACTTTATTGGTTTTTATGATCCAATTCACATTTATTGTACATGTGACTTGCTATAGCTAATGAATTCAAATCATATTTTTATCATAGTTTGGTGTTCATGTAAGTTTTAGAATTGAATTTATAGCCCTTGGATTTTCTTATTCACTAACCTTATTTAATCATAAATTACCAATTATTCTTTTTTACAATCTAAAAATTATTCATACTTGTAACTAGGTTTGTAAGTAATTCTTTTTTAGTATATATTAACCCTTTAATTGAATATTATCCATTTGTTATTGGTATTAAAATACTAATGACATAATACTATATATGAAAAGAGTTATCTCTATGGTCCCACTCCTCTCAACTTTTTTAATGACTAACCCTTTTTATACTCATTATGGATGAACACAAGGTCTAATGAATTTACATACTAAATATCTATACCCATTATAAGACTCGCATACCTCTTTAAGAACATATTATAGGTACCACCATATTTAATAACTTATTTATTACTATTATAAATTTTGGAGCATGTTACTGATGTCCCTTTATTTAGACTTCTTTTTGAAGACCTTATTTTACCAGTTTTATATCAGTCAACAAAATGTACTTTCCACCAAGTCTTGTACCCATGTCTATGAGTAGTAGATGGAAGTATCACATTTAATAAATCCAATAATATTATCATCAGAATATTTTTACCCCTTCTCATACCTTAGTTTTATTGGATCATTTTTTTAGGGTTTAGACCTCCATTTAGACCTTAATGGCTTTGTGGACCTATACCTCTCTTACAACACACTCCTTAAGATTAAGTTCATTTGAATATTTAAAGGATTGAAATATTTCCAATTTGAAATATTTTCTTCCAAATTCACATAATATTCATAACATATAAATATTTATAGATAGTTCATTCATCTTAAAACCTTTTAAGATTTTGTTTGTTCATACACACAAAGACTAAGTTATATAGTTATCAATATCTCACTAATGACAATGTATTAGGATTTAGGTATTCTTAGTATTATTTTTCATGAACTTTAAAATTTTCATAGTCTATCTATATTAACAATAAACCAATCTTAATTTCACTGGTTTATTAAAAGAGAGATATAAGCACAATTCTATCTTCTTAGATATACACAGACATATTCTGATCTCCTTAAATAAACTTATAATAAATTAAACACCAATAACTTTGATTTTATTTACATAATGTTTTTAAATTACTATTAAATAAAAAAACCTTTAACCTAACATTAATTCTAATAACAACGCAAAACCAATCAATCTTCTCTTGTCACTATCCTTTTTAGTGGACACCTACAACACAATAATACACAATCCTATATATAAGTCCTTACATGATATTAAAACTCATAATTATGTTTTAATAATTTTTAAAATATATTCATTAAGATATATAATAAGTTTCAATTACTTTCTATGGATGGCATTAAAGTTAGAGGTTTTTTTGTCTAAACCCTAGACATAATCCTGCATAGATGCCTAGAAAATCAAAAATTGTAGATTTTAACTTGTAAGGAATTTAATGGAGTTTTAATAGTTGGATGACATATATTAAATATTATTATAAATTTTTTATAAATTAAATGTTTTGACAAGTTATAAAATTCTATAAACAACTTCTTAAACATGAATGTCACATATTATTAGCAAAAACAAAAACTCGAGAGGTAAAAAATGCAATGTTCATAAATTTTTATGATTTTAAAATAATTTTAATTTTTTTTAATATTATATTAAGTAATTTAATACTATTTCACATAAACTTCAAGTCTCATACATCCAATAACTCACACAGAAATGCATCCATTTATCAGACTATTCTTCAGAAACCTTATTTGTAGACTATAATAGACTTTAATGTGGTAATGAATCATGGAATAAATAAATAATAGATTCACCAAAACTATTACATTTTTAATATATTTTAAACTAATAGGGATTATCCATGAAACTATTATTTATTCATTACATATGCAATAGTTTACAAACATACATTTGCAACTCCATAACAAACACCTACAAATCTCTTTTACAAACCTATCAAGACCTTCATAAGGTCTTTTATACACCTATTAATTTAATTTTTACTCATTTATTTAATCCATTTTTATTTAATTAATATTATCCCAACATACAAGGTTTTAATCTTAGTTTGGTTGTTCGTCCTTGTTCCTTGTTTTCAACTATCCAAGAAACTTGTAACAACTTACTATTTTTAAGTTTCCAACATATGAAATCCTTATATTGATATCGATTGATGAAATTAAATCATAAATAAGGTTAAATTTATTTACATCAAGGTAATAACTCCTTAGGATCAAAACAATGCTCCATATTTCACACATAACATGTTTAAGACACTCAATAAAATAAAAATTGAAGACCATGATCAACATACAAGGCACCATGTTACACATACAAACATAGATTACAATAGAATCTAACATGTTCAACCTATAAAAAGGAAATAAAATATGGGATACCATGTTCCAAATAGAATACAGTGAACATAAAGAAAACATACAATACATGCCACTGTACATAATAAAAACATAATATGTAGTGGGAAAAAAAAGATGCAAGTTATATTATAAACATATATTTATAGGGATTCCATGTGTGTACACCTGTAACTAATATTATGTTCATATTAAACAAGATTAAAAATTAGAAGTGAATGTATTAATTGGTTTTCAACTATTATGAGAACCATATAGAGCATAACACTCATAATAGTCAATGGACGTAACTAGTTGGCATTGTTTATGTCCATAATGTCAAGGTTACTACCATTCACCCCATGAAATTGAGAAAAAAAAACATCTTACTCTACCTTAGGAAGTTTTATCTCATAGGCATATATGTAAATAATTCCTTCATACTTTATCTACGTGGCCTCCACAATCATGGAGTGATTTTATGTAAGAATTGGTAGCTTTCAAGTTCAGACATTTGTATTGAAGTTCCATCTTCTCGTCACTCAACGAATAAATGATGGTATGAAATTATAAAACCTCTTTATTCTTCTCATCAACTATCATTACCAAATTTTGAAAATTTCTCCTTACACTTTGAATAATCTCACTCAACAACTATATTTCTAAGATTAGAGATTTATTTTATAGCAATGCTAGTGATAGATTCAAACCAATATGATCTTTAAGTGACAAGGAACCCTCACATCTCAACCTTATAATAAATTCATCAAAGTCATCTGGAATTTGGTGGCATGCATATTTATCTTCACTACATACAACTTATTCAAAATAGAGAATCAATCAAAATACACAACCAAGGTAGGAGTAAATATATATAGATAGAAAAAAGCATGAAATAGAATTGTCAGTTCATGAAAATTATTAAAACATTGAATGTTTCATAATTACTCATAATATTAGGCACTACTCTTATAAGTTAAATAGAGGTTAATCATAATGTATGAACATCAATAACCAAGAAAGAAATGTAGGAAAACTAACCTTTGACATTCATGTTACGATCATTCAAAGTGTTGCATTCCTATAAATTCATCTTCCTCTTTCACGAACCGTGGTCTTTAGTCATTTGGTGGAGGTTAATTCATGATGCCTAAAAAATAAATACATGAAACGAGAAAAGTGATAAGATGAGGTATAACTCATGCTAAAATTTATATATTGCATTTCATCCCACCATGGTTACTTGATAACATACATTAAGTTTATTCAAACATGCACACTTAAATATTAAAGCTTGAAACACTCAATGCAAGAATTAGGGAAACGCATGAACATGAAACATGAGTTTTTAACATGAAATACACATCATACATATAAACATGATTACATGAGAAAATTTTAACATCAACAAAATAATTATCCATGCACCATCATGAAAAACATCACTAAAATTAATAATAACTAGTAAAGAAATATTGAATCTAGTAATCGATGGAATACTTATTTACCAACATAATCGATGAACAAAATGACTATATATAAATTCTATGTACAAATAATAAGTTTGATTTCATGTCACATAATCCAAATCACAAAAATATGTATATATAAATAATCCTGTCCAAGGTGGTAAAAATATCCATTTTCATGGTATGGCCAAGAAACTTATTCTAAACAAGGTACAAATGAAACTTAACTCATAATAAATGCAAGTATATGCATATATCACCCTCCCTTGAAAACACTTGCATTTGAATTTATCATTGTTAAATACTTTGATAGATATAAACACTAAGAAAGGTAAAGATTAAACTCTCTAGATTGCTTAATAAAATGTGTAAAGCATACCTCGAATAATATGACCATGATGCCTTAGATGGCATCTCACCAAGTCCATCTAATTCCTGCATTAAATTACAATTTAAAAAATAAAAATCTATAATGATGGGGTTTAATGAAATAATAAATGAACAAATAAAATGTCATGTAAGAGTTTCTCACTATGATATCATTCTAATCATTTATAGCATTCTCATTGTACAAAATATCTACCCTAGGGTTTTATCCTTTGTTCATGGTCTCTCTCTACATATGATCGATAAGGAATTTTAAATCAACATTGGTGGAAATTAAAAGAATAGTAAATTATTTTGTGGACATAGTCATTGATTTTACTTATGCAAGTATCTCTTTTTGATCAATTTTTTTTCAGGTTCTGCTGATAGATCTTTTTAACTTTCTATTGCAAAAACTCTCTCAAAATAAAATGATCACCATCAATGCAACCAATCTTTGGGTCATCTCTCTATAAATAATGTGGTTATTAGATAATAAATATTCAATTCAATTTTGAAAAAATGTAAATGAACTTAAATTTTTCTTCATGGAAAATATTCAAAAAATTACATTATACCTGACATCAATAGTTGCCTACAAATCTTCCTTCCTCTTCCTATTGTCTCTCTCACTCCACTTATCAACTATAGTTTTTCCATTGTATATAATATTCCCTTCTTCATTATCAATTTTCCATGCAATCATATGTAACCATCACATCATTTAATAGCCTTTAGAGCTATCTCACTAAGATTACTCATGATGGATACATTCTCCATTGCCATCCATGATATTTCAATCTTATCTTTCTTTTTGATGCTCTATTTTTTCAATATATTTACTATTGGTCTACATTTTTTTTATCTTTTAATGATTAATTTATCCCTCATTTTCTTTTTCCCACTACTAGGATACCTTGGGGGTTTCCTTGGAACTGGTTGTCGATAATGAATCTGAAGATGATGAGCATTAACTCTTTCTAGTGACCATAATGGATGACCATTGTCACCATAGAATGTGTTTCATGTCCACAACAATCTATAATGCACATCCCACTTGTCTATAACCACATCCACCATCTTATATTCTTTGCCAAATAATTAAGCACCAAAGAATTCATGTTAAAATAGAAGTATAAATGAGAAAATTAATGAAAAGGTTCCCAAAGATAATAAAATGTTCTTATAAGTTTTAGTTAATCCTCAAAATAAAATTATGATGTGTTTAAAATTCAATCACTATTTTCATCATCAAAGACTTCATCATTGGCCTCATCATCAACCTTATTAGACTCCTCATATTCCTAATCTAATGCCTAACATATATAAGTTAATCCATACATGTATGATGTAATGAATATGCAAGGGTGTGATGAAGGAAAAAAATAAATTATTCTTAATACTAACATTTGTCTGGATGAATTTGTTATATGTGTCATTATTAACCTCACAAATGTGGCCTCTCTCTAGCTCCTCTAACTAAAAAACATTAGATAATAATGTGGAAAACCATAAGGATTGTCAAAATTGGTCTATTTTTTATTATTGTTTTAATGCAACTACAAACATCTATGAAAATGACAAAATAGAAAAAATTGATTACTATCAATGGTTGTTATATATCTATGGAGACTGGCACATCTAGATAGTGATGATAACCCTCCCTATCATGGAACTACTCCTCTATGTCTCTTTGTAATATTAAACATGGCATAAAAAAGCACATGGATGAAATGTTAGAATTTAATGATTGTAATACAAATGTGAGAAGTCTATTAAAATTTGCATGGCCAAAACTTGGACAATCATGAGAAGTACATGTGATGCCCCCTCATCCACATTGATATTCCCTACATTTACATTTATATGGGGAAAAAATTCAAACACCCATGAATTTTGCCTTACCAAAAATTGGTGGCCATGGAGTGGTTGTCTCGACGTCATGAAAAATGCATTCCCACTTGTGGAATCACTATTTAAAACCCTCTTTTCATCTCCAATATATCCACTAAAAGGGCCAAATTCAGGTCATGCCCACAATGAGGAATGGTTACTAATATATGTTTCCTAAACCTATCCATGTAGGAACTAGTTAGCTTTAAAAAATAATATTGGAAATAAAAAAATAAACATAGAGGGTAATAGATAAAATTGCATACCATCTATTTTGCCTCTATGTATATCTCTTGTAGAAATTTATTTCTTTCAGGATCATCCATCGTAACTTGCACCAGTCAATGTTCAATTTTTTTTTTAACATAGAAAAATGTTCTTAAATTTTTTTTAGTCCTATGGTTTTCAACATTAAAGTTTGTTTAAAAACCACACAAACAAATCAATAAAGAGGTCATGATAACATGAAAATATGCCAAGATTAAGAGGCATGCATGACTTGTGCACCACCTAACTTATAGGAAAAATATGTGGGGATCATAAGTGGAGTATTTCTAGCCACGAAATATTGTGCATTATTCATAAAAAATATATAATACTTAACAACATTCAAAGATGAAATAGTCATATAAGTGTACATTAATATATTAATTTTAGTCCCTTTTATCTATCAAGTAAATACCAAGTTTAAGTATTATATGGTGTTGATTTGTAACAAGAAATTGTAAGGACACTTGGAGGTTATAATTGTTACAAATAAAAAAAATCATTGGTTACATAGTGAACTACATGTTTGATTAGTTTTAATCCTCTAATGATGTGCATAAATTCCAACCACCCACCTTGTATGAAGTCATAATCATTCAATATATTGTGTATCTTTCCAATGTATAATGTTTATAGTTATAGAAAAAAAAAAATCTCATTATATGTGTTTTAATATAGGCTTTCAATTGTTTATAAATGTTAATTATTTAATTTTCTTTCTTAAATGAATTCATATCACTCTAGATAGTCTCTAAAGAGTTTGATGTATATGTATGTGACCTTATGTCAGTGGTGAAGAATTATTGGTTACCTTTATTTACAACTTCATGTGATGAATAATTAATCTCTATAATGGGAACATATTGTGAATATCCATATTTTTATTGAAATTGAGAATGAAAATGATGTTGAAAGATCACCAACACTTGAGTAAATGAAAGCAACTGATTAGATTGATCTAATCTAGCTGATTGTAGTTTAGGTGTATGTGTAGAAAGAGTTGTGGATTCATAAATTGGGATGAATGGAGGATTAGTAAAATTTATATATTAGGAGATATAAATGGAGTTACACCACCTAGCTTATGGGAAATAAATTTTAGTATTATAAATGGAGTATTTATAGCCATGAGTTGTTGTGCATTATTCATAACTAAGCCCTAGAATTAAACAACATTCATAGATGAATTAATCAAAGAAGTGGAGATTGATAAAGTCTTTCTAGTCCCTTTAGATAACCTTTTGATTATGAGTTTAATTATTTTATGGGGTTGATTTTAGGCAAGAAATTGTAAAGACAGCTCAAGCTAACTACTTCAAAAAATAAAAATAATTCATTGCTTGTAGAGCATGAGACATGTTCTATTTATTTTAATCCTCTAATGATGTGTACAAATTCTAATATTAAACATCGTAAGAACTCATACTAATTGAATTTATATTATGTATCTTTCAAATGTATAAAGTTTAAATTTATAGTAAATAACATACATTTCACATTTACATTGTTTTCCTTATGTTCTTGTTCACTATGTTGCATTTTTTTCTATTTGGTGGAAATACTCACTCTAGTCATTTACAAATTAATTTAACAATAGTAAATTCACTTTATTTTTTGCTTGTTATTATGCTTCCCCATCACTATAAGATGTCAATTTTTAAATGATGTGTTCTCCCCTAAAATGTTTTAATTTTTGGATTATTAGAGATCCCTAAACTATTATCTCAATCTTTAATAAAAAATATGGGAAGGGAAACTCTTATATCTATTAGCTTGGGCATGTTGTTCAATGAATGACTAATAGAATGTGTGCCTTTTTTTCTCCATTTCTACACAAATTTAATAATCATACTATTTTATGGAGAACAAAAGTAAAGGTGTCCTTTTAATAAAAATATATGAATGTGTCCTTTCACCTAATTCATTAACATATTCTATCAAATAAATAATGAATTTATAATGAGACATAGCCAGATTGTGTGTGAAATTATCTACATTTAACCATAATAGATCTGAAGGTTTCCTTCGATAAGTAAATATGTAGAAAATTAGAAGGTGACAATACTATTTCATAATAAATATTAAACAAAACTATATTATTACTTGACAACATTAAAAAAACCATCATCTATGATGCACAAGTTCAATCCCTGTGGTCTCTAAGTATTCCATATATATGTAGAAGCTATCATAAACATAAAATATAACCAAAATTTTAATAATTTGATCAAGATGATAGTATAAATCCTCCACATTATATTCAAAACCACTAGAAGGATGTATAATATTGTGAGGCATTAGTTTATGTTCCAATAACTAGAGCATGGGATTGAATGTGTGCCAAAATGTGAGATCAAAGACATGACACAAAAATCCATCAAAGCATAAATATAGAAAGCATATACTCATCAAATTTTCTATTCCTAATAGTAAGTAAAATTTTGAAAATTTATTCATATCTTATGAAATAAAAATAGATTTAGAAATACTCCACACAATATTCAAAACCACTGTAAAGATGTATAAGAGTGAAAGGAATAACTCTATGTTCTAATAATTAGAGCATGGTGTCTACTTTGAATTGCATATGAAGTATTTAACAAAATGCCTCAATGAAATTTAGATTCATGGTATGCAATGATTATAGGCTAAGAGAAAAATGGACATAATTAATTGGTGGTATAAATATTTTTACAAAAACCATTGAACCAAAATAAATCCTAGTCAAGGAATCTTTACCAATACTTTGAGAACATGTCACAGCATGGCAAATTTGAATATAAGTAAATTTTTTTTATGAAAATACAATCAAAATGGGTAATGGGAAAGACTATTATGTGAGTAATTCCATTACTACATTGTTGGCCAACAAAATGTGGAAATATTGAAGAGGGCCATTGAAGAGTCACGTCAAATTATTCATAAAGTTTCCCAATGTATGAATAATATATGAACATTTTATATGAATTCAAAAATTAATCATGTCCATAAATCAATCCTGGATTGGATGGGATAGATTACACCTACACTTTTGATTGGGGGAATACAATTGTTAAGCAGGAACATGACCAATGTGAGGATCCACTAAACCTAATTAGGGGATCACTTATCATAACACGTAGTGTAATATAGGGTTCCAAATCCTATAGTCTAAAAAAATCACATAACAAACCTAAAAGAGTCCTATGATTTAATTTTTCACTAATCTAATAAAAATAAAGGTAAATCTAATCTAGTGCGCACCAAAGCTTGTGGCACAAAGTGGGGGTTAGAAACAAAAAAAATAAACAACTAAACTAAAAATATATAGAAGACATATAATCATGTCAATGTATATGGATTACTAATATATGGAAGAGAAGAATATATATTCTCTATTTATCTACTATTACAAAGGAGGAATAAAGTTAGGAATACTTACCTTTGAAGATGAACCTACTAAACCTCAATCTCCCCCTTGGCTAAGGTGCTTCACAAGAGATTATTGTGGTATGTAAGGACAACTGAGATAAATTAGATCTAAGCTACACAACCTATCCAAGCATCCAAAAGAGTTATCCACAAGACAAGATCAGACCTTTAAAGAAAGTATTGAACCCTAAAGCTTTATTCCCCAAATAGAATAGTCAATAGGTAGATGTTCATTCACACTTATTCACTTAATTATTTTCTCTTATAAAATGGTGGCAAATGACCTTGTCGATATAGTGGTAACTTGCCTTGAAAACTTTTGGGAATGTTGACAGTACTAGGTCAACCCAATTGACCTAGCATGTTTTTGGGGCTAACTCTCTAAGTATGTGTTAGGTTGGTTGAAGGCCAATAACCTCAAAGAAAACAAAAGTCCCAAAATTGTACTAGGTCAAGTTGGTCAACCTAGTATAACCAATAGGTTAAAAGGGTGATAAGGTAAGAAATGAAGGATAAATCATAATAAATGATGGGAATAAAAAGGACTAATAAGAATAATCTTGGGTTTAATGGTTTCAAAAGGCTAGAGTGTGGATGACAAGAGGCAAAAGGAATGGAAATCTTATGAAGCACTAATGGTATATCCACCCATTTCCCGATGCACCCTTTAAGGCATGAACTCAAAGAGATTGAGACTTCATAGGTTCTTAAAAGATAAAAAATGTTAGTAATCAATAAAATTTAAAAATATTGTATATACATATTCCCCAGCTGAAGCTCATCACATGTCACACAAGTGCAGTATCGAATGGTGCTTCAGAGATAGAACATGATAACACACAACGTTAATGTTAAGTAGGGTGTAATAATTAAAAAAAAGATAAGTAAAATAACTATATTGAGAAATACATACCTTTAACTTACCTTAGTACTGTAGATAAATAAGTAGATTACAATAAAATGAATGTGTCCAATGTAGAGTACACTAGGTGAACATGTAGAAGTTAGTGAAAAAAATAGCCAAAAATAAAAAAAATTGGAAGATAGGCATATGATAGTAGAAAATAATGTCTAGGTTATCCCAATTTGAACACGTTTTATGTTTTGCAAAATATATGAGCAAAAATAAAGATAAAGGCAAAATAAAGAATCTACCTAAAAATAAATGAAAAATTTGAGTTACTAAAAAGTGGTTTTAAATAAGGAAAAAGAAAATTCATTTTGCATTTCATAATTTTAAAGAGAGAAAAGAGAGCTTTAAGACCATACAAGGCTAGGATGGTGAGGGAATGATAGACTAGATGATAGGGACACCCAGAGGTGGCAACAGGTGTACTATAGGTATACAACTATAGATCTCAAACCAATTTCAAAATTTGTATTGAATTAAGTGAATTTTTGAAAAAAAATGTTTTTAAGCATTTATATAAGTTAAAATTTAATAAAATTATATTCTAAGGGTAGTAAATAGGAAGATAGGAAATGGGGTTAGAAGGATATAGGAAGAAAATGAGAAGAATGCACATTTTGGGGAAAATGTATTAGGTTAACACACAAAACATACTAGGTCGACTAGGTCGACCTAATAGGTTGAAACAGTGTAAAATCCATATGGTCGACCTAGTAGGTATGGGTTCACCTAGTGTAATATGTAGGCTAAAAATCTAAAATAGAATGGGTAACTAGTTTGTGAGGGTTAGAATGAAAACTCAGAACTAGTAGGGGTAAAATAAGAGGGTTGACTTGGAATTTTGAAGTCAATTATGACAAAAATAAGGAAATTTTAGTCAAACCAGGTTGACTAAAGAACCAAAATAAGCACAAAAAAACATGTAGGAAGATGAAAGAGGGCTAGAATGGCCCAAAATTACTAAAGAAGGGAAAGAGGGACCAAGTAAGCTGGAAATAGGATAAAATGAATAGTGTAAAAGCAATTAGGCTTGTTTTTAAATTAAAATTGTAAAAAAAAGTGTAAAGAATGTATTGTTGTTATGCATGACATAGAAGAACTAATACATCTTTTGTCGTTTCTTAGTTTTAGAGATGGCAAAGATTTTTAAGGTTAGTGGACGTGTCTTGGTTACTATATTTGCTAGAGAGATTGATAGATGGATATTGAGCTAGATTGGTAGCCATAGGTCTAGGAGGTATATCTGAGATGTGTAGGATCCCCCTTAGCACTGACCTATTAGTCATGTTCATAGGATGTTGGGAATGGTTAACTAACACCTTCAAATGAGAGGTGGATGGGGATGTGATAGAGGTGGATATCATATTATAGGATTTCCATGCCATCTTTGAGCTACCCACAATAAGAGCATCATTGACCACATAGATACCAAATAGCTTATAGGAGAGGAGAGCCTTAGCCATATGGGCTATGAGTTTAAAGAAGATATTGAGAGGATAGAGAGTTATTATGGATAATGTGTGTATATCATATATTCTAGACCTCTAAAAGGTGGTAATAGACATTATCACATAGTGGGTATTTTATAATAATTTGGATGGCAAGGTAGCACTATTCATGGTAGCCTTGAGTAGGATGATGCTAGAGGAGGGAGTATTATACTATCTAGGTTCTATTATCTAGGTCCAACTCATTCATGATCTATTTGAGATGTTAGTTAGAGGGTAGAAGACTATGGGACTGATCATACTAATGACAACATGGATATATCTAAGGTTTCCCATGTACCAATTGGTTGGGTTACCCCATGAGATTGATGATAAGTTACCTCAAGTATGGAGATGGAAAGAGGACCAAGTATCATGGGTCATGCCTCATGTATTAGTGTTATAGTCGATGAGATGTGAAAACATTATGTGGAAGTCATTTGGGCACATCGTAGCTACATGGGTGAGTTGGCACACATTTTCATCAACAATAGAGAGGAAAGAGATAATTGATCACTATACATGGTGGAGAGAACCACATCTGATGGCATGGGTGTTAGGAAAGATGGGTCTACCTCATCTAGGCATGAGTACCATATTTGATGCCTAATGAGTGGGCTTGGCATGTGAGGGAACCACGAGGGAAGAGGGGACTCAAAACACTAATAGTGAGGCTAATACTAAGATTATGTTGGGAGTGACCATGGAATAGTTAGGCTTGATGAGTGTTAGAGGAAGAGATGGAGGAGGTAGTGATACTAGATAAACCACCACTAGCCGCATAGCTAGATTGAAATCATTCACTGAAGATATGGTAGTGAAAAAGATAAGAGAGAGTGGAGACTATAGACATCCTAGATGATCTCATAGATGTACCAAGGGATGTGTTAGAGAGACCACTCAAATGGAGGTTAAGATGGACATGAGCCATGACAGCTAGGTTTGAGTTAAGGAGGTGACTAACTAAGGAGGTACTAAGAGTCCATGAAGATGGACAAACTATGCTAGGTAATCATGTTGAGGAAGATATCATAGGATCTAAGACATAGATAGGTATGAAGATGGTCAAATTATTTATTAAATTTTTAGTTGGTATTAGAGAGATATAGATAGATATTATGAGATAGATAGTGATTTAATATCCATCTAGTGTAATTTTGTAAGTGTACCTAAGGATGAGGAGGAGAGATGGGGGTCTCTAGTGAGGGGAGAAATCCATGACATCCTAGATGAGACTCTATAACCATATGACCCCATGACACTAGAGGATCTAAGTGTACCATCTACCACAGATTAGGTGAGCTAGTTTAGATTAGTAGGCAAGGTAGTAAGGTAGATACATGTGTAGAGAGAGAGAGAGAGGGTAAATCCACCAGTAGAGATAGGTGAAGATGAGAGATAGGCCTAGTAGGCCTTGGTAGATGAGAGAGATATACATTTATATATAGTTACATAGATGATGTAGGCATATATAGCAATGCAAACTCAGTTGACATAAGCACATATAATGACCCAAGATGAGTTGGTGAAACCACAAGTGTAGATATCATTCCTATAGGGATAAGTAAAGGGTTTAAGATATTAGAATACCTCATTATAGAGTACCATTAGGAGGATTTAGATCAAAGCCTCAATAGGCAGCATGGCTAGGCAATGAGATAGATAGGACAAAGCTTAGCCCTAGTGTTGAGGCTTTGTATATGGTTGTATCAAAATCATGGTCTCTCTCTCTCTCTCTCTCTCTCCTCTCTCTCTCTCTCTCCTCTCATCTCTCTCTCTCTCTCTCTCTCTCTCTCTCTCTCTCTCTCTCTCTCTCTCTCTCTCTCTCTCCTCTCTCTCTCTCATCCTCTCTCTCTCTCTCTCTCTCTCTCTCTCTCTCTCTCTGTGTCTGTGTGTGTGTGTGTGTGTGTGTGTGTGTAATGTATCATTTTGTCTTATTTTTGTTAGTTATGCATGTTGTATGTATGATGGTTATTTTTTGTTTATTATGGTTGAGGTTGTGGTTGTTTGGATATATTTCTTTCTAGAACATGTATTTTATATTTGTTGTATATGCTATAGGAAATATATGTGGTGTGGTTTCTTTTCTATAATTATGGAGTACACATGCATAATTAAAAATAAATAGGTGAAAAAGGACTTGGAAAAATATAATCAATCAAATAAATATACTACACACTAGTTTAAAATGGGAAATGTATAATAACAAAAATTGACTAAGTATAAAAACCCAATAAAATGGAAAACAAGATGGTAAAAGGGGATTTGTTTTTAAACCAATGTAAAATATTTTTGCACCAAATTAAAAAAAGTAAAATCATATTAAATATCACATTGAGAAGTATGAAAAATAATGTAATAAAATGGAAGGTATGTAAAATGACACAAATGTTAATAAAAACATCTCAAAATTAAGTCAATAAATTATACTATTTCATGATGGGAAGTACAAAAGAAAAACAAAATTTGGAAAAACTTGGTCTTAAATTTATCATAGTAATTCAAGTTGGGAAGTATGATAAATTTAATTAATGGTTGTAATCTTACATATGCTTAGAAAATAAGAAAATAAAACATGAAATAAAAATGAAGTAAGCATAAAAGATACTAAATATCAAGATGGGAAGTATTTCAATGACATGTAACCTCATAATCAATTGAATTCTATCTCATATTTGACACATGTAATTTGGATGGTGACTTGTTTATTATAAAATTTTGTGAGGAGGGCCAGGACCTATCCATTGTTTTACACTAGAACTCATAAAAGAAAAACCAAAGGGGTACCAAATCAACATTAGAAAGTAGAAGGATAAGTAATGGTAAATCAAATATGTGGGTAATAAGATGGAAAATATGTTAATTTGTGAGGAATTTTAGGTCTTATCTATGGTCTTACAAATTAAATCACAAATGAAATCTCATGAGGAGTGATTAGTAAACAAAATAATATTTCCCAAGATGAAATATGAATGAAAAGGAATGAAGAAGGGAGTGTAAGAATCAAGATGTAGGCATCTTATGATAAGACCTTAGGAGGCGAGAGGCATACTAAGGACATGAAAAGATACTAAGGGACTAGTGGTTATATATGTACATAGGAAACTTACTTGCTATAGACACAAAGCTTTGTAGGTAAATAGGTTTGATACTAAGATCAACTCATGATGGTATATTAGTACAACGAAAAAGTAAATTAGACTTACCTTCCCACAACATGTTCCCTACTTATCAAGACCCATTACAGAGCCATTGGTCTACTACGAAGATTGGTTACTTGTGTGAGAAGGTAAGTAGCACTAAAAGATTTTTTTCTTCACCTCTTCTAATCTTCTGGCCTACCACACCCCAAAGGAGCTCAGATTTATTTTGAGGCTAACTATGGAATTTTATCTTTGACTAGAATAAGGAGATGTGCTTTAAATCATGTCCTTTAGTGTGATTAGACTTTTGATATCATTTACTTTTGTTTAATTGATTTGGATTTTAACTTTATTTTGAAGGATTTTTAAGATTCCTCCTCCATACGGATTTGGAATGACCAATCATGGGAGAGATAGTGATACACATGAATGACATTTAGGCTACGACTAAAGGAAGCTAAGTATCCCAAGATAAAAAATTGACTAGAACACTTAGGCTTGACAATGAACTAAGCATGTGATCTCAAATATCAACTATGTATATGCTTATTTTGTGTAGAAAAGAAGGGAAAGAAGAGATTCAAAGGAGGATTGGTGAAAGGAAATAGTAATGAGAAATATTTTTTGCTAATTGATCACATGGTAATAGGAGATAGTAATCAAATGGAAGAGGGTAGATATAACCAATTCACCATGATAACTATCTATGAAAAATAAAGATAAGAAAGTAAATAATCATGAATAGACAATGGAAGAGTTTTGATAAAAACTCTAAAGGAAAATAAAATAAATGATAAGTGAAAAATAAAAATGATAAGGAAAATACAAGTATATTCAAAATGTAAAATGATAACATAAGCCAACTATAGTACAATAAGAAGAAGAAACATGATTTAAGATAAGAAAGAATTTGACACAGTGTCAAATGATATAATCAAGATAGAAATAAGATTGGATCACACATTCAATCCAAACATAAATGAGGAATCACCATGCATGTGCTCACAAATACTAGTAAATCTATCCACACACATTATCCAATACATCAGATAAGTCTTTATGATTCTGAATACATACTACTTCTAAGGTCTCATCAATATTTAGTGAATTCTAAGAAAATACTTCTCTTATAATCTCCTCAACTAAAAAAATTAGGAATTCTCAAAGGATCATGCTAAGGAGGAAAATTAGGCAAAGATTGGTTAAGAGAATGTGTGTAAATAGGATCTACAGGAGAAGAAGGAATCATAGGTGGAAAAGGATTCATGGGTGAAGGACTCATAGGTGGAGAAAGATCCACAAGTGAGGTAGGGTCCACAAGTGAAGGAATCATAGGTGGAGGCATAAAAGGTGGTGAAGGGACCATAGGAGGTAATGGAACCACTAGAGGTGGAGCCATAGAAGAAGGGGGATCTTTCTTGTAGGAATGACCTATGGGAGGAATGGTAGAAGGTCCAAGAATGAATAAAAGGTGATCTCTAATATTTTGTTGAATAATATGGTAATGATTAGTATAATTTGTGTTAATAGGTGCCATTGATAATATACCTCACCATACTTAGGTAGATATTTAGGAAGTACCTTTGGGGGAGGTATGGATTTATTTGATGATGGGGAAGAAGGATACAAGGTATTAAGGTATTATCACAACTTACAACAATGGGTAGAAGAGTGATTATCTATCCCATGGAAGTAATAGATATTCCTATGAGTGGTTTTAATAATACTCACAAAAGGAGGTGAAATAGGATTGGAAGTAGTTAAAGAGGACTCATTGAACCATTTGTCAAATAAAGGATCCATCTTAGGAAAAAAAATCAAACCATAATTCAAGGAGGGTGATGATGGGTAAGGAGTTAAACTAGGATCAATAGGAGGAGAATCAAGGAGAGGCTCATCAATAGTAGTAGAGGAAATAGGCTCAACTAGAGTGGAAAAAGGAATAGGCTTAACTATAGTTGGCCCTACTAAAGGAGGGGTGGGATTTGTAGAAGGTCTAAGGAAGAGTACCCTAGGTATGGAAAAGAGATAAGGTCTGGTCATAACATAATCCAAGAGCATGGTCATAAGTGGTTCTTTAAAAACTAGAGGTATCAGTGACATCTCTACCCTATGATAAAGATGAAAAATTCAAGAATCAGGAACTATAAAAGAAAGAGAATGATGAGATGCATGAAAAGATTCAAGTAAGGAAGAGCTATAATGAAAAATCTCAACATCATGTGCCTAGATAAGTCTGCCTAAAAGAGGATCATATAAATAATATCCATCATCATAATCTAGATTATGAAGATTGATGACATAGATCGAGATGGCCTTATTATCGAAGGAAACTTGGTGAGTAGAGTGCCCAATCTTGGTTAAGACTAAGGGAATGTCATCATAAGGAGGCTTGAAAGAATGAGTTTTCAAGGAAGTAAGAAGCTATGAAATGAGATGAGGTGAGGTGAGAGATTAGAAGTTTTAATGTTTAAGTCAATCTCATCAGGCTCATCATCATTAGAATCTAAAATGTTGGGAGTAATGCTACCAATGAGCTCAGGATGCCCATTGTAACCTCTAGTTGAGTTGATAGGAAAGTTGAAATGATATGACTCATAGAATGGAATGCTAGGAAAAATTTCAAGAGTAGGAATCTTGAAGACACCATAGTCATGGAATTGTTCCAAATTCCAAGGGTTAGTGTCTCCTTGAATCTTACAAATGGCTATGTTATGAGGAAATTTAATGCATTGAAAAGCAAAAGATGTGATGGCTCATATATGTTGAGTCCATATCCTACCAAGAAAAATGTTTTAGGAAAGGGGAAAGTCAAATATCATCACTTTCACATGAATTATGATAGGTGGTATATTAATGAGAAGCCAAACACACCCTAAAGCCAGCTTTTACCTTCTATCATATCCTTGACATGTGTTACATGTAAACTTAAGATTACATTCATAATACCTAATAGTCTTATTGAAATCAAGGGAAGTGACATAGGTTATATCAACCTCATCAATCAAGGCTCACTGAACTTGGATATCACTTATTTGGATGCTAATAAATAATGGAGGATCATCTACATGAAGTAGATTCTCATCCAGAATGATAAATTCATAGTAAATTGTAAAGAAAGAGAAGTATCTATAGTTTAATCAACATTAATGGACATCTCTTCACATTGTTGTAATATAATATCCTTAGATCTAGATAAAGTAGCTCTTCATCCTAATAGATGAGGGTGAGGGATATTCATCTTGAATAAGAGTTGCATGAGGTGGTTTCTATGATGTGGAGACATCCTCACGAGTTCAAGAAAAGTTATCTGAGATGGAAGATTAGTGAGTTCCATAATGGGATCCCACTCATCATAACCCATAAGGATATTGTTATATATAGGTATGTAATGATTAATAAGGTCTTAAAAAGGTGGATCCAAAGAACATTTAAACTTATGTTGATAAGAATGAGAAGGTTGAGAAGAAGTTTAAAAATTATATAGTGATGAAGAAGTAGTTAGTTTAGATTGATCTTAATTTTTATAAGAAGTGTTACTATAAATTGGATTGTCATTAGTATTATAATATGGTGGGAGAGAAATATAAATAGTATGAGATGTGTCATCCAAGGGAGAATCAAAAATCATATTGTCAAACGAAATGAGATCTTCATGCCCCAACTCATTTAAATGAGTTCGAGAAGAATCTTAGATAACACAATATGTCTTATGGGAAAGAGTGTAGATAGGTTTTGAATCAATGAAATCCACCACTATTCTCATATTGGCAATGCTAACCACATTATCTTTGGAATTTGGTTCAACAAGAATTTCTAAGTTATTGGTGGAAGAAGTGGGCTTGTCTTGACTTTCTTGGATTGGTTGATGATTAGTCAAAGGGTCCTTATAGATGGCTAAATTAGTGTTTTATTAATTTAAGTCTTGAGTTTTATCATGTGGCTTATAGTCTTTAATATAAATCTCATAGTTTTGTTGATGTTTATGAAAAATGAAATCATGATCAAAATTTGGACCAACAATAAAGTCCATGGATAAATTGTGAAGCTTTCTAAAAGTCTCATAAGAGTGACCCCAACTAGCATGAAACTAAGAAAACTTATTAGGATCATACAATGATTTCATAGGTTGAATAGGATCAAGATCTTGAGGGAGAGATCTAGGTAGACATTTAAGTAACTCAATTGAGGATAAAGACTTATGGACATTAATTTTACTTGTTGAGAAATGAGGATTAGTGAATTTTTGAGAAGGATATGGTTCCAAAGAAGGGGTAGGAAGGATAGCTTGAACATTGTGAATAATGTCATATGAAATGTTAACACCATCATTGGTAATGTTTTGGGTTTTTTTTTTTTTACTAATAAGTAAGGGTTTGTGGAAGGTTGGGGTGGCTCAAATTGATGCATGAGGAAATCTTGTCTTTTGGCTTGATCGATAGCTTCTTCCAAGGTATGCAGAAAAAAGGTATAGACTCAATATTTTAATTTAGGAAATAAAGAATATGTAAAGAGATGAAAGATATTATCATCTGCTATGTTATGTTCACATTTATTTGATAAATTATTCCATCGCTTAACTAAAGCTTTGGTAGTTTCATTTTCATTTTTTTTTGAAATTGATTAAATGGGCCAAAATATTCTTTGAAAAATCACTATTTTAAAATTATTGAACTAAAGCATTTACTAAGTCCTCCAAACTAGTGATAGAGTGTCTTCTAAGTTGATTTTACCAATCCAAGGCATCAACCATGAGGGTTTTGGCTAAGGGTTTGGTAGTGGAAAAGGTATGTAATTTGACCCAATCCTTGTAAATATTTCCAAATGTCTTGAGGTGAAGGGTAGGATCAGTTGATCCATTGTAGGAAATTGTAGGTGTTATACTATAATATCAATGTTAGCAATTTTAGTGGTAATAAGTTCATTTTTTAAATTTTTAATGACTTTATTGACTAATGGAGGTTGAGGAATGAGATTACCTTGAGAATCTCAAAGAGGAGGAGGAGGAACACTTTGGTTATGTGTTCCCCAAGTCATTGGTTGAGGATGGGATTGAAGATTAAGAAGGTGGTTTTGCATTCGCATCATTTCATTCATATTATGAGCTTGGAATGTGTTTATTTGATTGAGATTTTGTAACAATAGTTGATGAGTTTGATTAGTATTATTAGAAATAGTATAAGTGGTTATTTTGGCATTAGTGGCCTGGGTACCACGATTAGTGTTGATATGAGCTTAAAAATATCTATAAGAATTTGAGGCACTAGTGGAAAAGAATTCTTGTGAAGTAAAAGATGAAATAGTAAATGGTTGAGAAGAAGAAGAACTAGAATCATGAATGCCTTAGGTATCAAATGATGAACTAGTGGAAGGATTGAGGATAGTAGATCTTATGAGAGGCCCACTAGATGTAGAACCTACCATGTTAGTCGAGATATTAGGCATGGAGGTAGAAGAAGATAAAGAAGAAGATGTCATAGAATAAGAAGGAATCAATATTCAAGGAAGAGGTTGAGAAGCAAAGAAATTAGTACCCCCAAATCTAGTTGAGAAAGTGGGAGTAGGAGAATGAGGTTCTTCAACTTGATAGCTAATCATGAGGTTATAGATGGTAGAAGGATCCTTCCCTCTATGTTGATGGAATTCCATGATAAATAAAAGCACATCAAGAGTATAATCTTACTCAATATAATGCTCTAAGAGAAGAGGATGGTTTTTCTACAAAGAGTTATGAGGAGGGGTCCCATAATCCATTGTGTGGTTTGTAATATGAACATTACTAGAATTTATGAAAGGAGCCCTACTTTGTCTATGAGATACCCTATTAGGATTGGTAAATTACATCATGTTTATTGACTAAAATTTAGTGTTAACACTAAATAGAAAGTTCATGATGAAAGGAAAAGAGACAAGATGAGAAAGCAAAAGAATAGAAAGTGACGGATAATAGTATTAGGTCTACCTAGTCAATCTAGTGTAAAACAATTACTATAAAACTATACTAGTTCCATAGTATCGACCTAGTTTAATGAATAGTGATTGGTATAAAAATATAAAGGCATTGTAAATAATACTAGGTTGATTAGGTTGACCTAGCATATTGTATAGGGGCTAAAAAAGATATTAGGTTGATAGGGTTGACCTAGCACAACAAATAGGGAAGAAATGAAAACTAATAACAAGTTATGAAGTAAAGCAAGATAATTAAAAGTAATGTAATAAATCATTAATTACTAAAAGGGAATTAAACATTTAATTGAATTGATGCCGGGCAATCCAATTGATGCACACAAAGTAAAATTTTACACTAACACTAGATAATGCAAGATCTTGCACACATAATTGATCAAAGAGCAAGAAAACAACTTGAAAGTATATCTAGCTACTTGATCAACCTAGAATGTTGATTAGATTATTAAAAATGGTATTAAGTGTAAAGGGAAGATTGGTTATAATCAAGGTACTAGATAGTAATCTAAGAATAGTTTAAGGTAAGTTTAGGATGAAAGGGACTATAGTGGAAATGATATAGGCTTGGTATTGGGGCCTGCCCCTTCACACACTACATAGATAATGGTGTCAGGTGCTTAAACAAAATATACAATTAACCATACTTTATACTTAACCAGAGCATCAAGTTAGCTTCCCCCTTGGTGATGAAATATAAGTAGGTTGGCTTAGGTAGTCAAATGTTTAAATGTTTTTTGATGTTTATGTGGTTTGTCCATGTGTAAAAAATAATAAAAATAGTGAAACTAAATGATTAATTTAAAACCACCTAATTAGACTATGTGAGCTATTTTAAACATACAAACAACTAAAAATAAAGATGTGACTAACATATATAGTAATTCCAACTTTGAAACAAGGTATAGTTGAGAAACTATATATACAATCATATAGAATAGGTTCCAAAGGGTTGAACCTATACTATGGAAACAAAGTCTGAAAATTAACTAGGTTGGTCAGGTCAAGCTAGTTATTTTAGAACACACAGAATACAGAACTAGGTCTATAAGGTCGACCTAGTTGATTATGTTGGGAAAGTTTTAAAGACTACAAAATTTGAAAGGAAAGTATAGAAATAGAAAGATACAGATAAATGGAAACTCACATGAGTGGTTTAGAGATGAAAATAGAGAAGATTATTGATCAAGAACCTTGGAGAAAACTACCAAAAACTTGTAAATTGGGTCAAGCTTGTCAACCAAGCAATACAAAAACCTATTGAAAAAGTGCTAAAAATGCACTAAGTCGACTTGGTTGACATAACTAATTGAATAAGAAGTCTAAAAATTTTCAAAAACTACACTGGATTGAGTTGGTCGATCCAATTATCTAAGTAGAGTTCTACAAGTTCTAAAACCTGTACTAGATCAAGCTAGTTGAGCTAGTTACCTTTTCCTACAAACTTGTGTACAAAGATAAATAAATAGGGTTAACAAGGTTCATCTAGCATAGTAAAATATGATAGAAATGATGAAAATAAATGAAATAAGTGAAATAAATCTTACAAGGGTTTAACTCACATCAGGTTCACCAAAATTTATACAATCATAAATGCATCATGTCCATAAATCAATCCTATATCAGATGGGATAGAGTAAACCTACACTTCTAATTAGGGGCATATACTTGTTAAGTGGAAGCATGACCAATATGAGGATCTACTAAACGTGATTAGGGGATCACTTGTCACAACACACTATGTTAGATACAGTTCTGAAGCCTATGGTCTAACATAATCACATAAAAACCTTAAAAGAGTCCTATGATTTAATATTTCATTAGTATAATAGCAAGAAAAGTAAATCTAATCTAGTGTACACTAAATCTTATGGCACAAAGTGGTGGCTAAAAATGAAATAAATAAACAGCTAAACTAAACATGTATAGAAGACATATACTCACATCAATTTAAATACATGGAAGAAAAGAATACACATGATCTATCTAGCTACTCTTAGGAAGGAGGAATAAAGTTAGGAATACTTACTTTTGAATATGAACCATTCAAGCCATAATCTCCCCCTTGGTCAAGGTGATTCATAATAAATTTTCATGGTATGTACAAACAACTAAGATAAATTAGATCTAAGCAACACAACCTATCCAAGCATCCAAAATAATTATCCACAAGATGAGATCATAGATCCAAAGAAAGTATTTAACCCTAAATATTTATTCCAAAAGTAGAATGGTCAATAGGTAGATGTTTGTTCACACTTATTCACTTAATCCTTCTTTCTTATCAAATGGTGGTAAATGACCTTGTATATATAATGGTAACTTTCCTTAAAAAAATTTAGGAATGTTGGCTATGTTAGGTCGACTTGGTTAACCTAGCATGTTTTCAGGACTAACTCTCTAGGTATGTGCCTGGTCAGTTGAGAGGACAACAAACCAAAAGAGATCAAAAGTCCCAAAACTATACTAGGTTGACCTGGTCAACCTAATATAACTGATAGGTCAAAAGGGTACTAAAGTAAGAAATGAAGGATCGAAATAGATAGGACTAAAAATAATAAGCTTGGGTTCAATATTTTTAGGAGGATAGAGTGTGGATGACAAGAGGCAAAAATAACAACAATCTTACAAAGCATTGATGGTCTACCCACCCCATTCTTGGTGCACCCCTTAAGGCATGCATTAGAGATATTGAGAATCAACAAGTTCTTGTAAGATAAAAAGTGTCAGTAATCAATAAAAGTTTAAAAATATTATATCTATACACATTCTTGTACATTTTTTATTTAATATTGAATGTTTTTATTAAATGTTCACACTAACCTTGGAGACACCCAAGTGTTTATTCCTTTCCTGGTAAGCTTGATTTTTCTCCTTCTAGTCCCTTTCCAATAAAGATCAAAAACAAAATGCTTCTAAGTGTGTGTTGTATGAAATTTCTTCACAAGATTCCCCTTATTTTTATTTGTTATTAACATCAAATAAAAACTACCCATCAATCACCCATGACCAATAATAATTTCAAATTCCTCCTAGTTTTGATTATAAAGCTAATCATGAAACTTTGTGTTCATTTCGTGTGTAACTCAATTGCAACCAAGGATGTGAAATTATTTACTATTAACCATGTAGTTACATTTCTTATTGGACTTAACAATGTGTTTTTTATTTCCTATAATAGTTGTGGTTAAGATTACTATTAAAACTATGGTGACTTTCATAATTTGGTTTTGTTTAGTCTTTGGCATTTTCAATCATGGTTATCGTTGATTATCTAGGTTTGGTATTATCTTAATTTGGGTTGGGTTTGGTAAATGAAAGACTTTCTTAATTTCAGAGTGAGCCCTAGATACATGTCAACACACACTTGAGGTTGTGTGTGATAGTTGAACTTGTCTAATGAAGAAGCCTATAACATATATATAAGAACATGTAAAAAAAGGTTTAAAGGAAATAGAAAATTTTAAACCCAACACTTGAAGGATTTTAGAATCCAAACCATGGATTTATGTGTCCTTTTAGCCTTAATTTCAAATCAGGTTGAGGATCTTTCTTGGAAAGCCTCTACTTTTCCTCACCACATGTATCCATACCAGTGTTGCCTCCATGTAATTTGTAATTATTTTATTTCAATAAAAATCTTGAAGTCTCTTATAAGTATTACCAATAGTATACTTCTAAAAAAATTTAAAAACAATGTTAGTTTATAGTATATTATGTGGCTTTGGAGGTCATAGATGGACATCACGAGGCATGCATCTACTGATGTATAGTTTTATCCAATCCATAAGCAGGTTGTCTTTGATAAAACTATCATTATCAAACTTACAATATTTTTTCTCTTGAATTAATTACATATTATATTTTTGAGTTTAACTCATCTAATACTTTTTACATACCCAATATCTACTCTATACGAATTGAGCTATGAAAAGGGTAGGGTTTAATTTTCCCACTACTAGTACCCTATGCAAAATGAAAAATAAATAATATAAATTTCACATCAGGTTCACCATTGACAGAAAAATAAAAATATTAATAACTAAATTTATTGACCTCTCACCCCTAAGTATTTGTCACTACCTCATCGACAAAAATTTAATCACTATAAATAAGACTTCATCCCTACAACATCACTATACCAGCACGTGTCATACATTAGTATTATGGAAATGCATTATTATCTATCCTAATACATTTAATATGGACATTAAATCAATCATGTAACTTAAATCTTAGTCCAATAATAAACTCTTGTCAGTATAATAAATAAATACATTAAATATACTACAACAAAAATTTATATCAAACTTTATGCCAGCTGGTTGGGCTCCTACTATCTAATAGAGAACTCTGATTTACTCATTTGAAAATTAAATTTTGAAGTCATTTCATTTGTAGATTAAATGTAAAATATAGTTCATATGATTCACTTCAACTGAAATTGAGTGCCATATATCCATATATAGCATCTCTAAAATTTGCGGGAGTAGAAACTAAACACACTACGATAACTTAAGAAAATTCACTCTTATTAACCATTTTTTCTAATGTTAATGAAATGTTACCCCAAAAAAAATCTTAAAAAAATAGATTTATCATAATAAAAAGTTTAGCATGTAAGTTTTCAAATTATTTATAATTAAATTAATAAATCTTCTTTATCTAAGACTATTTTACTACATAATAATATTTAGATATTTTAAAATGTAGGCCATCATGAAAATGATAAGATAAGACTTTCATAAAAATGTAAAAAATATATTGCAAATATGTTTAGAAGTTAAAAACATGACACCCTTAATTGAGGACTATAATGTTATGTAAGGTTTCAAACCTACAACCTAGTTTATTATATAAATTCAAAAAATAACCATAAAAATATGTGCATAGAAAAGAGCACAATTTTACCACACTCTTGTGATTAATAAGCAATCTATGACTTTTAGATCAAGTAGAAATAATAGTAAAAGACTTAGTGATAGGGTTATGTCTTTATACACACCAATAAAAATATTATAAAAAGTCCTATAAAAAATAGTTTCATCAGAATATAAAAGATATTATATCAATTTTATCTTGCAAATATTTAAAATTAATAATTTAAAGAAATGTTTTATGTTTTATTTGAATATGACATCTCTCTAAAAATATTTTTTGAAAAAAAAATATTAAAAAGATTACAAAACACAAGAACATGAATGGTATGAATGGGTTTTTATTAAAAAGAAATCATAATCTTGAAAAAGTTTTAGAGGTGAAGAAATAACTTTCACAAACAAAAGACAACCATGCATTGAAATAATATTAGGGAAGATCATGAGTTAAGAACTAAAAACTAAGAAAAAAATGTCATTATTGTTAAAATAAACCTGTTATTTTTTTTTAAGGGGAGAGGGGGAGGAGGAGCGGGGGGTTGTAAAGACAAAATTAATTTAAGAACTAAAAAATAGGGAAACAAGCTTAATCAGATGAAATATTAACATCAAGGGATCATACGTAGAACCTAATTTATCTAAAGATTCATGAAAACATTTAAAAATAGTTTGATAGACACATGGATAGGTAAAGGAATCATGTTATGTGTTAAGAAGATCAATAAATGATAATAATAAAATAAATAATTGTAGACAAATGAAGAAGTTGATAACTTATTGATAAGAGCATCAAAAAAAAGTTTCAAAGAAAGAGATTTACTTTCAAAACTAGAACTTAAACCCATATCTATGTGTCTTTTCAGTTCCTGTGTCAATTCAGATTGAGGACATTTTTGGGAAAGATTTTGCTCTTCCTCACCACAAGCATCCATGCTAGTTTCACCTCAATGTAATCTGTAATTATTTTCTTTCAATAAAAATATTGAAGCATTTTATAAGTATAACCACTAATATACTTAACTAATTATCAAAAACATTGTTAGGCTACCACATATTGTGTGGCTTAGGGGTGCATAGATTAATATCACTAGGCAAGTGTTAGGATCGATCATAATTTACTAGAGCTTAATTTCATGCACAAATAGTTCAACAAAATCCATAGGACAAATATTTAATCACACTATAGTATATTTTTCAACACTCTCTGACTAATAAACAATACGAGAGTTTACATTTAAATAGGAACTCTTTCTTATAATTAAGGAGATCATATCTCCTTAAATCTCTCACCCAACTCCCTAATAACTCACAAACCTATAAGAAATATATTTTTATAACCTATAACAATATAATATATCTAAACCTATATTCATAATATTATTTATAATAATATTACTACAAATATAACTACCAAAAAACTTATTACTATTTACCTATTAGTAAATACACAATGTAAAAGCTAATTCCTAAAATTCCCCCCATAGTTTTTACATGGTGAAAAAACATTCACACTCTCACCTGTAGTATGCTCACCCCTTGTGGCATGCCCTATTTTGGCTCATGACATTAATATAAAGAGAGACTCACCCCTCCCATGGTTTTATAGGTTTATCAAAAACCTTGACATGAATAGGACCCATCAACTATTCACCTCATGTGGTTTTCTAGATCTACCACAAACTCTTTCAATATCCATGAACTAACTTACATTGGTGCTTTATATCCTTTCACAATGTTTTTACATCAAGGAATCATGTTTGGAATTACATACATATCTTGAACAGGCATTATTCTTTTATTATTATTTTACAAACACATAGAAGAAAGGAAAAACACACCACACAAAATGTCACCACATCATTAGTACAGCCCCATCATTGGTGACTAACGAGAGGTCATTGAAAGACCTCATTCCTCTGTGTATCCTCCAACCTCTAGTTAGGGATATTACTTACTCATTTGATGAAGATTTAAAGCTCATCTGCGTGATTTTTTTGAGAAGAATTCCCCCCCTTAATGTGAAATAATACATTTACATAGGATGTTGGGGTTGCCCAAAAATGCATCCTTTTATTTGACTCTTTGACAAATACAATATAATTTTAAAAATGACTCTTTTAATTTTTTTATTTTGACATAAATGATGAAAATAATGACTCCTTATAAAGAAAAAGAATTTTTACAAATGATGACATTATTTTGACACTTTGATTTTTTTATATGACTTTATTGACATATTAAATTGACATGATTATATAAACTTTATCATTTTTATTGGACACAAAATTACTATAAGAAGACTCATAAATAATAACAATTTTAACAAATAATAAACTCACTATTATATTTTAAATACATACATAATATTAGAATAACACTTTATAACCCTTGACTCATTAACATATTTAAATTTGTGACTACATCTTATGACTAATCTTGCGATATTATTCACTAATATCAAAGAGTGATATATTTTATATTACTTATGAATTTAAACCAAAGAAAAATATAAAATATGTATCCATATTTTCAATGGCCCATTAAACACTAAAATATAACAAACCACTATATAAAATACCTAAAATGTGGATTACTCAAACTAGCAGGTAGAGTATATTTTATACATGGTAAAAAACTCAGAATGTGGTTTTTATCAACACTGGTCAAATGAGGAGCAACGTAAGTGGATATGAAGTGTAATTGCTTGACACTCAAGTTTATTGTTGGAATATGTATGATGGGCATCAAGATCTTAATAATCAACTTGCATAAATATAGGGTGATCTATAAGATGAGCTAAGTGTAAATACCAAGGTAAGATACCTGCATATGATTTGTCGATATCATGGCAAGTCTGAAGGAAATCTAGGCAAGGTGGATGATCCTGAATTTCATGTTGAATCAAAACATCACACAAAGTATGCATTAAAATGGGAATAAATGGATGTTCCAAAGTAATATTTGATTCAAAGTATTGAATAATTGAAATCAGATTAGAGAATCTGAAGACTACATGGAGCAACAAGGTTGAACCATAAATATCAATAATCTAATATTGAATGAAACACCATTGGAGCCATCAAATTTGAGTCGATTGTAATTATATAAATTTGAAATAAATAGATCTATTACACCATGCAATAGACTTCTTGATATCCACCTCGATACACCAAACACCACTGATAACTATCAATGTTATTTTGTTTAATATATTTGCTTTATATTATCAAATGAATCTTTAATGTAGATGTAAGCTTGAGGAGAGTAACTCACACACAGGTGCTATTTCAATAAGAAATAAATGAAATAAATATTGTGAATTTTTTTCTAGAGGATGTCACCAATAATTTCATAGATAAATTTAGAATTTCCTCCCTTACATTTATATTCTCATCCAATCATCCCATCTCTAAAATATCCATACTTATTTCTCTCACTATATTTCACTAATATGCCTACTCTCATACCAATGTTAGGATTAATCAAAGTTTACCATAGCTTCATTTCATCCATAAAAAGTTTAATAGAATCCATAGGACAAATTTTCAATCACATTTTAATATATTATTCCACACTCTCTGAATAATAAATAATACGGGAGTTTACATTTAAATAGGAAAACTCTTTCATATAATTAAGGAGATCATATCTCCTTAAATCTCTCACCTAAGTCCCTAATAACTCACAAAAATACAAGTGATATATTAGTATAACCTATAAAAATATATCTCAACAATATAATATATTCAAACCTATATTCATAATATTATTTATAACAGTATTACTACCAAATATATCTACAAAACAACCTATTACTATTTACCTCTTAGTAACTACACAATCTAGAAGCTAATTCCTAATAGTAAGCATTTGTGATGTATAACTCTCTTAAATATATAAGATGGACCACCTTGATTAGACTACCATTAATATCCTTGTAATAGGGTGAGCTTAATTAGCACACACAAACTCAGTATGTGTTGGCATCAACCCAAAATTCAATGTGTGTTGCTGTCAGCCCTAATAGTCAATGAAAAATATGAATTGCCAACCTCTGTCTTACTAATGGTAGTTAAAATTCATAGACAGGGTCAACATTTTATCAAAGACTCACATTTAATTTTTCTTGAGGGCCACTGATAACACATACTTGTTATGTCACCACCAAAAATACATGCAGCTTGGCAAATACAACTAACATGTGATAACTTATGCTAGTTTGAATATTGAACAAGAAAAACACATGATCCTTGTTATGGCTTACCATATCCCTTGTTTCACCATTGTGTTGGTTTTACCATCACCATATCCTATACATCATGCATTTTTTACAACTATGCTTTCACAATAAGTAAAGATAATCTTTTCTCCAAACTTGTGCATATGTGTTTCCACATTAAGCCATATTATATATTTATTTAATAATGTGTTATATGTCTCTATGTTACTTGTTTTTTTACTATGTAAGTTTAGATGTCTTAATAGATAGATATTTTTTCTTACTAGGCCTTAAATAAATGTTATCAGTACTATTAAGTATTGTTGAATATGGCTACTCAAATCCTTAAAACTTCTTTGGAGTAGCTACATTTTTGTACATGGATCTAGTATAACAATGTTTACCATTCAATTCATTCATGACACAAACTATCCCACTCTCATTAGAAAAAGAAATAAATCCATAACCTATTGAATGACCTATGTTGGGAGCTGTGACATCCTTTAAACATCTTACTGAGGTATAGTGAGTATGTAAATTTTTTTGCAACATATAATATGTGACATACGGAGTCAAAAATATCAAAAATATGTAATGTTATGTTTTAATTTTAGACATGTTTCCCCTATGCTGAAATATGTATACTTCATCTTGAAAACTTGTTTTGTATTTGGAATCTATGTGTCATTGTAGGTTGGTAGAATTCTATGTTTTATTATTTCATGTGATATAAACTCAACAAAATGATAAATTTATATCTATATGATCAAATTTTTATAGAGACAACCTATAATGTCAAAATAACAAAACCAAAAAAGGATATATTATCATAAAGATTCAGTTAGGAGTGGCATCCATGAGAGTACACACCATAAGCTTTGTATCAACTAATAGACCATAAAGTTCAATATTTGAATTGACCTCATCTAAATGAACCCTTATTTCATTAGGAAGCGTACCAACCATATTATTATTTTCTTAAAAATTATTAATATTTATGTAAATAATGACTACGCTCTTATTAATATGGAAGCCATGATCACCAAGTCACCCTAAAATAGAAAGACAAATATTGTCATGTCAGTTACAAGAAAATGATATATAAATCTATGTGGGTTAGAATTGGAAGTGAAACTCATGTATTGTATAATTTGTTTAGAATTGGAATTGAAAATGATATACACTTATGTGTGGATTAGAAATGAAAAGGAGAATGATATATATTTGTAAGCATGTTAGAGTTGAAAGGTAAAATGGTATACTTGTATGTGGGCTAGAGTTGCAAAAGAATTATGTTTACTATAATTTACAAGTTAATATGGATTTTATCTAGTGTTAATTATTTTAATCTCATTGTAATGAGATCTCATTTCAAATTTATTTTTAACACGAATCTAGGATGATAAAATTGAATTCCAAAAGGACTCTCTAAATAGAATGAGAAAATTGAATTCTTGAAGGACTCTCCAAATAAAAAATTATGAAATACCTTGAATCATATCCAATAAGATAATTTTTAGTATTGAAAATGGGTTAATTGAAATAGTACATGCAATATAATTAATTAAATGATAGATACAAAAAATGAAGCAAAGAGGTTGTTGTGATTTTTTCTTGATTTTGATGTGCATGACTAACTAGTGCATTTGTATAAATAGAGTAGTTTAAATTCTAATAATTTGATGTTTTGTAGTGCATTGTTAACATTTACAATATGTGTTTAAAAAATACATTTATTGGTTAGTGCCTGATGGATAGGAAGGGCTATTAAAATAAACAACATGTTATTAAGTGCTTAAAATTTAAAATAATGAAGTATGGTAAATTTCTATCTGATGAGGGTCTTCTACATTGTGTACATTCCCTTTACATTGCATTGATAGACAAGCTTGGCTTATGTTTCTACTTGCACAAAGAAATATATGTTTGTGTGGATTTTGATTCATGAATTGTTTTTACCAATATGAAAGAGTAGAGGGATGTTCTTAGAGGTTTCTTGAGTAAAATACACAAGGATGCCATTCTCATGTATGTTTTTTTTCATGATATTGAATTCTATTGTGGAAATGAACCTCTTGAATAAGAATTATCACATGAGGAATGAAAGGAAATATGAGAAATGAGTATGGATGAGTTGGACATGACTAATTTATAAGATTCACCTCTAGATTATACTAAATTAGAATAACATTTTAATGTTATGTTTGATTTTAGAGTGCATGATATTGTCAGTTATGTGCAACCATTTTAATTTTTTCATAGTTGAATGTTCATGTTTTTTGTTGTAGTCATATTCTAAATTATTTTTGGTGAGGCAATATAAAGTTTATTTCATATCAAATATATTATTTTTGGATACATGTTATATTATTTTGAAATAACATAAACCATTTTTTGATTATGCAAAGATGAATATATGTTACAATTATCTTTTGATTAATATGTATTTATGAAATGATAACTATATGTTGTAATTTTATATATTTAACTATCATGGGATACATCCAAAGTATGTAGTAATAAGTATATGTTGTATTCATAATTTTATTCTATTTCCATTAAGAATCTCTATCATAATACAAATTATCAAGTTTTTGATATGTAAATGTTATTTATAGTTGTTTAAACACAATCAGTGTTCAAAACCATTGTATGTGTTATTAATTCATTATTGTTCATAGATTTAAATATTTGATCATTCATAATGTTTACTATGTAATTGTCAAATGAACATTTTTTTGTACTATGGAATAGATGGCAAAAAGGTGGAATCAAATTGTGCAACTTCCACTATAGAATCTAAGTGAGGGTTTGTATGACTGCAGCAATGTCAAGTAGAAAAATTTTCTTGACATTAATGAGGAATAAATGTGGGTCACTTGGGTGGATAGTCATAGGGTTAATGATTTTATGAAAGGAGAATAAAAAATTAAGTCTTTCACTACAAATTTTCATGTGTCACATCACATGAAAAAATCATCAAAAGTTCTTGGAAAGTAGACAAGGATCACACTACCTTGGAATATGTCATGTGATTGACCTCCCATTTTAGATAGAAAGTGTGTGTGTATTTTTATGTTGTTGTGTTTCATTCATATGCCATTTTTATATTAGATTTTAAATTTCCATATAATTGATATGTTTAGCATATTTATACAAATATTTGTGTTCATATGGTCCTAAAGATTCATAGGAAACTAATTCCATGCCAAAATACAAATCCATAGTATCAAAGATGGGAAAAGGCAATCAGTTAGGCTTTAAAAATATAAGGTGTGGTTTTTAGTGGCATTTCATCACATTTAAAATGGTCACTAGACCTGATTATGTGTTTCTCACATACAATCAGCTAGAACACATAGACAATCAAGGTAATCATTGTCATGAACAAAAATATGAACATTTCAAAGGGAATAAATCTTTCTTTTGCTCCCTATACCAACCTATAGCTCAATGAATAGGTTTATAGGCTACTATTATTTGGAATGTCTATTGATTCTATCCATATTAAACAATATGAGATGGTGCATGAAATAGTTTCATTGTTGAATGGTGAAATACAGTGGAATTATTTCCTAAGTAAGGATGACATCTATAATAGAGAAGGACAAATCAAGGAGGCCAAATGTGTCTATAGTCCCAATGATGCATTAATTTTTTAAGAGTGGGTGATAAAAAATATGGCAAGTGGTTTGTCTATAAAGGATTAAATGGGGAAGGGATTGATAAGGATGGGGAAACCCCCTTTGTATTGGTCATCCAAATTCCAAAATATCTCTATTAGTTGTTGAGATTTGGGAATAGAAGTTTATTAGTGATGGATTCAACATTGCTAGGCATGATTGTAATAAATATATGCTTTCAATGATTATAATAGCAGTTGATGATAAATATTTCTTAGCTTGTACGATCAATTTTATTTTCTATTCCTATAGTGTTATGATTGAACATATTGTTGGTATTTGATTCCATGCATAAAAGACTACTCATTGCATGGGTTATTATGTCATGGTCCTATACTAATGACATCATCTAGTGGATGCAAATACTTCTACATAGAATATATTTGAAAGACGTTGAGTGGAGAATGAATACCTTCATGTTTGAAAATGCCAGTGTAGAGATAAAATATATTAATTGGGTCTTTGTTATTTATGTATGCATAATGAATATCATATGTTAAAACTCATAAATATCATTATCACGTTATATTCTAAAGTCTAAAAAATCTTGTACATTATGCATGGAAACATTCAATTGTGAAGTCTATAAATTATGCAACTAGCATGTGTGTTGGGCATGGTTGAAGAATTTGATTCAAAAAGGTGAAACAAGATGATTTAAAATAAATGATTTTTAAATAATTGTTGTAAATAATGCATAAATTTGATAATTAAGACATGGTTAATAGTTAGTTCAAAATTTGCTTAGACAAGTGTTGCTCCATAGGCCAATTTTGTTGAGTATTACGAGTAGCATTAGCTTCACAGGGTTGGAATATGGTCATGATGCTATCATACCCTTTAACATGTCATGAAATAAACAAATACATCCATATAATATTACCACTGACACCTTAAAATATGTTTATTGAGAACCATACTAACCTCTGCACATCATAGGGTGGATTGGTTAGTTCACCAACTAACCACATCTATTTACATATATTATTGGTGGTTATGAATATGAAAGGAAAGTGAATTCTATAGGAACTTCAAATAGAGAGACTTGAAAATATCTTATGGTTTAAGGTTTTGCATATTATAGACTTCCATGTCACCTTCCACAATAGTGATACTAATACAACTTGGGTGTTCAATCTAACAGATGAGATGTTACATTATCATGTCTATATTGTAACACTATCTATGTCAATGTGTAATTTCCCATTTTCACTCCAAGGCTACACTTTTAAAAATTTGATTAATGTGGATCTGATGAGAGAGATAAGAAAAAAATTAGTTGTCTAGGATGCAAAAAATGGTGTGAGTTAAGGAATCAACAATAATTATATAGATTACAATGTAAATTTCATTTTGACTTCTATTTTCTTTGATTACAAGTCTTTTCAGAGTCTCAATTGGGTAATATTTTTTAAATGCATAGTTCATTTATAGTGGATCAATAAGTGAAAGTGAAGATGAAGTAGGTATCTATGTTGGAGGATCAAACCCTCTACATTAATTTTAATCAAGTATGGATATCAAAGTATCAAACCCTATAGTTGAAGATGAAACAACATATTTGATGGATGATTGTGAAAACTAGTGGAGGGAGGATGATAATTTAGGACATGTCTCTACTCATATTCATCTATTTTTCTATCTTTAAGGTAAATTTATAAAAATATTATTTTCATTATATAAATGGATCCCTATCAGTGCTAAATTTTATTAGATTGAATCCACGAGATGCAAAGCTTGGGAGATATTTGAAAAATGTGTCACTGTATGAAACACCTCTAAAATAATATCATCCTTCCAAAAGTTAATGGTATATTTTTAAAATAAGGTGAAAAGTAGGGTAATATCAAGTACACATCACATAATTTTTCACTTATTATAATAATTACATGATGGGCACACCCTTCATAGATAATTTATAAAAATGATGAATAGAAGAAGACATTATAGCATGTCATAGGAGATAACCCTCTTTCCAAAACTTAATCATAAGAATCACAAAAGACAAGTTTGGAATGAGGATCTAAATAATGAAGTGAACTGACATAGATATATAGTTGATAGAGATAATGTAACTTGATTATCTCCTTATGTTCATTACATTAAGAAGTCATTCTAAGGTTGTACATTTTGTGTGTAATGTGATTAAATGGTATACTTAAGACTATAAAATCTTTCAGTTATGTAAATTGTTTCAATTTTTTTGAATATGCTTCCAATTGATACATCAATAAATTTGACACTATCCCTTTCATATGTATATTAAAATTATAAATTCAAAAAGACCCATGAATCTTATAAACATTTTACCCTATATAAGTCAGCTTTTGAATGTCATCCTAGTACTGCATTGTAATTTTTTAGATTGCTTACCATTTTTTTAATTACTTATTTTATAGAATTATTGACTCTTATCAACATGATGACAAGTGATTATGACTTTTAGGACATGCAATTTTATTTTTCTTTTTCACATCTTAAGGGAATTATTATAGTTATCTTAATAGGTCTTATATGCTACATTTGTGGTCATTAGATAAGAGCATGCTCCTTGGATCTCTTATTTATTAGATTATAAAAATATTTGGATCTAGAATATAGCGTGGGTTATGAGTGTTAAAAATAATTATTTTACTTAATATTTATCCTCATAATTACATTGAAATATATGAGCACACCAATCATTTAATGTAAAACTTAAATTAACATTAATGGAAACAAAAGCAATACTTTCAGAATGTTTGGTTTTTTATCATTAATATGATAAATACATTTATGATCCTTAGTTATAAATGTATGTCATAATTTAACTCAAGTACCTTAAGATTTCTCGTATACTAATTTTTCATTTTGTTATCCCAATAGAACAAGGTGCCAAATTTAGGTAGATTGTATCAAAATTTAATCATATTCATTTCCATTTAAGATTAGAGAATTTAAAATTTTAACTAATGAATCCCTTGTTTTTCAAATTTTATCTCAAGGGAGAAAAATCCTAGATATAACATCAATATGGTCACAATATGAAAAATCAAAGAAGAATTTCGTGGTCACATATGGCATAAGTGTTCTATTCTACAAAGGCTAATTGATGAAGAAAACATGATGCTTTCCAAGTCATATAAAAAATATTATGCCACTCATTCTAGAATACTTCCATTTTATTCTCATTTTATGGAACCTAATGGTAAGAGATGGAATTTTTCTATTTTATGTCATAATAATGTCTATCCTGAAGATCAAATGCCATATGCTAGTATCAAGTTTCTAACATTAGTAGAAAGGCATAATTTTTTAGTTTATCATCTAATGGTCTTATGAATGGTTTGAGTTTAATGTAATCCAATATGATATATGGAATAATACTAACATTTTTTGACCTTACATCAGACCCTTTTTATAATAATTCATGCATATAAAGGCATATGATAATCCTGTTATCAATACACACCTTGATCAAATAAAAAATATCTTCATTGCATTGAAGATTCCAAATAATATTAACATTTTTCCACCTTACATCAGACCCTTTTTACAATAATTCATGCATATAAAGGCATTTTATAATCCTATTATCAATACACACCTTGATCAAATAAAAATATCTTCATTGCATTGAACATTCCTTGAAAAAATCATTTTGAACTTTTCACTATTTATAATAATAAATCCAACATAGTAAGAATCCAACTAGCTGAGTCTATAGGTGCATTATTTAAAATATTCATAATATCCCATCAAGCTAATTTTCCACTAATAGAGTTTGGATGAAGGATTTTTCCATTGGATACTTTTTGTAGTATTGGATTACAAAGAGGATCAATTCAAACATTAGTCATGAAAAATCACAAAATAATGCATAAGAATTGATAATCTAATCCAACCTATTCTATGGGGTTTGCTAATGATAATGAAGAATAATTGAAATAAATCAAATACCTATATTACCTTCTCATGTGAGTCTACCATCCAAGAACAGCTCCAAGCATGTTTTCACCCTTAATATAGTGTTATTGTGTTTATCAACAGTGGATTCCAAGCTCCTCCATAATCTCAAGACCAATATGCATAACCTAGGCTCAAGATAAGAAATCTAATCTATGCTTATCAAAAGAAGCTTGAAACTAAAACACAATGATCAACACAAACAAGATTGTGGAAATAATTATGCATTATAAGTTTACACAATTATAGCTTTAAAAATGATGATATATGTCCTTATATTTATAGATTTTCCAAATGGGATAATATCAACCATGACCATCCATCTCAAGATTGAGATGTGTGGCCATGAATTAATCTAATATTTGTAATTAAATCCATAAATATCCTCATAATTATTTGGGAGGAAGGGTAATTAATGAGGCATAAGTTCCCATAATCCTTATATTTATTACATTTATGGCTTATGGATGCCACCACATAGATCATGTCATTAAGTGATGTAGATATTGAGAATCAATTTGCAATAATAAAATAATCAATAATGTTGATGAAAAATCCATTTAATCTTTTGATTTGAATTAATTAGATTAATCAAGTTTAGTGAAATTCTTTGGAAATTGGTGTATAATTAATCAAAATGATTTGAAAGGCATAATACTAGGTCATAATTTAACTCTGAAGGAATTGGAAGATGATGTTATATGTGTATGGACCATGATCCCATTTAGGATGTTGTTGACACAAAATAACAAAGGTAAATGATGTATAATAATGAATTATAAGAAAAGAGTGTTTTAGGGCACCAAAATGTGAAATCATCATTTTGACTCTAAATGATTTGAGAAAACTTAAAAAACACATAAAATGTGGTACCCCATTTAGGGATACATCAGCCTAAATCAAAATTTATATAAAACAAGCTCAAACCATTTATTGCATTTACATGATTTTGGCTTGAATTATGCATTTAATTAAAATTTTAGTAATATTGATAATTCCAAAACATAATGGCATTAGGAATTGGATGTCTACATTTTTCCCCTATTTGAGAGGGGATAGCTATACATTTAGGTGAAGCAATGTATTTTAAAATAAAAGAGTTTTCGATAAGAAATTAAAAAGACATGACACATGATGCCCCCTCGAGAGGACATAATAGGATGATAGAGAAGGATGGACTCTCAAAAAGAGAAAGAAAGTGAGATTAACCCATGGAACAGATTAAATCTAGATGAGCTAATGATTACATGCATTGATTCCATCAATGATCAACTTAGAAGTAGAACAAATGGGCCACAAAGATGATGGGAATGGGAAGGATACAATATAAAAATAGAAGCAACACACTTTGAACACACCCAAAGCTAGGATGCAAGCTACATTATTTAAAATGATCAATCTCAAGATAAGTTACACACTAAAATATCGCCATCGTGGGAAAATTTTTAGAGAGTTTGGAATTAGATGAAAAAGGAGAATATTTCCTCCAAAGATATAAGAAATAATAATGCACTTCATTAGATAAAATATGATCGTGATAGAGTATTTTTACCCTAGTAGGGCTGATTTTGATCACTAATAAATAATGGTTTACCCTTGTAGGGATAATTTAGATATATGAACTAGTTGAGATGTTGTGCCCCAGTATGGGAAAATTATCAATCAATATCTCAAGGATATAACCTATTACATATATTAAATATGAGTGGGCACAAACATAGATGTGATAGTGTGATGGATTTAAAAAATCCACAAAAAAACAAGCATACAAGAATGCACAAAGTGATGAAAGAGATGAAAATAAAAGTGAAGATGGCGGAACTAACTCAAGATACATCATGTATCCAAACACTAGATACATAGTCCAAATGGATCTCAATCCAATGTAGTTCACCCAAACGTGGGAGAGAATGGAGTGAGGGATGATGAAAACTGACCAAGGTTTTGATTAAACTCATGATCTATGCGAAGAGGCATGCGTCTAAGCATAGATTCAGGTGTTAAACCTATTAATCCTAATTTATTCATGGTGGTCTTGAGATTTATTCATCAAAGCTGTGTTGACGTTAAGACTTGAATCTAGAGTACATTATAGTTATTATATAAAAATAAATTAGGCATCATAAATTATAAATTACTCATAATGACATGGCATTTTTAGTGCATAGAGATAGTTCAAATTTCAATACCTATAATTAAGGATAATCATAAAAAATGAGCAAGACCAAAGTTACATCTATTTACATTTAAACAAAAACAAATACAAAGATAAAAACAAAAACAAAACATAAATGTACCTAACTTAAAGTCAATATATGAGAAATCAAGACTCAAGCAAAAATATAAATGTTTAAAAAAAAAATCAAAGACAACTTGACAATATGAGATGAGGATATGAAAAATAAAGAACCATGTGGAAAATCAGGATGTACTTGGAAAAGAAAACAAAGAAGCAAGAAAAAACAAGAAAACAAAAGAGAAAACAACACCAAAAATAAACAAATAAATAAAATGTTTTTGGATTTTTTAAAATTTTATGAATGTTTTATGAATTTTATACATATCTTAACTCTATTGAGAATTAAGAGATACAAAATGATCTAGCTCATGATATGGTGAGATTGTACCAACTTAAAATGCTCACAATATAGTAAGAGCATAATGAAAGGGGGACTGAGTTGACCTCAACATGAATTGAGCACAACTAATGTAATCCTATTAGGACCTTGAGTCACAGTAGTTCCACCTACATAAAAAACAACAAAAAATTGATTAGGTCACAACAAGTTTACAAATAAAGGAAAACAACATGACAAATGATAATAGTAATGACCAGGTGATGTGATAATGCATGCTAAAAAGGCATTGTACCTAATTTGCACATAATAGGTTATAATTAGGAAAAAAAATCATAATTATGATTTTCCCAAAGGATGTTATAATCATCAATACTAGATAAGATTATAGGTAAAAGATAACTTGCCAAATCAAATGGCATACTACTTCCATAGACTATCATTCATCATGGTATTGTAAAACTATTGAAACTAGATCAAAATCCCCTCATGAACGGTGTGATAAGAACCAAAGGAACCAAGATCAAAATGGTATAATTAGGATGGCTAAAAATAAACCTTGGTCAATAGTAAAGTAATGATATAATAAAAATGATATAAGAAAAATGATCAAAATAAAAATGGCTATAGTGGTAATAAAGTTACTCATAAGTGATGATTAGATGAGTATGCGTGAAAAATGGTGATAGCATGGCTTAGGTTACTCGTAAAATGTCAAGATCATTTAAACTTAATAAATTAATTAAAAAATGGTGAAATCATGGAAAAACGGTGACCGAGCTAACCTCAATAGAAATTAAGTGTTGCCTACAAAGTATTGAAGGACCTCAAGTCAATGTAGTTTAAACAATATGGTAAAATGAAACAAAATGGTATAATATGCCTAATATGAAATGGTCTATAGGGTTTTCCCCAAGAGACAATGAATGGTAATGGAAAATGGTAAATGGTAAATGGTAAATGAAAAATGGTTCTACTAACCCTGTTGACATGAAGATGCATATCCTAGTCAACATGTGAGACATCTAGAAGTGATCAGTCATAAAAATTTATACCCAACACCCTTTCAAAAAAAATTCTCTATAAATAACATGTTGCCAATCTTGATCTCGATAATGTGTTTATGATCTTCATTGGTCATTCATTCAGCTTCCTTCAAATTTGAAGATAAGATATCTTTGTAGCCTCTACAAAGGAAAGTGCTACCAAGGATGATAGATAATGTTAGGATAAATGACATAAATGGGAAATGAATATGTGGATGATAATGGAATTTATAATGAATTGGAAATAAATTAGGATCAAGACATTCAATCACATGTAATGTTGTTGATTTTGGATCAAACATAATTTTGGTTGTGGTGGGGCTGAAGACTTTTGAGGATGCTCTTGATATGACCACTAGATTTTTCTATTATTTGATCTTGAGAGTAGCTACCATTTGATTATAATTTAGATGAGAATTTGTATTTATTTTATCTTGTATAACATCTTCATCAAGAAATGAATAACTTTTGTGCTTAGATTTTGGTACTTATATGAGGTTTTCACCAATGAATTTGTTCTAATTATCCCATAGTGCCTTTAATAAGGTGTCATAAAGAGATATTAACATTTGACTTTGATTGTACTATATCTCCTTTGAAAAGGTTTCACTAAAATATGTTGAGTTTGATCTTTGCTCATGATTACCTCCCAGTGCCTTTGAAAAGGTTTTACTAAAAGATTATTCTTTTGTTGACTGAATTTGGTATTGGTCCCCCTGATATTCTATAAATGGTATGTCACCATAGATGTAACTTAATAAAATGTGATTCTATCATTCCCAATTGATGCTTGTGGGAGGTGGAATGTCAATATAATGGTTATCTTGTATGGGGGTAATGGAATGATTAATGGAATCATAATCCTCATAGAAGATACTAGGATGATTTATGTTGATGCTAAAGTAATCATCCTTAAAAACTATAGAAGGATAAAAAATATAGTTGAATTGATCCAAAAGACAATTATAACCAATGTTATAACAACCATGACTATACTTTATTTTTGAAGCTAAGTCCAAGTCAAGGGACTCTAAACTTTATATCAATTCTTATAGTGATTCTGCTTTTGATGCTAAATCTGATGTCAACTCAAAAATGGAACCTAACTCTAAGTAGTTTCTTCATCTAATATGGTTGTTTCTATAATGATGTCTTGTTGAATGCTTAATGTTCAAAAAATAATGGCATGTGATGGCATAATGGGCTCAATAAAAATTGATTCATTTAGGAAGGATTCAACATAGAATGTCTCATCTAAATGAAGCCCCTCAAAGATAGGGTACCACTTAAGAGATGACTTGATAGAATCTTGTCTATATAAAGGAGAATCATCAATGAGTGGGAAAATATAAATAGATAACTCTATAGATATTAGCTTGTTAAGGAGATGAGGATCTTTAAAATTAGGTAAAATATGAATAGGTAATTGATCACAAGTTGAATCATCAAAAATGGGTGTTTTAATAATATCATCAGGGTTTTAGTTCACAACTGGTGGAAAAATATCAACTTTAAACACATTATGGTCTTCATAAGATGGATCTTGAAGAGTTAATGGTTCTTATTTTGGATTCAATATCAAAACATAATTTTTAAAGTGAGGAACATTTACCTTAGCATGAATAATGGTTTTTGGTTCAATAATGGGATCTTCAAAAGTTAGACTATTGAAGAAGGGATCAACAAAATTTGGTTCATCAAAGTGATATTTTTCAATAATAAGTTCAATACAAATTGGCAATGGTATTAGAATGGTAATGATGGGACATTCCATAGTTTGGTTGTTTATGCAAACCAAATGCAGAGCTCCTAAAATGATAACCTTCACACGTTATGGAGATCATGGGCTCACATAATATGAAATTGAATAGCCTAAAATGCTAACCTTTACACATTATGGAGCTTGATCACTCACACAAGGAAAATTGTGATAACCTAATATGGTTACCTTCGAGCATGACATGTAAATTGAAGGGGAAGGATGAGGATGATGTAAAAAAATTGGCATGGATTAGAATTATTTTTCAATAATTAGGCTCAAAGAGGGTGACATACTCAAATAATATGGATTGTTCACATCCACCATAAACTTTTATACCTCACAACTAGGGCCATAAAATACCCTCATATGAGTGTAACCTCAAGTCATGATTAAAAATTTTGTTCTCTACATTTACCTAAGATTTAGACTATGTTTTGCAAACATTTTAACTAAGGTATGGATTTTGATCTTCCTTCCAAACAAATGACTAAGGTACCAAAGAGACTATAAAATGGAGGGTGGTGTGGAATCACACACAATTAAAATAATGATGTCCATGAAATCATATTAATTGGAAGAGGGTACAATAACTCAAAAATCCAAAGTGTAAACTAGTACACCAAAGTCTAGATTTAGAGATATGTCAGTACTATAAAAACTAGTTCAACTTTGATGAGTTGCTACTAGGAAACTAGAATAAATCCATTTGGATTAGGAAGGAGATAATACAAACCAATAAACTCATGATGTGGAAACATGCAAGAATTCCTAAGCATAAAACTAGAACCAAATGGGTAGCACAACACTACCACATGGTAATAGGAATGTTAGTATAAAATATGTTCTAAGACTAAAATTTTGAGTGATATGCAAGATGACTTAATTCCACCAATGATGAAAATGATAATGAATCTATAAATAGATTTCAATCCAAATTGTAAATTGAACCCAAGTTCCCTCAAGTCAAGTGTAAATGGCAAACCCAATTTAACACATCAACCTTATGAACTTAGAAAAGTGAAATTTCAAATTTGAACTATTAATAAAGGAATTAAAAAAAATCTAGCAAGTGGTTTAGACTCAAATGGGAAGCATAACTACACCAAATATATGATATGACACAATGTTTAAGATGACCAATTTGAACAAGGAAAGGATTGATTTTCACTTAGATAGCGCAATGCCTCCTTGTTCAAGAAATTGGGGACAATGTGTTTTGGTAATGACATTGTTTTACAAGTAAGTTTTAACTCAAATAAATTACCAAGTAAGCTAAGATTAAAAGACAATTGCAACTAATTAATTTTCCTAGATCTTATCAAGATGTGGCAAAGTGGTCTTGACTAAAACTTATAAATTTATGACTGTCTAGATTGATCCCATGTGTACAAAATTTCACATTTATACATAAGAGAAACAACATGTCAATTGGATCCACGTCAAATGGCTTGTTATGAAATTATCTTGTCCTTTTCACAACTAATATATTCATCACTTGCTCAGTGTAGTGCAATGTCATAGATGATCATATGTTCTAGGTTGGCTTACCAGTAATAGAGATGGTTTAACCACTCAAACCACCATCCTAACATGACAATCCCCATTTATATACCCCCTCCCTCCCTCCCCCCCCCCCCACATAGAGAGGGGTTGAATATGATTCCAAGATATGAAGCCCCAGGTCAAAGCTTCCCTTTAGAACCTAAGGGAGGTAATGAAGTCCCCCTCACAAACCAAAATGTATGAAATAGAAATATAAGTAAAAAGTCTTTATAGGTTGTTTTTATATCACCCAAACCATGCAAGTTTTTGGGAGAGCCTAGAAAACTTCTTTTTTATGCCTTGGATAAACGCATAATTTGCAATGAAAATGGTGTTTTTGGTCACCCGAGTTTACTATAGGGGATGGGGGAGAGCATACACATGTAGATTCCTTTTTTCTCAAACAAATCAACAAAACAAGTGATAGATTACTTATACAAAACAAAACTTTGAAGTGAGTTTGGTTTTATACACTAAATTGAAGTGTTTGATGATGTTATTTGGTCCCTTGGCTTTAAGTTGAAAAAATATTTGAAAAATAATCTTAAAACATTCAATATAAACGTGTAATTTTTTATTTTAAACCAAATGGAAAGAGTCCTAATTATTTTTAAGCACCAAAAGGAGTTTAAAATACTTAGTTAAGCTCAAAATGATCACATTCCACATTGGTCCTGCATAAAAAATTAGATAACATTTTTTAGCTTTGAAGCCTTTTTGGTTTTAAGACAAGTAACTTTGGAAAAAATGCTCTTGGGTTTATGTTTTTTTGAAAATGCAGAGATCGATGCCATTTCATGTTCACCAGTGATGATTATTTCAAGACCATCACTAGTCATAGCCCAATCATGGTTGGTTGAAAACAACCATCAACGGTCACCTATAAACTTGAAGGTAAAAATGTTATTCTTGAAAATGTTTGTTAGGATAAAATATCCAAAAGTTAAGCTTATGGATCAAAACTATGTTCAAACTAGATACTTATAAAACCCAAATCATTAGAAATAAACTTGAATAATTACTCAAAATGCAAATTTTTAACATATTTTCCCCTACAACCTAACTGGTTGTGGTTGAACCTAACCATCAACAATCACACAGAACCATCAACAGTCATTATATAACCTATGTGTGCACAAAAAAATGTTAGAAACATGGGGAATGAGATAAAAAATGATGTTTAAGGACTTTTTAATGACTAAAATGAAAATTTAAAATTTCCACAATGTTTTTCTTGCTTGAATAGATGTTATGGTCCCACCAAGTGTGATAAAATGTAGTGTTGGATTACAAAGAGGATCAATTCAAACATTACTCATAAAAATTCACAAAAAAATGCATAAGAATTGACAATATAATCTAACCTATTCTATAGGGTTCATTAATAGTAATTAAGTACAAGTAAAAGAAATCAAATACCTATATTACCTTCCCAAGTGAGTCTACTATCCAAGAACAACTCCAAGCATGTTTTTCCCCTTGATCTAGTGTTTTTGTCTTTGTTAACAATGGATTCCAAGCTCCTCCATCATCTCAATACCACTATGCATAACCTAGAATCAAGATAATAAATCTAATCTATGTCTGTTAAATGAATCTTTCTGATAAAACACAAAGATCAACACAAATAAAATTGTGGAGATAATTCTATATTATAAGTTTACACAATTTTAGCTTTAAAAATGATGTTCTATGCCCTTTTTTACAGACTTTCCAAATGGGCTAGGATCAACCATGAACCTCCATCTCAAGATTGAGATGTGTATCCATGAAGGAATATAATATTTTCAATTAAATACATAAATATCCTCATAATGATTTGGGAGAAAGGGGCATTAATGAGGCATAGATGTCCATAATCCTGATATTTATTACTTTTATGGCTTATGGATGCCACCCCATAGATCATGCCACTAGGTGATGTAGATAATGAGAATTAATTTCCAATAATGAAATAAGCAATAACCTCCATGGAAAATCTATTTAAGCTCTTGACTTGAATTAATTAACTTAAACAAGATTAATCAATTTTAGTGCAATTCTTTAGAAATCGGTGCACAATTAATCAAAATGTCATATTATTGGGTCATAATTTGACTCGATAAGAATTTGAAGGTGATGTTAGATATGTATAGACCATGATTCTATTTAGCATGTTGTCAAGACAAAATAATAAAGGTATGTGACATGTACTAACTAATTAGAATAAAAGAGTGATTCAGGGCATCAAAATGTGAAATCATCAATTTTGATTGGAAATGATTTTTCAAAATTTAATAATCACATAAAATTAATTTCCCCATTTAGGGATATATTAACTTAAATCAGCACTTGTATATGACAAGCTCAAACCATTTAACACATTTATGTGATTTTGGCTTAAATTGTGCATTTGAGTGAAATTCAAGTATGATTGACAATTTTAAAACATAATGGTGTTAGGAATTAGATGTATGCACTTTTTACATCTATCCACATGTCCAAGTTACTAAAAATTATGAAATTTACTCTCATGTGGGTCTATGAAGATGATGACACTAATTAGACTAGTGGAAGGCCTAATCATCACACAATTAGGTGTACTACTAATGGGGTATGTATATCATCAAATCACCATAATAATATAATTCAAGGTGGACCATATTATTTTGATTTTATTTCTACGTTGTTCTACTAATTATATATCTATGTTGTTTGGACCCTTAGCTTGGAGATGCTAAAGAAACCAACAAATTCTAGTCTTGATTTTTGTATTAATTTAGTCTCAAGGGAAAAAATTTATTCTAATACATATTTAAATCATGATATTAGGATATAAATGTATGTCTCGACTATGCATATATAAACCAAAAATATTAATAGATGTAATAATTTAGAGATACCACATCTTATAGAATTAGATTCACTCCCTTTATTTCCAACTTTATTTTGTTTCCATTTTAATACACCTTCAAATGTATATTGTGGTTTTGAGGTAGATTTTTGGATTAATCTATTATACATTTAAAAATAGTGTTTTAATATGGATAATTTATGACACTAAAGTCCTTTCTTCAGATAGAAAAATACCATTTGACAATTCCAAAGTAAAAATTATGAAATCTTAATTATGTTAACTATACATGCTTTCTAATCTTGTAATTGTTCATCTTAATTAATTTTTTGAAACTTTTATGTTGTATTTTTATTTTGGAATTAATGAAAATTATTTGTGAACAAAATTTGTTTGAAGTTTATCAAGAGTCTATGATAATCCATTTTATCACCAAAAGGTATGTTTAATTTAATTTGCTAATGATTTTTAGGCTCTACTCCAAAGATGCCATGTTAAGACTATTGGAAGACACCAACAAAGGGTAATGATAATATTTTTGATATTTACACAGTCCATAAGAGTGGGTAGTGCATTATTTCTAGGTAAAACTATGTTTTACTTTTTTACTTGATGAGTTTTGAATCACAATCTATGATTCATCATCAATAAATAATCATGAATTTTTATTACAACATGCCTTCATTATAAAAAAACCACCAAGTCTAGTCTCAATGGATAGTCATAGTCTCCAAGTTCCAATAGATATAAATCTTATTAAATTTTATGAACATTTGAAGGAATATAATATTAAATGTTAACCGATGATGAAAAGGATAAAAATTCAAAATAATATTTTATCTCCAATTAATGTGAGTTTTATGAAAAGAAGGCTTAAAATCTTCATGTGGAGAAAAGACCGTTGCATAAGTTTGACTTCAATTTACTTAATGGAAAGGAAAGGTGCCTTGATTTAAAGGAGAAAATAAAATGATGAGGAGTGGAAATGAATATGGCATTAGGATGATGTGCCTTACCACTTTAAACCCCAAAAAGTATAAAATAAAAATCTAACCCTAGGATAAGGGTCCTTATCTATTATGGGAACTAAATTTTAATATGTTAAGGATGTTTAACCATGTATGTTTAATCTCAATTCCTTCATCATGATTAATATTCTAGTTATGATGACCGATTTCTATGATTTCCCTTAGTTTCCATTTTTCGGAATTGGTTTTGTACAGTGAGAACTATGGTCTGATCAATGCAGATGGCATGCTTAGTTTTGAAGGAGTGTTTTATTAGGGATGATTTATCTAATCTATTTATTCTTATGTCCACCACATGTTCCTTGACCTTCAATTGAATGGATCTACCTATTTTTCCAATGTAGGGGATGTAACCCTCATGTTCCTTTTACATTTGACCTCTCACCATCACCCATGCTAGAAAGTAGGGAAGTTGAAAAATCTTACCACGAAATCCTTTAGGTTATGTGATGATGACAATTTAGAACAAGATTTAATCCATCTAATGTTAGTCTTTAACAAAAATGGTTACAATAATAAACAAATAAAAAGAAATTTTAAATGAGCCAAAGAAGATCATAATAGACAACACAAAAATAATACCGTAAATTTATGCCAAGTAGAATTTCTACCAAACATTGAAGGGGTATCCAAAAATATTTGTATTATTAACTCTTAACAAGCTTAAACAATCACTCAAATCAATCAAATACTAAGTATATACTTTATCAAAAAGTGGGGTCTATAAAATAGAATATTCTTGCAATATCCCCTACATTGGCAAAATAGATAAATCCATTAAAGTGAGGTTCAAGGAACATGCAACATACATAAGATTATATATATTAGATAAATCAACCCTCATAAAACACTCTTTCAAAACTAATCATTCCATCTGCATTGATCAAGCCACAATTCTCATTGTAGAAAACAACTTCCAAAAATAGAAACTAAGTGAAAGCAAAAAAATCAATCAACATACCCATAATCTTACTCATGACAAAGGAATTAAGATTAACCAAACATGAAGACCCATCCTCAACATGTTAAAAATTGGTTCCCATAACAAATAAGGTTCCTCATCTAGGAGTTAGATTTTTATTTTTATTTTTTTTTGTTTTTGTAGTGGTAAGGCACCTCATCCTCATCCCATCTTCATTTCAAACTCCTCATCATTTGATTTTCTCCACTAAATTGAGGCACCTTTCCTTTCCATTCGAAAACTTGAATTCAAACTTTTCCAATGGTCTTGTCTCCACATGAATATTTTTATCCTTCTTTTCATAAATCTTGCATTCATTAGAGACATTTTTTTTTTCACTTTTTGACTTGTTCTCCTTTTCACCATTAGTTTAAATTTAATTTTATATTATTTTAAATTGTCACAAACATTAATAAGATTTATATCCATTGGAACTTAGATACATTTGACTATCCATTGAGGCTAGACTTGGTGGTTTATTTTTAAGACATGTTGTAATCCTAACTCATGATTATTTCTTGATGATGAATCACAGGTCATGATTTGAAACTCATCGAGAAAAAAATTAACAAAAAATTTTACCCAAAAATAATGCACTACTCAAAGATTAGTGATTTTGGTATTACCATTTGGTTTTTTTCATGGGGAAGAAGCAAAAGTGAAAAATACCATTTTGTGCATAACATGCAATCATTGTAGTCCATGAGATCATATTTGATTAAATCATTACTTTGAAATTTATTAAATCCTTGTCAATATTTTTGTTTTAGTTTACTACATATTTAATGATTAAATCATTGAATGAGACCACATATAATAACAAAAAATCATCCTTTAATATATTTTTATGTGTCCTCCATGGATTTCACCCTAGTGGGTAAATTTTTAGGAGCAAGACCAGATCTAGATTCCCTTACAAAAATGGTTAAAATGAAATGGGTTATTCGAGGAGAGGTAGATATGGAACCAATGTTGAATGGTTTCTTCTCGTTTATCTTCAACTGTAAGGAAGACATGAATATGGTTCTGAGTGGAGGACCATGGTCTTTTGGTAAATGTTCTCTCACTATTAAAAAATGGGAGCCTAACATGGATCTCTCAGATTCTTTTTTCTTAACCACTCCCATATGGGTTAGACTTCCTGGCCTCCCTTTAGATTTTTGGCATGAGGACATTTTTAAAGGTATTGCTAGTTCTTTTGGTGAATTTATGGCATTGGATAATGCTACGGCTACCAAATCCAAACTTCAAAGTGCTAAACTTTATGTTAAAGTGGCAGATCTGAATCAAATCCTAGAAAAAGTGAGTCTAATATCCAAGTTGGGCAAAAAAAACTCAAGGGATTTTCTTTGAAGATCTGCCCAACTCTTGCTATGCATGTAAGAAATAGGGGCATCTGGTAAACAATTGTCCTTTCAAAAGTAAAAATCATCCTAGTAATGTTTTGGATGGGAGAAAGACCAAGGTCCATCAAAAGAAAGTATGGATACCTAAAGAAGATCATCGACAAGAACAAAAGATTAATGAAGATCCTAAAGCTCTACATGCTGAGGCGGATAAAGAGTCTTCTTTTGAAGATCCTAAAGCTCCACATACTGAGGTGGATAAAGAGCTTTCTTTTGAGAAAGAAAATTCTAAGAAAGAAGGACATGAGTTGCAATCAGACACCATAATATCTGTACAAAGATTAGATGATTTGACAGATCTATCAAAACAAATCATTTTCTATCAAAGGATAGAAGATCGATGGAGAGGTGTAGATGACAAAACTGTACTAGAGGAAGGTGAATTCTTGGCTGAAGCTGGAAATAAATTAGAGGAGGGAGATTTTATTTTTTCTCAGTCTAGGGAGATTCAGGTTGATAATGATTTCCCTTTGGATGAGCTTCTTGTGAATGATAATGGAGAAAACTTAAAGCATATTTTAAACCAAAGAAAAAGGGCAAAAAAAAAGACCAATACTAAGGGGGTAGAAATTAGAAGCAGCAAAAATGACCAGCAAACTAAGGGGAAACATCTTGCTTCTACTATGGATAAACTTGGAAAAAGAGATGAACAACATTTTAAGGTGAAATTGGATATTGGTTCTCTGGAAAAACCTGGAAGAAGATCCACTAAGAAAACTAGAGAGCTAGAAAGTATGCAGAATATTGCTGATGGCAGGTAGGCAACTATCATGGATTTTACCCCTAAAAATTAGATATTAAATCATTACTTGGAATATTAGGGGGTTGAATATAAAATGGATATTGATGTTGTCCTTGTTTAACCTGATTTTGTTGCTACTATTTAGTAGGTTTTAGGAATGCTTTTCCTGGTGCATGGTAACGATTTATCTTTTTTGATTCTGTTAAAGGATTTCGGGGTCCCTTCAAAACCTGTTTTTACCTTAATCTAAAACAAAAAATCATCATTTTTTGTGTTCATGTCAAATGTTATGATTAAAACTACTTGAATTTTGTACATTTCCTTGATAAACTAATGTTAATATAGATATAGTATATACTCTACTTTCACCATGTGTGATAGATTATTTGTATGACCTATATAATGGGAAAAATTATATTTAGACAACAAAAATTTGATAAGATGCTAGTTTTTGAAAATAATTTTACACTAAATTAGGATTTCCATTCATAAACAATATACAATGATTGTTCCTATGGACAGATAGTAATAAAGTATTTGTCATATAGAATATGGTAAGCATGGAAGGAGTAAGGGACTCTCTAGGCTTAAGGTAGGTTGTATTTGCTTCAATATTAGCTTCATTTACTAGAAATTTTTTAATCTAGGATCAAATTTTGAGTTAATTCCATCAGTACTAGATGCATAATTTTTTGTGTGTTAGTTTTTATGTAATTATGGTATGTTTTACACCCAAACACATTTAATAAATAGAGGTAATAAATGGTGGTGTTTATGGTGTTGGCTTTTATGTATATCATTTGGGATTAATTGTAAAAAATCACTAGGCAACTAGCCAACTTTGTAACTTAGTAATTGAAAAATAACCATCCACCACTTCATTTTGTCTCTTCTCGTCCAAACAATCACAATGTTAATAGTGGTATGAATCCACTATTCCCAAAAGTGGATAATGAACCCAAATACTACCAAGACAAATAAAAAATACAATAAGCCAATATTTTGAAAAATAACCAATATTGATTCATATTGAATAATCTAAATACTTACAAACCATGCATAAATAAATCTCAACATAGAATTGGAGTTGACATGCAAAATTTAGAACTCTAAAAATAAATAAAAATCTACCTGCTATTTTTAGTAATTGTTATTTTTAGTATGTTTTGATTAAAAGTACGCATATCTCTAAAAATATTCAAAAAAAAATCTAAACACTAAAATTAACTTATTGAACAAATTTCAGTTAAAGTTCAAGCCCAATCACACAAATATACAATTTCTAAATTTATAAAAAACCTTGAAAATAATTTTAGACTATCACATGGTCATGTATGACCTCCAAAAAATATCAAAAGCATCCCATAACAAAAAGGTAGGTTATGGATGTATCTAAATTTTATATATGGTCATTTTGGTGTGAATATGTATCAAATATATCTATGAATCAAAATTTATGGCCTCTAGAATTTTTACCTCTTTTTTTACATCATTCTCATCTAGTTGAAAAGAGCTTAGCTCCTACAAGTTACTTTGATTGTACTGTTACCATTTATTCTTATCAATATTATCAAGTTACCATTTTGTAACTTATGTGTTGTCTTCCTAGTATAATCCTTCCCACTATACTAGATACCTATCATAACTTGTCTTGTATTTACTATCATCTTATCCATAACCTACACTATATTTTCTTTCTTCTTCTTTGCCACGCACTGCTTCCAATCTAATTCTTCATCTTCTTCACCTTCACAATCTTCTCCATGGAAATCATATAATTATAAAACATTAAATACTAGAGAGATATCAAAATTCAATGGTAAATTCACCTCATAAGCATTGTCATTGATTTTCTTCACAATTCTATATGGTCCAATTTTTTTGTACTCCAACTTGTTATTTGTGTCTTTCAAAAATATTTCTTTCCTTAAGTAAACCATTACTAAATATCCTTATTCAAATATATTTGACCTTCTTCTAAAATATACTACTAATTTATACTTCTCATTATTTTCCTATAATTTTGTTCTTACTTCTTGTAACTATTATATATGTTTAACAAACTCTTATGTATCATCACTAACTCGTTCTACAATTGACAACTATACCAAATATAAAACACTCATAGTATTTATCTCATAAATAATATAAAATACTTATTTCCTATTGATTTGGTCAATTAACTATTATATACAAAATTAGCTTGTGGTTAAGCCAAGTTGTATTGGTTGGGCTTCTCTCCAACTATGCATTTCAATAAATTTTACAATCTCCTTGTTTACAACTTCTATTTGTCCAACTGTTTGGGGGTAGTACGCATTAATAAATTTTATCTTATTTCTCATCTTCTTCCATAAAGTCCTCCAAAAATGAATTATAAGTTTTATATCCCTATCTGATGTAATGGTTTTTGGAACACCATGCAATCTCAAAATATCCTTAAAAAATAGTTTTACAACTCTAATGGCATCATTAGTTTTATTACATGAAATACAATAAACCATCTTAGAAAACTTGTCTCCAATAATAAAAACTAAATCATTACCTCTCTGTGTGTTTGGTAATCCCAACACTAAATTCTTAATCAAATCTATCTATGTTCTTCTTGGAATTGGTAATGGCATGTACAACCCTATATTTTATGCATATTCTTTTGACACCCAACATGTCCTTCACCTTGCAACATATGTTGTCACATCTCTCTTCATCCTTAGCCAAAAATACTTCTCCTCCACTGAATATATTGTCTTTATATTTCCAAAATGTTCATCCAAACCAACACTATGTAATTCTTTTATTATATTATTGTTTAGATACCCAATCAGAATACACAATTTCTTCACTTTGAAGAGATAATCATCCTACATAATATACTCTTCATAAACATTACTTGTATCAAATGTCAATGGATTTATTCATTGCTAAGTTATCTTGCCAAAATATATATTAGTTTCATATACTTATTTAATAAATTCAAATCCAACTACTTCACTCACTATAGTAGTTATCAACCCCACTCATCTACTCAAAGCATCAACTACTTGATTTTCCTTTCCTAATTTATGCTTCAACACAAAATTAGGACCTTGCAAGAAAGGCACCCAATTTATATGCCTATTATTTCACTTATTTTGAGTGTTCAAATACTTCAAAGCCTTATGATTAGTAAATAATATAAACTCCTTAAGCACCTGGTAATGCCTCCAATATCTTAATGCTTGTATAATGCCATAAAATTCAACATCATACATAGAATATTTTTTGCTTAGCTCATTTAATTTCTTGTTGAAATATGTTATTGGCTTCCCTTCTTGACTCAACATGGCATCAATTCCCACAAATTAAGCATCATAATAAACCTCAAACACTTTTTTGAAATTTGATAATGCTAAAATAGGATTTTCTATAATTTTATTATTTAACAACTCAAATCTTTCTATTTCTACCCATGTCCATGTAAATTATTTTTCTCTTATATAATTTGTTATTGGTGTAACAAGACTACTAAAATTCTTCATGAAGCTTATGTAAAAAAATTCTAAAGAATGGAAACTTATTACTTCTATGATGCTCTATGGGATAGGCCATTCAACAGTCACCTTTACTTTTTATTCATTCATTCTTACACCATCTACTGAAACTATAAATCCCCAAAATACCAAACTATTCTTCATAACTTGTACTTCTTCAAATTCATATAGATATTTAATTTTTTTAAAAAATTTAACAACATTATCACATGTTATTAGTGATCTTATTTTATCTTACTGAATATTAAATATCATCAAAATTAACCACCACAAAAATACCACTATATTCTTGTAGCATTATGTTCATCACCCTCACAAATGTGCTAGGTGCATTAGATAATCCAAATGGAATCAACATACACTCATGTAAACCATATCTAGTCTTGAATGTTATTTTCCATCCATCTCCTTCACAAATATAAATTTGATAATGTCACTCCTTAGATCAATCTTGGTAAAATATTTTTCTCTTGTAAGAATGTCCATTATATCATCTAAATGGGGTATATAAAACTTTTATTTGATTATAATTTTATTGATTTATCTACTATCAACATATATCCTTTACCCTCCATATTTATTTGGAGTTAGAAATGTTGGCATTGGATATGGACTCATGCCCTCCATTACTACACCCTACCTCACCAATTCAATAACCTATTTATTTAATTCTACACATTTTATTGGACTCATCTTATAAGTTATTTTATTGGATAGATCTCATCCTAAAATCAAATCAATATGATGTTAAATATATCTCTTTGGTGGTAAACCATCTGGTAACTCATCATATATAAAATCTACATATTATTTCAACACTACTACTACTTTTGCTAGTACATGCACCACTTATGTATCTTCTTTATTTATCACTAATGCATGATAACAACTTGAAATATTCATGTATTTGATAAATTCATTTGCAGTCACCATAATTTTAGATTTCCCCTCTTCCTTAAGAAGTAATAAAACTAACTTCATACCACTTTTTTAGAAACTATATGTGTTCTTTAATCCATCATGAACTATTTTTCTATCAAATTTCCATGGCCTTCCCAATAACACATGGCATGCATCCATTGTCATAACATCACACCATTTTTCATCTTTGCAAGTTTTACATATATAAAACTTGATTAAGCACATTTTACCTAATTTAAATTCATTCCCTTTATTAAACCATAAAATATGATAAGCATTAGGATGGTTTTCACACTATAAACCTAGTTTTTCAATCATATTTTTGGAAACCATATTTTCACAACATCCACCATCTATAATTACATTGCATATCTTACCTCTTGAAGTACACCTTGGTTGAAATATATTTTTTCACAACCATGCTTCACCACCTTATTTATTTTTCACATGTTATTTCCTTGGAAAAATCATTATTCTTCTCAACATGATATTTTCTCCAATATCTATTGTTGCAACTTCAATATTTTACTCTTCTATTTCGATTTCAACTAAATTCATCCTTGGACAATCCTCTTGCCTCCTTTCTTGATATTGGTAGTGTAGACACTCAAATGTTATATGGCCTTCTTCTCCAAATTTATAACAAACATAAAAATTATGTTTATTTGGAAACCATCCTTTACCACCACCATAACTTTGTCCTCTCTAAAATCCTCTCCCTCTTTATTGATTTTGAAACCCTTATCTGTTAACTTCTTATCTTTCTAGACCACATGATGATTCTCCTCTCATGGTATGAAACCCACCTATGTTTTTATTAAATCTAATTCATCCCCTTATTAGAGGGGATTTTCCTCTTCTTGGCCTAGTAGATGTTCTTCCAAAATTCTATATATTTTATTTTTCTTTTGTCTTCAAAGTTAATTGATAAGCTTCCTCCATGCAAAGTATTTTATATATGATTAGTTCATCTTGAATATAAGAATTCAAACCATTTACATACCTTACAACCTCCTAATATTATATCTCGTCATGATCCACACATATGGAAAGCTTGTAAAAATCATCTGTATACTCTTGTATACTTTGATTCTTCTATCTCAAATTTTGAAATCTTTTGTATAAGGATTATGCATAATCCACAAGAAGAAATTTCTCCCTAAGATTTGTATCTATATTTTCCCATGAGTTGATCTTATCTTTACCTTTTATCTATATTTATTTATGTTGGTGATCCCACCAAATCATTGCATGACCCTTCAATTTCTTGTACTCAAAATTTACTTTCTTGTCTTGTTTCATAGTTCTCAATTCAAAAAAATTATACATCTTATTCATCCATTATATCAACTCCTCTGGTTTTAAACATCTACCATAATTTGGAATGTTGACCTTAATTCCTTTATTACTTCCTTATAAATCTATAAACATGCTTTCTTCCATTGATGGTGGATGTTCTTGTTGATCCTCTTGTAGAATTTTTTATTCATGATTTGTGTCATCTTTTACATCATATTATACTCTCTTTTGTCTTTGATTCTTTTTTTTTCTACTTGCCTCTATAGCTCTTGCATAGTATGGTTCATCTGAGTAATTTCTCCTCAGCCTCTCACCATGTCTTACATGTCCAAGATTCAAACTTACTCTAATACCATATAATGAACCCAAATACTATCAAGACAAATAAAAAATATAATAGGCCAATATTTTAAAAAATAACCAATATTGATTTGTATTGAATTATCTAAATAATTATAAATCATGCATAAATAAACCTCAAATTATAATTAGAGTTGACATTTCTTGATGTGGTTTTTATGAACGCCAATTTGTAATGAGGTAGCCTATAATTTTTTAGGATCTCAATGGAGGGAAACTCAATCTAGGGCATGAGTTGCAGGTATGTAGTTTTCATAAACAAGTGATGGAATAATAGGCAAGGCATGCTAGTTATTTTATAGGATTATGAATGGATGAATGATTACTAAAATAAAATTATAATCTAGGTGACTTAATGGTTGGATGGTTACTAATATAGAGTGGGTAGGTCTCATGAATAAACTCAAAAAAAGAGGAAAGGGTAGAGTAGAAACTAAGGACTCTATGTCTTTAAGATTACCTCTTAGACTAGATTCTAAGTGGACATGTGATTTTAGAACCAATGTCTATTGATAGCAGTTATTGCACACACACATAAAAAAATTGTCAAGTAGTCTAGGATAGTTTGATATAGGAAACCCAAAGGTCTCAGTCAAAGGTTGATCCCTTAAGAGTATTTTTTTCACACCCTTACTCAAGATATTATGAATTAGATCAAGGAGGTATCTAAGACTATTGTTGAAAATATATAGAAGACTATATCATTGAAAAAACACCTCTGCACATGTATAAATATGAAACATTCAACTTACTCAAAATTGATCAACATACTTGATAATTATTAAATGGATTTTATACATATAGAACTATCATATTAATCATAAAAAAAAATTCCTCACAAATGTTGCACACTAATAATTACTGAATCAAAATAACTTAAAATATCAAACCTAATTATATAGAGCTTGTAGATAGAATACACAAACACATATGTTGACAATCAAGAAATGATTCTAATTATATATTAAAATTTTCAAACCCTTTAAAAATTTGGGTTACATATGTTTAAATATAATTGGTGAGGGGTCATCTCATCATTTAAGTACATGAAAATAAATGGTGATTACATGGCATAGATAGAATCTTAGTTCTAACTATAGTTTCAAAAATTTATGTAAAGTATAAATACAGTTAACTTACATTCATCAAGAATTAAAGCGAGCCTTTACAATATTATGTAAAGTGTACATGCTTACAAGTATTTTAGTCAAATTTTACATTAAGTTATATCATAAGCATACTCTCAGTACAAAACAAATGCTACTATATTGAATTGACATGCACAAAACTAGCCCTTTTAACTAAGGTTGAGTGGATGTTTGCATCAAGGTATTAAATTTTATTGGAGTCATTATTGTAGATGTAGGTGTTGAACTAGATGTTACATCCTCATTATTCTTATTCTTTATCTCTAACTCAAGATAACATTTATGACCCACTTCATGTTTTTGCTTGATGATGTCTAAGTTAAGTAATGAGGGTTTGTACACCCTGTTAAATTGTTATAAGTTTTTTTCATGCTCTACCTTTTAATTTTGGAAGTTGATCTTTAAAATTTCAAATCTAATTACATTATTTCTTGAAAAAATAAACTCAAATTCAATATCCTTAAGTGCTAACCCCTGTAAAATTTTCTTAAAATTCTTAGATGCTTCCTAAATGAGTTGGTAAAAACTGATTCTACATATTAACTTGCTAGTATTATCCCTTACCTTTGACAATTTCAACTTGTCTAAGATCTACAAGATGATTGTTTCATGATCTGGATATTTGGACATTATTTCCCGAGCTGATGTAACCCACTCTTTTGTTTCCTATGTTCTAATAACCACCAAATTGAGGGCATCAAAAGCCTACCATGGTGTCATTAAGTCCATATGGTTGTATTCCTTATTAATAGTGTATAAAATAAATAATTTTAGTTTATTCTCATCTTAATTTAAAGAATTAAACAATTGATGTGTCTGAGGTATATGTGGGGATACTTATATCATCATTGCCTCAATAGATTCTAGAACATTATAACATTTTAATGCAACTTATTGAACTTGAGTCTCAATTCTTGTTGGAATGTGGATTGTTTGTTATTGTTCTTTGATTTGTTCTATTTTGTGTTCCATCTCTTCCCTTGCCATTTTAGTCCCTTCATGTAATGTTATCATATCATCCTTTTGAGTTTCTATGAGGGACCTAAACATTTTATGTAGGGGGGACTGCCCATCTATATATTCTTTCTTTTATACAAGACATATACTCCCTACCTCTACTCAAGAAAGATCTCCCTCCTAGCATCATCCTCTAATTTCCTCTTCCTCACCTTTTGAATAGTCCCTGAGGACTTATCAAATAAGGATGTTATTAAAGAAAGTTTTGTAATTTTAAAATTAGGGTTTGGGAAGCCTTCAGTCTAAAATCAATTTCCCATGGTGGGATAAAGAGTTGGCTTGGGTTTATTGATTATTTATCCTTAGATATAGCCTCAACATCTAGATCTTCTCCTGATTGTTGCTCTAAAGCTCCTTTGAGTACTAGGTCAAGAAAGGAATTCCATATGATTTTGGACCAATCCACACCTCTATAATGGGGGAGTGGATGGATTGTATAGATTGGTTTACCTCTTTTTGCCTTCCCTAAAGATGTAATAGTAGTATCTTGGGAAGAACTTATGGAAGGCATTGGAAATTTGATCGATATGTAAGAAACATGGAGCTAAGAGCTGGCCAAGTGGTTTAAATATTTTTAGAGGCCATTTTTTTCATGGTCTAGACTATGGTAGTCCCAGAGGGAATGTCAATAGTGGTGGAAAAAATGGACATGGTTGGTATTGTGGGGGAAAATGAAATAATAGTGGTAGAAGAAACATCTTCTACTTTAGGAGTGAGCAATGGTATTCTCAAGATAGTAGTGTAGGAAATTGAAATATCAAGGGTGGAGGTGACATCCTCCACTTTTGGAGTAAGAAAAGGTTTTTTCCAAATAATAGTAAAAGGAACTAAACCGAAAATGGGAGCATACAAGGAAACTTGTGAATAACAGTCTGAAGGTTGAGCCTTATTACCTAATTTGTCATATTTTCTTAGTATGTTCCCTTTATCAGCTATAAGGCTTAGTTCCTTGGTTCTTTCCAACTCTTCTTCTTCATCCAATTCTTGTTTTGTTTTCATTTGTTGTTGGACTATAGGTGTGCCTATTTGTGTTTCCTCATCAATGAGATTTTTTATGAGGGGAGAAGCCCTTGGATTCCTTTTGTAGAAAATAATAGTTTTTAATGGTAGGAGGAAGCTCATTGATTTGAGGTAGTAAATACCACTTGAAGTATAAATTACTTCATGGGCAATGTAGTTGTAGATGTTTACAATGGTAATGCAATTGGATGTTCCTGCTCCTTTTCATTAAAGGATTCTAAATCAATAAGATCCTCTTTTGTTCCCTTGGGATTAGTCTTAGTCAACCCAGGATCTTTCTTAAAAACACTCAATAGTAGGGTAAGTCTTTGGGAATACCCTTCTTGTAATTTTTTTTGTTACTATGGAATATTGCTATAAAAATCAGAAGTAGCCCATCCTCTAGGGAGTGGTAGCCTAGTATGCATTTCTTGGACTGAAATTGAAAACTTTTGATGAATAATCCTCAAATTATCCTCTTTTATGCTTGCAAGTTTTGCCTTATCTAATACTTGGTCATCATCCTTAGCATTTAAAAATACATAGTCATAATCATAGGGGACATGTTGGTATGGAATATGAAATCCCTAGATATGATTTTGGATCTGACTATGAGGTCCCAATATCTATGACAAGGTAGGCAACTGATAATACTTTATTTTGATTCTTACATCCCCAAAATGCTTCCTCATTATGTAACACATTTTTCCAATGATCATGTGAGATAGATAAAATATGCTTGTCTTCTATTTTATCAAATATTATTCCACATTCCACCAAATTTGATATCTAATTTATTTCTCTACAAGCTTATCTAGTACATACTTGGGGATGCATAGTAGGTGAATCTTATGAATGGCAACCATGATCACCATATAGTCTAGGTATAACTAGTAATGCCCCCTAAAGAGCTAGTGTATTTGTTATGCTCTTTAAAATTCTAAATAGTGGGGCCTCATGAATTTCCTACCATACTTGATGGTACACTTCTGACCATATTCTTATTATATGCATATGTATTCTTGAATTGGAAGTAATCACAAATGTGATTCTTTACACAGTCAATAACTAGGCTATAAGTTCCCCAAGGTCCCTATACAATGTTCCCATTATGGTGTTAAGAAGGTAAGACATCATGTAAAATTGGCCTACTAAATTGGGTCACTTACATTTATGAATAATTTTCTCCCTTAGCTTTAAGATAATTATCTCATCTAGTGCAAAAGGTATGTCGCTAGTCATTATCATATATAGTAATGGTATCTAATCTAGGTTGAGAAAATGGATACTCGATGTGCCATACATTATGTTCAAAAAGGTCATTCCAATAGGGACCCCCATTCTAAATTTGCTAATGGGGGTGGGATACATTCCTTTTAGGAACATGTTTTCCCTAGGAAGAATCCCTGAGCTAAGAACATTCTCAATTGAATTCTGCTTATTCCAGGTTACTAGCCTATATTTATCAAATATTACATCAAGAATCAATAGAGATATGTACCTTTTAAAATCATCAAAAATGATATAGGACACAACCATCTACTGATCCATATGGAATAACAAGGCATCTTGTGTAATCTTTCCATCAAATAATAAGTCCCATAGTAGGTTAATGTAGGGTATAACCTCAATTTTGGTTACCACAAAGTATTCATTGTATCTTAAGAGAGAGAAACTTTGTAACTAGTTAGCATTATGTGGGTGATGTATTTCCTTCATGTGAAAATTCATCTACAACATCAATTTCATCCAATAATTTTGAGTAATTAGCATACCTATTTTTTTAGATTGTTATGTCAAACACCATGTCTATAAACTTTGTAGATTTCTTGATAGAGAATGGGGATGGTGGTAGTGTTCTTCTAAAACCATTTGATGATGAATCCATTAAAATTGTTTGGTGATATCAAATTTTGTTTCCATGTACTGTGACAACTTCTTTCCATTAGTTTCTTGTTTACAATGGATTTGAAGGTAGCTAGGAGTTTATTCACAGAATAGTAATTCAGTTCAAATTAACTTATGAGAAATGAATACATTGATAACTACACATCATTTATATATCCTTTCTAATTTAATTCTCATTCATGTGTTTTTAATGTCTAATGTTCATATACTTTGCTTTACCTTCATAAATTTTGGCATGTTTCAGGAAGTAGTTTCACCTTGTTTTCTAAGTCTAGTGGGCTCTCGATAGTTAGGAGTTGGGAATTAGGTTTTGTGTTAGTAATGAGATAATAATTATTATGAACCAAAGGCTCTAAACATAAATATCAAATAAAATTATTGAAGGCCAAATCCCTTGAAACAATATCAAAATAAAATGTATAAACAAAAGCTTTGAACAAAATCTATGAAACACATAAAGCTAACAATGACTATTTCAAACAAATTGTCTAATGAAAAGTCCCAAAAAAAGTCTAAATAAAATGGATAAATAAGGAGTTACAAAAACTATGACATTAAGTATCAACCATAATGCTTAAATTCTAAAATGTGAAACAAAATAGTTTTGAATAAAAACAAGTCTCAAAACCTGCATAGTACAAAAAACTCCTAAAATATATTAATAAGTTAGTCCAAAATGTATAATGCCATTGTTTTTTCTTCTAAGTGTAAATATTAAGTATCAAATTGATATAAGTTACACATATATGTAGAGGAAAACTTAATAAAAAAGGACAAATCTAAGAAAATGGTGGGTCCTTATTTTTCTTCTTAAAGAAAAGCGGAATGTTGTGTATAACAAATGGTGACTTATGGGGGAATACTTCTGAGTATTCGAGAACTCAGAATTTTGGTTAGAAATTTTTAATTAGACATGAACTGTGCCATAGAAAAATATTAGAATAAAATATATTATAGAGACTCCCAGCTACATCATATAATATACTTGCCTTCTCATCCATGGATCTATGTGTGCTAAAGTGATGTTCATTTAACCCTTGTTGTGAGGATCTTTTTAAAGGCTTCGACAAGATGTAGGATTTGATCTAGTTAATGTAATAATTATTAAATTAGGGGAGATCAAGCATTGATCCAATTCTAACCAAGCATTTATATCCTTGATAGAGATACCTTGGGTTCCTTCTCTCCTCTTCTTTTTATATATTTTATTATGATGCATGGTACATTGACCTTATTTCATCATGTGAGACTTTGACCTCTTTTATATTTTATTTGGGATTTATTGATCACTCGTTTGAACACATTGATTATTTTTCTTTTATCTCTTCTTACTTTTATTTTAATGGAAGGAAGAGAGTTTAAACCACTATGAGCTAGCGTAGTTATAAAATAAATCATTTACCAGAACGTCCTTACCAGCTACATCTGTATTAGTGATTATCACCTCCAAAAAAGTATTAATTGGAAAAGTATTTTTGATCCAATAGAGTGAGAAAAATTTATAAATTCATATGGAGTATTTGAGAGAAAATTTCACATGGTAAAAATGTTCAATTGTGACACAACCTTAATTGACTATGATTAGATACCTAAATCATGAAGACCTCAAACATAAAAGTATAACCAATTTGTGAAAAGAACCCAAGTTGTGGTTCCCTTTATATTTTAACTTTCCATTATATATTAGTTTAATAATATAATAGTGTTACATTTGGTAGGATGTTATCTTGGTCATGTTAGAATAAACCAATTCAGATTGTCATAGGAAACAAAAACATCTAAACTAAGAAAGCTAGAAACTAAACTAAGAAAGATGGAAACTAACCTACTACTACCTCTTCCACATTTTATTCATCAATGAAGGGTATATTTAGATGGTACATCCATGAATTAATGACTCAAGAAATATCCATTGACTAGATATGTGAGTTTATTTCCTTGCAATATTTTGGATGAAATGCATTTTTGCCCAAGATCTCTAAAATCTAATATGGTCCAATCCACAGTGGGATAAATTTATCATGTTATCCTTAATTTTTATGCGATTTATCTCATTGAAGCATTAGATCTGATGTCAAAAATGATTTTAAATTTTCTCTTTTATCAAACCAACTCTTGACTATGTCTTTGTGTTTGCTAAAATTTTGTAGGTCCTCAATCTTTGAATATTCCATTTCTATTATATCAAGTAATTGAGATTATACTTTGTTATTTAGTTTCATATATTCATACATGAATTTATAGGCCATAAACTTTAGCATGATTGGGAATATTGGCACACATCAATACACCAATAGATATGGTGAGGCCTTGAGGACATACTTATATCTCATTTAGTATACCCAAAGGTTATACTTAAGTAGATTATGCCAGTCCCTAGGCTTATCCCCACTGATTTATTAATTACATTTATCATGTTCTTATTCATTGATTAATCTAATCCATTTACCTGAGGGTAATGGTTAGAAGATGACCTTATGGTGATCTAATTTTCATGATCCCATTCAATGAATTTAGTTGATATGAATGATATCCCATTGTCATAAACTAGATAAATGGGAGTGCCAAATATAGTTATGATGTGTTCCTCCAAAAAGATAATCACATAGTATTCTCTAAAATTCTTTGTGGCCACTACCTTAGTCCATTAAGTGTAGTAATATATGGTAGTAAGTATAAACTTATGGACTACTAACGAGTTTTGGTTAATGAAACCAATGAAGTCTAACCCCCATTGGGTAAATGTCCTTGTTTCAATAATAGGTTGTAAGGGCATTGCTACATGTACTTATATTTTTTCTAAAACTTAGAGTTCATGACATGTCCTTACATGGGAATGAGCATCCTTGAAGTTTTTTGGCCATTAATAGCTCATTATTAGGATCTTGTGACCTATGTTATTCTTAGATGGATGACCACTACGTATATTTTGGTGCAAGTTTTATAGAATCTATTGAGACTCATCTATTAATACACATATAAGGTAGATGACTTCATAATTTCTCTTATAAATGACTCCTTTCTTATTCATGTAGTGAGCAATTTTAAGACTCAAGTCTCTCCTTCATTATCAACTGAGTTCTGGGGGATAAGTACTTATAAGTAGATATTGAATAATGTCAGTATACCATTTCCCTCTAGATACTTAGGATTCACACACCTCTTCAATAGTAATACATGGTTTAGGCTCAATAATAATTTGGATGATTCTTTGACCTCATATGATTTTAGCAAGCTTGATTTCTATATAAAATTCTTGCAACTTTGCCATCTATTTTCCTCTGCATTCTCCTAATTCATTCTAAGACAAGGTAAGATTTACAATAGGGTTAGGCACGATAATGATAATATTATTCCTCAAGATGTAGTGTAAAAATTTATTCACCACTTTGACAAGAGAAAATATTTGTTTGTAAATCATTGAATACTTCAGTTCTAAATCTTTCAGATTCATGTTCATGAACATAATGGGATTCTCAGTCTCATCTTTCTTTTACATTATGATAGAAGCAATTGTATGTCAAAGAAAATAAATATAAGTAGAAATCCTTTGTGAAATATGTAATAATGAGTATTTGGGCTTACTATATATCATCTTTGATGCCTTGAAAAGACTTCTAAGCCTCAAGTATCCATTCTATTTTAGCACCCTATTTGAGCATTGCATTTAGGGGTCTCACAATTTTTGCAAATCCAGAAATAAACCTGTGAAATTAGTCTTTACAAAGAATGAATTGAGCTCCTTATTATTGTTTGATGGAATAATCCTTTAAATACCATATTATATATATATATATATATATTGATGATGATTCTTTCTTTGGTAATGATATATCCTAAGATCTTTCCCTCAGTTACTCCAAATATACTCATTTTTGGTTCAATGAGATGCCAAACTTTTAGAATATTTTGAATATTGACTATATATGGTCTATATGATTGTTCCTATTCTTAGATAAAATAGTAAGATCATCCATATAGATGATTATATTATTACCTTTTAATCCTTTTAGTGTGTTACCCATTTCTCTCTAAAAGGTGGATCTTGCATTTATTACGTCAAAAGTTATCCTCTTATAAGCATATGTACCCCACTTTGTAGTAATTATAGTTTTCACTCTATCTTTTTATTATACCAGCACTTGGTTATAGCTTAAAAATCCATCTAGGAAATACATCATTTTAGAGCCACTGACCATTTGTATAACCTTGTCTAAGGAAGGTAGTGGGTAGTGTTGGCCATTTTTGGGCATACATATAAAGGATTGATGGACTAAGAAATTTTCTTGATTGAGAGAAGGACCCAATGATAAAAGAGGGAGATTATATTAATTGAAATGCTTATAAAACACTTTAATCAAACTTAAAGTGTAATCCTATTGATCTTAGATAAATGGGCCTATACAGTAAATGGAGGATCTAGATAAATTTATATAGGCAATATTATAGTTCAGGTCATGGACAAGTTTGATTATAACTTAAAAAATCATTCAGGATTCCAAATATCAAGAAAAATCTCAAAACATAAGTCTAGGGAGTTAGACCATCATTAAAATGTCACTCAAAAATAGACTAGTCAGCTTGTTTGCACATTTGATAAGTATGCTAAAAAAGCCTTACAATCCCTTGGGTCATGTGGACATGTTTCTCTTAGTACCTAGATCATCCCCTAAAATTTTCATTCCTTCACAATTTTTTTCTTCAAGATCCAAGCCTTAAAATTTGACCCAACAGAGTGAAACATTCACACATATATCAATTTTAAGCTTAGGTGAAAATCCATTGGTGTTTAAAGTTTGACGGTATCACATATGTCAATGATGTTCACATGGATGTCATTGATAGCTGCATAGATGTCAAAATAAATCTTAGGAAAAAAATCATGCAAGGTTAAAATTAACAGTCACATAGATGCCAATGATAGTCATGTGGATGCCAAATGATGGATCCATAGACATCAATTTTAAGACACGATGAAGAGCTATTGGATTTCAAAAGTCAAGTAGATCTGATAACTAACATTCAAACATATAACTAGATGTAATGATATGATATGGTCAAGAATTCAATAGGTCTAAGTCATAAATTTATATTCAATGAATAAGGGCAAGCTCAAGAATCTTTTGACAAAAGTTGACAGAGCAATTTTTAACAGAGGTAAGCAAATACATAGAGATCTAAGTCTATATATGATCTAGGGAAATACATAATGGTTATTTTAAGTTTGAAGGGTGTTGTTAAGGTTTATTTTAAACCTTTGGTTCAAATATCTAAAACATATGGAGTAATTTCATTATTATTTAAAGGAGGTCATCATGTGCAGTGAGTTCATGGCTTGTAGTATGCATAGAGGCAGATTACGTTTAAACCTAATATAGTTCATATCAATAATATGTAGCCTATGGAATTTATATAAATAGGAAACTACAAGAAAACCAATAATATGATTGGTTTTTAATCTATAAAGATATCTATGCTTATATATTTCAATACAAATAGGTACATCCAACCACTAAAATATACCAAACATCTCTGTCAGTTTCAAGGCATAAAGGATTTGTTCTCATGATAGATCAAGTAGAGGTGTCATTGATTCCCAAGATGATCACTTTGTGTTTAGATAAAGATCATAAAGCATTCGATTCTTTTTCAAAAGATTTAAATTTTGTCTCTCTTCGATAAGATAATGACTTAACATCCTCAAGTTGGTGTTAATCCATTGAAAGTGGTTGATCCTAATTTAATGATTTCTATTTGCTTAATTCCATCTCTCTTTTCTTTTCTATAAATACAAGCTTCTAAGACTTTAAAATGTCATGGTAATCACTCTCTTAATCATAACTAGACTTTTCTTGGATTTGATCTTTATAACCTCTTAAGATAAATAAAGGACTCTTTTAAGATTTTATTATTGTAGTATAGTGTGTCAATGTTAGATTGATTTGCATATGTGGTAGAAACTTCTCCTTTTTCGAATCATGAATCTCACCTAGCTATTATTTTATCTTGTTTTACAGGTCATGTTTAGTGTTTAATGTCATTTGATTGAATTTATAAATTGGATACATTGAATGGTTAGTGACTTTAATTAGGCCTCTCCATCACTTCTCTCAAGTTTTGATCATTTGGTAAACCTTTACATGAAATACTAATGCATAAATATCCATTTGGATTTACAAATAGTTTTTTTGAAGTTCACATAGATTGGATGAACAATCAAATTTCTAGTGAATCATGTCATTTACATGTTTTTATGCATTGTTACCCATTTCTCTCTTCCTTTTCCCTATCAGAATTTAGTTTAGTTAATAGATCCAAAAGGAAGTTAGCCTTCTCCAAAGGTCTGAACCTATGATAGGTGACCTAAAACCTAGGGTCAATCCCATGTTAGACTATATTTGATCAAATGACCTAAACAAAGCCCTTCTAGACTAGGGTACAAATCTAGAACACCAATAGGTAGTTATCCTTCTCATAATCTTTGTTTAAGTTTTTGAAATCAACATGTTGACCATTCTTACCACAAGTCAAAATGGGTCAACCCCCTATAGTTATGATCTCATATAGGTTATTTTTATAATTTCGTAGGGTATGTTTGTTTCATTTGATGTCATATCATATGCCATTATAGCTTTGGTCATAGTCTAGCTTAGTATTTATATTATTTGGTGTCTTAAGGGTCATTTTAGATTCATATATGTAAGTGGTAGTTTTGCATGGTGTTTAAACATTCAAGATCATGAAAAGAGTTTGTAAAGGCCTTAAGAAGTTAATTTTAGCTTTCAAAGATCAAGTAGTAGTTTATACACAAGCCTAAGTGAACCAGACCATCACTAAGATGTCATCTACAAATGAACAAACTAGATCACATTTATATTTGATAAGTTTAATCAAAAAGCCTCATGAGCCAAAAGGTTGTAGAACCATGGATCTCTTCATGTTAGGAACATGCTCTACAAATTTCATGGCTATGAGAGTTTTCTAGTTCAAGTTATAGAGATTCAAAGTTAAACCTATAGAGTAGAACATTTACACAGGTATCAAGTTTGATCTTTGTAAAGTAGCCATTTATATTAAAATGGTCCTTAAAGGGTTTTAATTTGATCAAGATCTAATTGTCTAAATGAGCTAACATATTGACACTTAGATCTAATGATTCATGATTGGGTCAAATAGGTCAAAAGGTCCCTGAGTTAAAAGCCCTAAAAAATCTATAGGTTAGACAAGATCTAATGATGCAAATTCATTGAGTAGAGATCCAATGACACAAGATCAAATAAATAGAAGGTGGGTCCAATTTATATCAATGATCATAATTAAATTGTACCAATGATCTAATGGTGCATAATAATTGATAGGAAAGTGGGCCCAATGAGATTTTCAACTAGCATACACTCATACATCTTGATCCAATGGTGCGAGTGAAAGTCAACATGTCAAAGGATCTTCATGGAAAAAATTCAAAGGCTAGTGTTCCTTCATACATCTTAATCCTATGATGAATAAGATATCAATAATTTAAGATTAGATAGCAAGGATCTTGAGACCAATAGGAATAATGATAGGTTAGAACAATGTGATTGGTTTAAGTTGGTTTTTGATGGACAAAGTCAAACCAAAGATCAATTTTTGACCAGAGAAAGTAGGTATCACAAACATAGTTTATAATGGAATGAGCAACATGGAATTTAAATAAAACATATAAAACTATCTAAGATCAAGGATTATGTATATGATCAAGCTCTTTAGACTCATGTGCCACCATGAAAGCCTGGTCAAGGACCTGAGAGGAATAATGACTGCCAGATGTGAAAAATAGAGTTTAGGAAAGTCATTAATGATTGCATATGATGAATACCAGTGTTTATAATATATCTAGTAGTTGAAAAGTTGTCTATGTATGATCATATCATATGTGTCAACTCTCTTAATTTAGTTTAAAATTCTTGAGAGATGATCTATGATGAAGGAACTTTCACAAAAGCTAGGGGAAGAATATCTACACCATTTTGGAGAGTTTATCATGGTTTATATGGACATTTATCTTAGGAAGTATTCATGGTCTATCTCATACTCTAGTCCCCTAAAATTTAATTGGTTTTCAATTGGACATGTGTTTGAGTGACCTTTGAACTCCATTCTTTAATGCTCTTTTTGAAATTATATAAGTAGCTACCATTATGGCCTTTGAAAAATAATACCACAACATGTATGGCAAAGCCCTACTAGAATGATGTCATATTTTTCATTATAACATTAATGCAAATCTATTTTTGGTCTATTGAATAATTTTATAAGTGTGCAAGTGATGTATAGTTATGTAAAGTGATAATTCTCTATCATTTCTTACCTTCTCCTTTCATGTTGGGTAGATGTTCCTATTCTAACATGTAATATAGAGTGTAGTCAAGTGTGTTAGGATAATTTTAAGTGCATGATTGTCCTTGGAGTGTGAAATATTCCCTTTAGTTAATTTTCCTTGTGTTTCTTCCCACATCTCACCTCTATATTGAAACACTCATGTTAGAAACCTTCTAGGACTTAGAAGATAGTTTGTATGCTTTGATTCTTAGTGAATAAAATATAATTGTTATGTGGAAAACATATTGGTGTATCACCCCATTAGAGTAGGTTCATTTCATGAAAGTTTATAAATTTCTTCCCACAATCAAGAATTATCATAGGTGAAAGATATTCAAGATACATTTAGGGAGCTAGCCCTTAAATGTAGAGGCTCACTTCCACTATAGGTACACCCACATACCTAGAAGTGTTCCCATGTTGCCAAAATATGGAAGAGCCTTAAATTCCCTCTTCTAAGGTGGAAAATTTGGTGACAACAGAACACATAATATAAATTCTCCTCTCTAATTTTTTAATGGGACTAAATTAGCCACCTAGCTAGAGTACTTGATTGGGAAGACTATCCTTACACTCAACAACTTTTCCACTTCTCTTTAAATGAGAGGATCTAGGATATGATTCACTAGTTTCTACCTTTATTCAAATGGCTTGTGGTTTGGTTTTAGTGGAATTGTATGGGTGATGAACTTTGAGTCATAAACCTTCAAGTCCTCATACATCTATGCAATCACATCTTTGTATCGGGTGAGTAAATACTTCACCCATTATGTTTATTTTAGATTGCATTTGAGGCCAATGTTGGCATAGTGTAGGCTATTCTCATCTCCCAAAATATCCCTTTTGAAGTCGGACTCATTATCCTTGGGTTGCCTTTTTTGTTGAGCTTGGGGATCTATATCAAATTTTAAATCTAAGGAGACCAAACCAATTGGGAGATGATTTTATTCGAGTGAAGGACACCTTCCTCTGCTAATTACTCCTGATAGAGATAGTTAATTTCTTTATCATCAATGATTTGGGATTCAAATTATCCTAAGTTGGTTAGAAATTGAATGTTTTATTGGTCATCATTTAATACTTTTAAATTATCTACATTTTCAAGAACATAAGGACCTGGTATTATCTCAATGGAAAATCTCTTTACCTTAAATTCTTGAAGAGGCTCCAAATTGGTAGCCAAAGTAGCTAGTGAATCCATAGCTTGATTTTGCTCCCTAAGAATAGCCATTATATTAAAATCCTTAAATATATCCATTAAATCCCATGATATATGGTTATATATTTTTAGATATGATATTTTACACTGGTATTTATTTTTAACATGATTGACTACCATCTCTGAATCCCTGTATACTAATAACTACTTGACATTATTTTTTAGTGTAGAGTGCAATCCTGAAATCAATGTTTCATATTCAACCTTGTTATTTGTCAAAGGGAATTATAATATGTATGACATCAAAAACCTCTTCCCTTGTGGATTAGTCAATTCGATTCCTATGCCTGATCCTTATTTGGATTTGGTCACATCAAAGTGAAGATTCCATAGCCGATTGGGGTCATAAGATTCTGGTTCTTACATTTCATTTTGTGTATTAAAAATATAAATACCAAGGCTAGCAGATTCATAACTTACCTCTTCATTTTTGACATTATAATCTATGATGGGATACTTCATTCTTGGTTTTTAATCAATCTGAATTTATTTTTGAAGACCTCTCCATGGTAGCCAAATGTGAGAGAAATCCATTTATAGGTATTCATTAAGTGTCTTAGAGCAGATCCTAGTCAACAACAGTCTATACCCTTTAGGTATGTATATTAAAAAGATGTCGATAGTGATCTATACTCATGGCTCAAATGCTACTTGAATATGCACATTAGTGAGCTCTCTAATTACTGGTACCACTATTTTATCCAACTATGAGAATGTTCTCTTTGAATGGCTTGGAGTTAGGCCAATATTTTGATAAATATAAGTAGGAATCATATTTTCTAAAGCTCTAGAATTGACTAAGCAATTATGAATATTCCTACCAAATGCCTTGATAGTCAGCAAAAATGGTGGTACCTCTAGTTTGATTTTATATATGACATTGGTGTCAAAAGCCTTTGTTTTTTCTATAGGATATTTTATCTTTTCCATAGAAGTTTTTCCTAAGATAGAATTCCATATTATCTCCTTATATTTAGTGATCTGAGCTAATTCATGAATGGTGATGTTTTCCTTAATTTTATTTATATCTTTAACAATGTTGTATCTTCCTTTACTCTATTCTTCATTATTTTGAGACTAATCATTCCTTTTCAAAGGAGGTGGATTGTTATCAACTTTTGGATCTAATGAATGGTTGTGCTATTTGGAGGAGTAAAATTTATGAAGGGTTACCTTTCCTTAGGTTGTAACCACCTTTTTAGAATTATCATCTTCACTTGGGAAAGGAAACTCATGAGTCTCAAAGAACATAGAAGTGTTTGAAGGGCTACAGTCTTGGTAGAATTTTGGTGGATTATGCATCAAATCTTGTCTTACAACCTCTCTTTGAAATATCTCAAAAGATGCACAAAATTCAACACAATAAAGTTCATCATGATGATAAGTATTATGGATTCTACACTAGTTAGTTAGAATTATCTCTTCCATGTTAATTTCTATAGGCTTTATGGACTACTTTGTATTGTTTGTAGTCTTATTGAATGGTCTATTATAAATTTATAACCCATAATTATGATTTTTACTTAGGTCATTAGCATTACCTATATTTATTTGCATGTCGATGAAATCATTGCTTAATTCTTATACCATCTTTTATATACCATATAGCTCTACTTTAGTAGAGTCAGTACCCTAAAAAGCAATAGTAGAGGACATAATCAGATGATGATTATGATGGTAACCATGCCTTATATATGGTTTTTTAAAAAATTATAATTTGGATGTGTTATATGTGTCAAAGGAGGCAATATATATTGCTAATTCTGATTAAATGCAATGATGTTCTACTTCACATGTGGAATTGGATTCAAAGTTGGAAGACCATTGTTGACCTTAGGTAAGCTAGGCACTTGAGGGTTAAGTTGTTTATCAATGTTAATGGAATCTTAATAGGTCAATGCTAAAAATTTTATAGTAGTATGCCTTCATAAGAAGGCTATAGTAATTGGATCTAGGGCATTCTTATATATTTCTAATGCCAATAATTTATCTATTTGATATGACATTCTTAACCAGGTGTACATCTTCTAAAATCTCATTAAAGTCCTAGATTGGTTCATTTTGATCTCTCTTCATGATATTAAAGTGGTGGTATATTAGACTAGGGTTGGTAACTTGCCTAAACTGAGCAAGAAAAGTAGTTTGACATTCATTCCAAGAAGTAATGGAATTCTCTTATAGATTAAGATACCAATCATAAGTAGCATCCATTTCTCTAAAATGAAAAATATTGCATGTAACATCTTCATTAATAAAATTCATTAATCTTAAAGTAAATTTGAAAGACTTGATGTGTTTTTCTATCGTTCTTCCTCCTGAAGGAGAGAAGGATGATAGAGATTATTCAATATTCCTTGGTAGGTCATACACATCCCTTGAGATGGTAATAGCATATCCAACAAACCAAGGTGGTTGAGCCATGGGATGAGTAATAAGGTGAGTATTTCTTAATGGGGAAGGTGTTCTATCTTTGTTATTAATATGGTAAATTGGTATAAATATAGGCCTTCTATGATTTGATAAGGTTGAAACTAGAATACTAGCATGAACATTATATCTGGTCACTCTCCTCAGTGACTCCAATGGAAATCAATGTAGAAACTAACCTCTTTTATCAAATAAGTTCAAGGCCCTCCTTATAGCACTAGAAAGGATGTTTATTCAATTTTTATGCACACCAATTTTTAATGAGGTAGGATCTAACATTTTAGGATCTCAATGGAGGTAAACTCCACTCTAGGACATGAGTTATAGGTATACAATTTTAACAACTAGGTGATGGAATAATAAGTAGGGCATGTAGGTTGTTAACCAATATTATGAATGGATGAGTGGTTATTAAAATAAATTAAAATATATGTGAGTTGGTGGCTAGATAGTTACTAATCTAGAGTATGTAGATCTTAGGAATAAAATCAAAAATAGAGGGAAGGGAAGATCAGAAAAGGACTCTTGGCTTCATTATTACCTCTTAGACTAGATTATAAGTGGAAAATTGATTTCAAAACCAAGGTATATTACTATTAGTTGTTACACACACATAGATAGACATGGTCAATTAGTCTGGGATAGTTTGATATAGGAAACTCAGAGGTCTCAATCAAAGGTTGCTCCTTTTAGAGTAGTTGTTGTATGCCCTTACTTAGGAGATTATAACTCAAACTAGGGAGGTATCTGAGATAGTTATTACACATACAAATAAGACTATATCATTGGAAAACCACCTCTACACACTTAAAAATATGAAATAATCAACTTACTCAAAAATGATCAACATAATTGCTAATTATTCAATAGCTTTTACACATCTAAAACTAGCATATTAATCATAACAAGAAAGAATTCCTCAGAGCTATTGCACAATAAGAATTACTAAATCAAAACAACCAAAAATATCAAACCTAATTACATAGATCTTGGAGAGAAAATATGTAAACACATTTGCTAACAATCATGAATTGATTTTGCTCCTGTATTGATGTTTTTTGACCCTTTGAAAATGAAGATTACATATGTTTAAATAGACTTGGGGAGGGTTTCCCTCATCCTCCAAGTACATGAAAATGAAATTTGATTACATGGCATAGTTAGAATCTTAGTTCTAAATGTAGCTTTAAAAATGTATGCAATGTATACATAGAGTCAACTTACATTCATCAAGAATTAAAGTTAGTCTTTACAATATTGTGCAGTGTATGCATGCTTATAACCAATTCATGCAACTTTTACATTAAGTTCTATCATAAGTATATTATGAGTACAAAATTGATGTCATTCTATTGAATTAACATGCACAAAATTGACCCATTCAACTAAGGCTGAGTGGATGTTTTCATGGATGCATTAACTTTTGTAGGAGTCATTTTTATAGATGTAAGCACTGAAATGGATGGTATAGCCTTAGTCTTCTTATTTTAATCCAACTCAAGATAAAATTTGTGACCCACATCATGCTTCTACATTATAATTTCTAAGTTAAGTAATGAGTTTATATGCACCTTGTTAACTTATTTTAAGAGTTTTGTATGCTCAGTATTTATATTTTGGAAGTTGATCTTAAAATTTTCAACTTTAATTACCTTCTTTCTCACAAAAATCAACTCAAATTCAATTCCCTCAAGTGATAACCCATATAAACATTGATTAAAATTCTTATGCTTCTTGAATGAGTTGGTCAAAATTTATTTCATTTATTATGTTGCCAGTATTGTCCCTTGCCTTTGATAATTTAAACTTGTCTAAGATATACAAGATGAGTGTTTCATGCTCTTGATATTTGGGAATTACTAACCTAGCTACTATAACCCACTCTCTAGATTATTACATTATGATAACCACTAAATTGATTACATTAGATTCCTCTAATGGTGTCATTAAGTCCAAATGGTTGTATGCCTTATTATTAGTGTACAAAATCAATAATTTAAGTTTATTCTCATCTTGATTTTAGAAATTAAATAATTGATATGTCTAAGTATTATGGGGGGCCACTTTTTCCCTCATTGCCTCAATAACTTCTATATCATTAAAACATTTTGATGTAGTTTCCTAAACTTTAGTCTCAATTCCTATTAGAAAGTGGACTATTTGTTGTTGTTCTTTAATTTTATCTAGTTCATGTTCTAGATTTTGCCTTGTTATTTTAGTCCCTTCATGTAATGTGTAGTCATATAAAATGCCCAAATTGGTAGTTTAAGTATGGCTTGAAACACCCCATCCATAGGTCCTTTTTTCATGCTTTTTTAACCCTTTTAGATACCTTTTTGCTCATTACTAGTCGTCCATAACCTTTTGAATGATCATTCCACCTTAGACAGATAGTATTTCCAATGAAAATCTTATTCTCCTAGGTGCTGACCCTATAGTAAAGGAACATCTCGTTTGGACTATAGTGTTAGACACCAAACTGTCCTATTTGTTATGGTCTTGTCCATTTTCACTTTAAGACCTATCGATCAGTTTCATTTGGTACTTATCCTTAATTAGGTCAGTCTAGCATGAATACATATGACCCATGACCAATTATTCATTATTCAATCCCACTCAAATCTCATTTACAAGGGATGTGACCAAACTTACAAAGCAAGCAAGAATACAAACAAAGAACTAAGGAAAAAATCCATATTTTTTTCACATAGTCACCCAACACATCTACAAACCTACTCGAATCCTCATACTAGTCCCTAGCCACATCAAACACTATCAATTTGGCATTTGCATCCATATCACACTATATCAAAAACCACACTAGGTGGGAGAAATACATATGGCTTGATCCCTCTTCAAATTATTGGTATGTAGGTAGCATGCCAACACAAGGGGTGGATTGCATGTTTAGTGCATCTTTAACACTAACCCCCCCTCTTTCTCAAGTGACTCAAATATTTTTTGTCAAGCACGATTGAGGGTTAGGGTTTGAAGACAAAATCAGATCCATAGTGATTTATATTGATAAACATTACTCAAGTTTTCATAGGCATGCTCACACAAGCACAATGAAACTACCCAAAAAGTTTTAGGTCCTTGTGATTAGTTTTGACAATAGTAGTAGGAATAGACAATAGTGTCAAACACCAAAGCATCCACCTTTTAGTGCTCCTATCCTTTCACCCCAATAAAACCTAGATTTAGGTTTATAACACCTTTCTAGTCCTACATATTCATTTTCAACCTTTGTATTAGTTATTTTAGTATATTTTGTAGCTAAGTTATAATTCTTCTTATTTATTTCTATTCTTAGAAAGGTGAAAAAGATAAACAATTGTTATATTCTATACTATATTTATTGCTATATTCTGCATTGATTTTTTAATCCAGAACCTTAAATAAAATAGGAATAAAACTCTATTATTCCCAAATAAATTAAATCATTTGGTGAACTTGACTTACTTCATTTTTGCACAAAAACCTTAGGAATATTTATTTGTTGATTTTAACAATATTCTTCATATTTTTCCTACATATATAAATCATAATTTCATATTTAAATTTTTTAAATTCACCAAAGTAATTTTTAAAAATCATCTAATTCAAACCCTAGTTGAATATACTATATCCCTTTGCTTCTTGAGGTATCACCTTACATCTAAATTAGTTTCATTCTTATTTTATCATAGTGATTCATAAGTGCTCTTTTCAAAGACCTAAGATGTCTCTACTAGGTCCAATGATATACATGAATATAAATGTTTTTTATTCCTTAATGCAAATTTTTATCATATGCCATGTATTCTTGATTCAATTCTTTTATAACTAAGAGCACATGCATGTTTTTCCCTTTATTGATCTACTTTACATATATATTTTTACACTTTTGCCTCACCTCCCTTGGATCCTCAATCCCATGATAAGTCATGTTTTATGGTCCATTTGGCTCTTCCCCAGGTCACTACCCATTGCTAGAGAGCCCAGATAACACCCTTCATCACTCCACCACCTCAACCTATTGATTATCTTTGCTCTTCTCTCATATCTAATACTAACCCTATACAACTAGTAGATAATGTTGTTGGAGATATTACTCGACATGCCACCATGCCTCCTCCCCCTAGTTAAGAATCCCACCACCTTTCTATTCCCTCCCATCCCAAGCCCAATCCACCTGCACAAGTGAATCTACATAGGGCATATGATATTATTGATTATTTAAGAAACACACCAACTAAGATTTCCATATTAGAACTACTTTAGAAAGTAAATGTGTTCCAAGACATTCTTTATCAGGTACTCACTCAGACTTGTATGCCTATTGAATTAGATTCTTCTTATTTTCCATTAGTGGTCAACACATTAAAAACTATAGAAGATTTTAATTCTTTTGATCATGAGGACATACCTTCTTAGGTAGTTAATCAAAATTTACCACTATTCATATAAGCTCAAATAAAAACCAATGTAGTTAAGATTTTTCTAGTTGATAGTGGTTCCAAACTTAATATATGTAATATTACATTTTTATAGACCATGGGCATAGATATGGCTTTCATGTAGAAGTCATATAAGATCATTAGAGGGTTTGATGATATCATGACAAACATTAGACACCATTATTTTGGATATCATGGTAGGGCCCAAAACCCTCCTTACATAGTTCTAGGTCATGTCAGGTCCTCTTCATTATAACATTTTACTTAGATGACCTTAGATACATGTTATAGGGGTAGTTCCTTCTACTCTTCATCGATGTGTTAAGTTACTCCATGAAGGATACCTATACACATGCCCAGTAGATAACCAACCATTTAGATATTGTAGAATTATAGAGTCATCTTCAACTAGTTTTCCATATGGGACACCTCATATCATAGTTCAATAACCAACTCATCACATCTCTTTTGACCAGATACATACATGTGAGGTAGGAGAGACTACGACATCTTTCACTCTTCCACTTACAGTTATTTCCTTAGCTCTGAATATTCAACCAATTATAGCAGCTTTATCTAGTCCAAATACTCCATCAGTCATAGTTCTTACACTTATTACAATTACACAATCACCAATAGCAGTTCTAGTAGGCCCATTTAATTCTATAGATATGGATCTTCAAGAAGTCACAATCATTTCACTAATTACAAATACTCCCATAGTACCATTGTCTTATCCTACTATAGTTGATGAGACTCCCATATCATTATTATCCCTTGTGGTAAATTCTAAGTTACCATATTTACATGATGTTGATATAAATTCCTAAGATACTTCATATGATGATACGATACCCACACTCAAAAATAACTATTTATGTAGATTGAGATTTACACCAGTTAATCTAAGAGAGTACCAAGATGACTCTAGAACTCTTATCACACATCTTGCATCACTCTTATCATCTCATACTACACTCTCAATATATGCTCCACATTTGTGAACATAGATAGATCACTTGACACATATAGTTCACATGGTTACATCTATGGATATAGAGCCAGTCATTCAAAATTGGGGGGGCAACACACATCACCAACCATAGACTATGCTATAAATGTTACTTGATAGTAGATTAATCACACTACCTATATTATTACATAGATCTATTAGTAAGTTTTCATGACAAGATGGTCACCCATATTGTCTCTTTCAAAAAATCACAAGCCATGACACAGACTCATGTATAACTTTATAGCAGAGATTGGATAAACTATAGGTTTAGGGTACTACTCAAATTTTATCACCACTAGCATTATCTCCACCAATTCTACTAAGGATACCTCCTACTAGAGCTAAACATCTTAGAGGAGAACCAACATCTTCACCACAAAAGTGACCTCAAGTTCACCTTTAATAGAATGACACCACTACGAGCTATAAATATTCAACTACATAAAGATCATAGATCTTACTGACACCTGAGGAGATAACCACCTTGTATATAGAGTATATGGCATATAATGATACTTATGATGATGATCTTGATGTATTTGATGATGGATGTGATCCCTTCCTCCATATTCATCCCTAGCAGGCTCCATCTTTGAACCCTTTACCCCTTCCAACATAGTCTTTTACATCATTGTGTACATATTGCTTTACTCACATTATTGTACATAGTTTCTTTCTACTTTCTTATACATAATTTCTCATCTTACTTGTACATAGTTTATTTTCACTTTCTTATACATAGTTTCCTTTTGATTACTTGTACATATCTTATTTTAAAATACCAAAAACAACACAATATTTCAAAATACCAAAAATAATATAACATGTCAAAATGCAAAAACATTCAAATAACTCAAAACACCAAAAACTTTTCAATTAAATGCATTATCCATGCTTTAAATTTCTACTACCATACTAGACTTATATTTTATTGTTTTATGCTATTATTTATCAATTTATCTACATTACCATGCTTCAATTGATCTTATTTGAGTGTGTACAGTGACACTCAGATCCTTTATTATTTTACTCTACCCATTGAGGGGGCATCCTACTTTTACATTCAAGACATACATTGACATATCTACCCATTTGGGGTACCTTCTACATGACTACACCATCTAGGTTATCTTATCCCTACACTACACACTCTATTTATCATGTTGTTGTATATCACTTATTAGCCTACATAGATTATTTTATTAACACTCACTAGTATATAGCACTTGTGTATTTCTTAGCATCTACCTAGTTTTGTACTACATGTTTTGCATAATTTCACTTCTTTATTTGATTAGTTAGATGTGATATATTTACAAAATTTACATTCCTTCCTTTATTTCTTTGATTATCTACATGTGATTGCATTTTTTAGTTTCTATTTTGTTGCTTGTATGTGCCTTAAGACATTTGCCAATGTCCTTTTTTTAGAATCTTGTATGTGCTTGTGGCCCTCATGATAATCTTGCTTGTTTGAAAATATATGTGTATGTGGGCATTTGAACATGACTTATATGATTGATTTTCTAGTTTGAGTGATATGTGGGCATGTCCCTTATTTGCTTGCCCCCTTAGCTTCTTTTTTATGATTCTTGCTTCTTGCCTTGCATGTTTGTTTGCTTGCTTGCTTCTCAATTATTTGTAATGATATGATACACATCATGAATTATCTTGTCTTCTTAGATTCCATGATGAAAATCATGCTCCATACCTCCTTGACAACTAACTAGATTTCCAATTTTAGTTCAGTATATTACACATGTTATTACACTGTTACATCCATCTACGCATACCCCTATTGATCTAACACTATCCAATACAAACTATGATTTATATTGAGACATATTTTGGATTATCATGGATATATCATGTATTTTTTATAATACCACACTTTCAAGGATATTTATTCTAAGGGAAAGCATTGTAAGGTCTTCATTCCTACCCTCAAAAGAGGGGGAAAAATAAGGGTTTTGTCACATAGATCAAAGCCCTATACTGGTCAAAATAAGTTTTTAAAACACTCAAAACAATAATCAAAATTCAAAACATGTAGAATTGACCAAAAAATAGAGACAAACATAGAATATTCATTAGAAATAGTAAAGGATAAGAGCACCCCATTTGGACTACAACACCCTATAGAAAAGTGTTCACTTTTTAGCATTCCTATCTAAATAGCCAAAAACCTAGAATTTTCAAAAATAGATAGAAAGCTAAGGTATATTATGGTTTTTTTAGATACAATTTAGTTTAGATTATTTAATTTCAATATAGTCTTACTCAAATTATCTAAATATAGGGCCATCATGCACAACATGATGGTTCTTGCTTCTAGTTTTAGATTGGGTAGTTGGTACAAATTCTAGATTAAAAGCCATGTTATAGGCACCAATGATTAGGGGAAATGTGTATGGCACATTTGCCTTCTTTTATTTCTAGTTCATTCTATTACCCAAGTATTATTAGTATTTATATGCCTTATTCCATATGTACATAGTTAGCATCATTTCAGAGTGGCTTTCATATAAGCCTTGATCTCAGTTTCAGAGTGGCCAAGATTAGCCTAGTTCTTATTACACATTCATTTATCCATGCCACATTTTTATATTATAGAGCATTCATGGGCTTCATGAGCCATCTCATATGACACACATTCATATAAGTATTGGTTCACAATTCACACTTAGTGGGAAATGATGGAGCTAAAGGACTAGCTAGCCTTTGTATTCTTGAACCACCTACTCAAAGGGATTATACAGAAAATACAACCATATATTAACACATGCATGATCACATAGATTCACTACATAGTAGGAAAGATGGATCTAAAGGGACAACCATTGTATTTTTGATCCACTCTTGGGAAATTGAGCACATAGCTCTATTCATGATATTACTCTTGGTACAACACATACTCAACATCACAATAGGTTTTGTATCAATTTTCATACCTAGTGAGGTGTATTCATTCTTCTCTCTTTTACCTAACCTTTATACATTATTATTTTATACATAACATGTCTTATAATAATTGATCTACTCCTTATTTTCTCTTGTAGAATTATGCTTCATGTTGTGCTCTTTCTATGCACACTCAGAATCATATATAATTATAGGCTTCACCTTTACAGGTAAGTTCAATTATGATTTTTATTTTTCCTTTATCTTAGTATTTCTCTTTAATATATCACTATAATAAAGGGGGCAAGGAAATGTAGTCATATAAAAGATATAAATTGGTAGTTTAAGTGTGGCTTAGAACACCCCATCTATAGGTCCCTTTTCATGCTCTCGCAACCCTTTTAGACACCTTTTTGCTCATTACCAATCATTCAAAACCTTTTAAATGGTCATTTCACCTCATCCAGATAGTATTCTTAGTGTCAATCATATTCCCCTAGGTCCCAACCTGTAAGATATGATCACCCCATTTGGACTATAGTACTAGACACCAAAGCATCCCATTTTGGTGGTCCTATCCATTTATAATTTGAGCCCAAATTGTCATTTTCATTCAGTCTTTATCCTTAATTACATCAGCCTAATGTGAATACATCTGACCCATGACCAATTGTTCCTTATAAAATCCCACTCAAAGCTCATTTACAAGAGAGGTGACCAAACTTACAAAGCAATAAAGAATGCAAACAAGGTACTAAGACATACTTCCCTATTATTTTTACATAGTCACCCAACACAAATCCAAACCTACTCAAATCCTCATACTAGTCCCTAGCCACCTCAAACACTACCAATTTGTCATTTGCATCTCCATCACTTTCATAAAGCACACTAGGTGGAAGAAATAAATATGGCTTGATCCCTCTTCAAAGTATTGGTATGTAAGAAGCGTGCCCACACAAGGGGTGTGGATTATATGTTTAGTACATCTTTCACTCTAACCCTCCTCTTTCTCAAGTGACTAAAATATCATTTTATCAAGCATGATGGAGTGTTAGGGTTTGAATACAAAATTAGCTCCATAGTGAGTTCCATCAACAACCAATGCTCAATTTTTCATAGGCACACTCACATATGCATATCATAACTATGTAGAAAGTTCAAGTCTTTTTGATCAATTTGGATAATATCAGCATGAATGAACAACAACACTAGACACTAAAGCATCCACCTTTTGGTGCTCTTATCCTTTTACCTAACAAAATCTAGATTTAGGTTTATGACAGCTTCCTAGTCTTGTATAATCATTTTTGACCTCTATATCAGTCATCTAAGTCTATTTTCAAAGTAATTTATATTACTTCTTATTTATTGATATTTTTAGAAAGGTGAAAAAGATAAATAGTTACACAAATTAGGACTATATTTATTTATATATTTCATAATGATTTATTAATCTAGACCCTTAACTAAAATAGGAATAAAAATCCATTATTCCCAAACAAGTTAAATCATAATGCTATCATAACATCCTTATTATTTTCTATGAGGGACTTGAAGTCTTCTATGTAGTAGGACAACCCCAAATATTTATTCTTTCTTTTAGATAAGGCATATACTTCCTACATTTCCTCAAGAATGATCTCCCTCCCAACTTCATCCTTTAATTTCCTCTTCCTCACCCTTTGAATGTTCCTTGGAGACTTATCAAATAAGGATGTTATTGATGGTAGTTATATAATTTTAAAATTAGGATTTTGGGAAGCCTTCACTCTAAGATCAACTATCCATGGTGGCATAATGATCTAGGTTTGGTCTATTAATTGTTTATCCTTAGTTGTAGCTTTGACATCTAGATCCTCTATTCATTATTCCTCTAAAGCTCCTTTGAGTACTAGGTTAAGGAAGGAAGGCCATATGATTTTAGACCAATTCAAACCTCCATATTGGGCGAGTGGATGGATTATATAGAACTGATTTACCTTTTTTGGTCTTCCCTAAAGATGTAACAGTAGTATCTTTGGAAGAAATTGTGGAAGGCATTGGAAAATTGATCTATGTGTAAGAAACATGGAGCTAGGAGCTAGCCAATGTCATTTTAATATTTTTAGAGGCTTATTTTTTCATGGTTTGGACTATAGCAGTCCTAGAGGGAATGTCAATAGTAGTGTTAAAAATGGACATGGTTGATACTGTGGTGGAAAATGAAACAATAGTGTTAGAAGAAACATCTTCTAATTTGGGAGTGAGCAATGGTATTTTTAAGATAATACTAGAAGAAATTGAAATCTCAGGGGTTAAGGTGACATCCTCGACTTTTGGGTAAGAAAATAAGTTTTCAAAATAGCACTAATAATAACTAAACCAAAAATGAGAACATATGAGGAAACTTGGGAAGAAGTGTATGAAGTTTGTGTCTTCTTACCTTATTTGTCATCTCTTCTCAATGTTTTCCCTTTATCAGTTATAAGGATTAGTACCTTAATCTTACCAGCTCTTATTCTTAATCTAGTTCTTGCTCTATTTCCATTTGTTGTAAGACCATAGGTGTGCCTATTTATGATTCTTTAGCAACTAGATTTTTTGAGGGGAGGATCCCTTGGCTTCCTCTTATACCAAATAGTAGTTTTTAATGGTGGGGAGGAAGCTTGCTCATATAAGGTAGTCACTAGCTTTTTCACAATAGATTCCTTCATGGGAAATGTAACTGTAGATGTTTGTAATGGTAATACAACTGGGTACTCTTGGTACTCTATATTAGAGGATTTTAAATCAATCAGATCCTCTTGTATTCCCCTAAAATTAATCTTAGTCAACCCAGGATCATTATTAACAACCCTCAATATTAATGGAAGTCCTTAGGAAGGCCCTTATTTCATTTTTTTTTATTGGGGTATATTACCCCAAAAGTTAGAAGTAGCCCATCCTATAGGGGGTGGCATCCTAGTATGAATTTACCAGACTAAAATTGAAGGATCTTGATGAATAATTCTCAAATGATCCTCTTTTAGGTATTCAAGTTTTTCCCTCTCTAATACTTGGGCATCCTCCTTAGAATTTAAAAATATAAGGTCATGGTCATAGGGGAAATGTTTTTATGGAATACCAAAACCCTGAATATGGTTTTGGATTTGACTTTGGGGGTCCCAATCTCTATGTGTCAAGGTAAGTAATTGATAATTCTTTCTTTTGTTACCTACATCCCCAAAATACTTTTTTTTTTGTTTTATCAAATCCTCCTCCACACTCCACCAAATTTGATATGCAATTTCTTGCTATGCAAGATTATATAATACATACTTTGGGAGGTATAGTGGGTTGACCTTATGATCGATGAACGTGATCACCATATAGTCTAGGTATAACTAGTAATCCCTCCCAAAGATCTAGTGTATCTATGATGTTCTTTGAAATTCTAGGCAATGGGGCCTCATGAATTATCTACCATGCTTGAGGATATACATCATCAATAATTCTAACCATATTCTTAGTATATTCATATATGCATAAATTGGTAGTAATCACAAATGTGATACTTTACATAATCGGTGTTTAGGATCCAAATATCCCTAAAGTTCCCATACACTATTCCCATTATGGCATGAAGAATTTAAGACATCATGTAAAAATGGCTTACTAAATTGGGCCACTTACCTTTATGCAAAACTTGTTGCCTCAACTTAAAGTTGATGATCTCACCCAATGCAAAAATTAAGTCACTAGTCATTATCATATCTATTAATGGCACTCAATCTAGGTGGAGAAAATGGATACTCAGCATGCCTTACATTCTATTCAATAAGTCCATTCTAATATGAACCCTCATTCTGAATATTCTAATGGGGGTGGGAGACTTTCCTTTTAAGACCATGGTTTCCCCAAGATGAACCCATGAACTGAGAATTTTCTCAATTGAATTCTGCATATTCCATGTTACCATCTTGTGTTTATCAAATATTTCTTAGGAATCAATAGAGATAGGTACCTTTGAAAATCATCACCAGTGATGTACGCCACAACCATATGATGAAAGAAGTCATCTTGTATAATCTTGTAGTAGGTCAATGTAGGGTATAACCTCAAGCTTGGCTATTTTTAAGTGTAGTATTTTTATATTAAGAGAGATCAAGTCTGTAACTAATTGGCATTACATAGGTGATAGATTTATTTCATGTGAAAATGTGTCTATAACATCAATTGCATCCCATAATTTTGATTAATTAGCATACCTATTATAAAATATTATTGCATCGAACACCATGTCTATAAATTTTGTAGAATCCTTGATGGATAATAGGGATTGTGGTAGAATTCCTCTAAAAATCTTGTATGATGAAGCCATTTCAATTGTCTAGTGATCTCAAAGTTTGATTTTGTGTATTGTGAAAACTTTTTTCTATTGGTTTCTTGTTTGTAATGGATTTGTAAGTAGCTATGGATTTGTTTGTAGAGTAGAAATTGAGTTTGAATTCACTTGTGATCAATGAATATGTCAATGGCTACACATTTTATATATATCATTTTACATTCAATTCTAGTTCATGCACTTTTAATGCCTAGTTTTCATATACTTTGCTTTACCTGCATAATTAAAATCTCATTACTTTGGTTGGTGAGTTACATTTTTTTGGCAAGTTTCAAAAAGTAGTTATGCTTTGTTGGATAATTCTAACAAGCTCTTAATAGTCAGGAGTTGGGAGAAAGATTTAATTTTAGGACTGAGCCAACAATTCTTTCAAACCAAATGCTTTGAACACAAAGCCTAAAAAAATGCTCAAAAACCAAATCCTTTGGAATAATGTTCAAAAAAAATGTTTGAATAAAAGGTCATTACAAAATCTCTAAAACACATAAAGCTAACAATGACTATTTCATATAAGTTATTTGATTAAAATTCCCAAACAAAATTCTTGAACAAAATACCTGAATAAGGAGTTCAAAAAAAAAATTGAACAAAACTTCTGACCTTAAGTAATGACCATAATGCCTAAATGCCAAAATCCCAAACAAAATAGTTTTGAATAAAACCAAGTCTCAAAACCTGTATCATAGAAAAAAATCCTAAAATGTATTAATAATTTAGTTCAAAATGTATAATAACATTGTTTATTCTTCCAAGTCTAAATATTAAGGATAAACCTGATAGAACTTGCACAACTACGTAGAGGAAAACATAACAAACAAGGCCAAATCTAAAAAAAATGGGTCCCTATTTTTCTTCTTAAAAAAAGATAATGTTGGGTACATCAACATGCAAAATTTAGAACTCTAAAAAAAAAAAATCATCCTATTATTTTTAGTAATTTTTTCATGCAACTGCATGCAACTCTAAAAATATCTAAAAATAAACTAAACACTAAAATTAACCTATCAAACTAATGTAAACTGAAGTTCAAGTCTAATTATAAATATGGACAATTCCTAAGTTTGAAAAAAATTGAAAATAAATTTTTTAATACAATTTTAGATCCACAGATGGTCACGTATATCCTCCAAAAAATATCTAAAAGGTCCCATAATTAAGAGTGGGTCATATATATATTGAAACTTTTGATATGTTCATTTTGGCATGAAGATGTGATCAAATGGAGCTAAAAATTAAAATTTATGCCCTCTAGAAGTTTGGTTTATTTTTTTTAATTACAAAATTGGACCTATTCAAGTTTTATGGTAATAATCCACTCACATTTATTCCTCAAATAAAAAATTTATTTGATCTAAATTAGACTCTCTGTTCACAAAATGTGGTCGTGGCCTCTCTATATCTGGAGCCTAAGAAATTTATTTGGTATAATTAGTTGTGTGATCAAAATAAAAAGAAGGGTCTCTTATTTTCTTGGTATTTTTTCTAAAATTTTGGAGCTCAACTATCACAACAATGTCTTAGAAAACTACTTCAGCTAGCTAGCCAAATTTTGCCAAACTAGGATGGTAAAGGATTACATTCATAAAAAGGTGGTTGTGGCCTCTCTATATCTGGAGCATAATCAATTTATTTGGTATCATTTGTTTTGTGCTCAAAATAAAAATAAGGGTCTCTTATTTTCTTGGTCTATTTTTTATAAAATGTTAGAGCTCCATTATCACAACAATGTCTTAGAAAACTACTTCAGCTAGCTAGCCAAATTTTTCCAAACTAGGATGGTAAAGGATTAGATTCATAAATTTCAGAATCTCTCCTTACATGTGATAGACATCACTAAGGAAAATCTGATTGGCCTATTTTTGGGTAGCCTCAAATATAACATCTAATTTTAGGTTTGCATGTTTCATCCTAGTAATGTATATGAAGCCATACCAAGGGCACATCTAGATCAAGAAAAAAGAGTTGATAAAATAAATACCTTTCACTAATGTGATTTAATTCACCTTCCTAACATCATCAATTCCATATCCTACCAGATTGATACCTGAGAAAGTTGAATAAAAGCATTAAAAATATTTGTGTTTTGGATGTGATAGCAAATGGAGAAATTGAGATTGATGTGCTAAAAATAATTTGTTTTACATTGGAAGTACCAATGAAGAGGAATAAGATGATGAGGATTTAGGACTAGGTTTTGAATAATTTAAGGATGAATCTGAATATTTTCAACTTAGTATTTCTTGTCATACACTTTCAGGCATTAGTACTCAAATTCTTAAGGTTGTGGGTTTCTTAAAGAAACAGAAGGTAACTGTGTTAATTAACTCTAGCAGTACATATAAATTCATCAACAATAAGTTGGATACTCATTTAAACTATTTTGTTTACCTAGATCTAAAATATAAGGTCATGATTGTAAATGGTGGTACAATCAGCTACTCTGTAAAATGTCATACCAATAAGTTTGCAATGGGAGACTACTTACTAGATTCCCCTATGTTTTTTATTCCCATGGGAGGATCTAACATTATTTTGGGAGTGTAGTGGTTCACCACTATGAGAACTATTGAGATGAATTTATATGAATTATTCATGAGGTTCCACTCAGAAGGTAAGACCTTTTATTTTCATGGATTACGGGTTAAATCTCCACAACTTTTTAGTTTCCATCAAATGATAAAGATTATCAAAAAAGGTACATAAGTGTTTGTGGCATGATTATTTTTCATATAGCTTCAACCAACCAATTAGTCTACACATCCTAATTCTCAAAGGGTGTTGGATGACCATTTTATTATTTTTGGTGACATGGTAAAAGGACATCCTCCAATTCATTCACATGATCATGCCATTAGGCTCATTATAGGAAGTACACCACCTAACATTGGAACAAAATCAAATTTATGCCAAACCTTTCAAATGTGATTTTTGTTCCAAGAGGTTAATTACTCATGTCATATTTTTTTACATTAAGGAGTGAAATTTGGTCCTAAAAAAATCCAAGAGATGATAGAGTGACACATTCCAAACACCCTTAAGAACCTTCAAGGATTATGGGGCTAACTAGTTACTATCACAAGTTTGCCAAAAAATATGATAGCATTGTAGCACCTATCACCTATTTTTTTTAATAAAGACTCCTTCTAGTTGACTAATTCAGCTACCAACGCATTTTAACAGTTGAAAATGGCTGTGTATAACTCCAATTTTGGCTACTCTTAATTTTTCAAAAAAAAATTCTGGAGTGTGATACATCAGGATATGACATGGAAGTTATAATCATGCAATAAAATAGACCATTGACATCTGAAATTCACCAAATAAAGGGGAAAAATAAGATCAAACTAATATATGAGAAAGAGATGATGGATATTATCCATCTAGGGAAATAATGGAGACCTTATCTAATGGGTCATCACTTTCAGGTAAAGACTAATCATGATAGCCTCAAATATTTATTAGAGCAATGATTTTCATTTTAAGAACAAAAAAAATAGGTGAATAAAATGTTAGGATATGATTTTTAAATTATGTATAAGAAATAAAAAGATGACATGGTGTTGGATGCCCTTTCCTGACAAGATGTATCAATTAAGGCATTTTTATGTACCATGACCATGTGGCAGGTAGATTGGTTAGAGGAAGCAAGATCTGAATGGGAGAATGATAGTGATACCAAGGATTTGATTCAAAATATTCATTAGATTTCTAATGAATATGAAAAAATTTAATGGAAGGGAAATAGATTATACCTCTATAACCATTCTCTCCTCAAACATAAAATTCTTTAAGAACTTCATGCCTCTCCACTTGGAGATCATTCTAGATTTTTGAGAACATATCATAAAATCAAGTAGGATTTATTTCGGGAAAGACTTAAGGGGGATATCTATAAATATGTGGCTAAATACATGGTATGTCAAAAAATAGAGGTGAAACCCTTAATACCCCAAGTATTTTATAGCCTTTTATCCATCCATAATTGTCATTGGGAATAGGTTTTGATGTAGGAGCATCTTGGAATGCCAATACAAGAGTTTAAATATGTCTTAAGTATGTTCAAATTTAAATTTGAGTTTAAATAAGTTTTCCCTCCAAAAAGGAAATTCAAATTTACATAATTTAATATTTGGTGAAAGTGAGTCTAGTTGAGGTGTAATATAAAATGAACATTGTAATAGACCCTTTATGGTCTCATGATGATCTTATAGTGTAAATAAATGCATAGCTCATGTTTGTGTGAGGTGGCCATCCACCACCCCATGTAGGTTTAAGAGGTTTCTTATAAATCTTAATTAAGATTTAGTTATGAATCTTATTTTTAGTGTATTTGTTTTAAATAGGACGTTTTTAGTGTGTGAAGGCAAGTTATTGAGATGATAACCTCTCGTTCCATTTTAAGGAGTGAGAGAATAGATTTGTAAGTAATGGAAGTTGATGAATAAGAAGAAGAATGATGTAAATTGTGAGTTTTATTGGCATGGTTATGATTGAGTGTTTCTTTATTGAATCTAAAAATTGGTAATAAGTCTTATTGAATGTTTATATATTGGTTTATAATAAAATTATACTTCCTAACATGATACAGGAAGGGTTATTGATTGGAAACAAGATATGGTCTTGAGAGATAGTCCTATCTGTTAAAGAAAGAAGGTAAACCAATAGCCTTCTCAAGTGATTATTTTATTTTATTTCATTGATGTCCACATTAAATGTAGAGATGGAAAATTTATGAGGGTTGGATATAATATGTGATGACTTATAGGATGTGTCAAAGGTGGTAGGATTTAGTTTGTTTAGTATTCTTCCTAAAATTGTTAGCATACAGTTAGAAATTCTAAGTTTATTATTTGTGATCTTTGGATATTGTTGTAGGCTCTAAAGAGGTTAACAAAGGATTTAAATAGTTTTTTGAGGTGGATATCAAAAATTTTAAGGTATGTATAACCTTTATGTAGGATTTGTAGTCATTTGGTGGCGAAAAATAATAAAATCCTATCAAAAACACTATTTTCTTGCTAAAGAATATAGTCTTAAGGACTAAAATTATGTTGCATGGAGTTTTTTTTGAGGTCAATGGTGATGGATAAAGGATTATTAGGGTAATTTTAGATATATATAACCTATTTATATGTTATAATGAATATTGGTGTCCAAAAAGATAATGAAACTTAGACTGTCCTATTTACTATTAGTAGGATACAATCAAATGATCTGAGTTTTAGAGTTTCTGAGAGAATTGTAGGTTATGGAAGTTTTCACATTGAATGGAAATTATGAATACATATATGAAGTGATTATATGTCTTTAAATTATGTGAAACATTCAAAATGTAATTTTATACACTCTCGACCTGTTGTAGGCTTGTCTAACCCTAGGTTTAGGGTTTTTGCTAGTGAGGGAGTTCCTACTCTTCAAACCTCTTGAAATTTGTAATTTGTATTATGTTGATGTGTTTTAAAAAAATTAATATGTTTCAAGATTTTAAATACCATAAAATTATGAAATTTAGACAGTATTCTAATGCTAGGCCTAAAGAAGGGCTAAAGGAATGAGGGTGATATATAAACATGAGGATTTGTCTAAAAAAGGGGTAAAAAAGTGATTGATTCACCTGGGGGAGCTTAATGGGTATCTGGAAAGGTTAATATATTATAGATAAAGTCTATACATGCTTCATACAAAGGAGGTTTGCACAAATGGAGGGTTAATTAGTGAGAGGCCTAAAGAAGGAAGTACCATTTTCCTTGAGAGTTGTGTTAGAGGGTTAATGTGGGAGTTTTATGACCCAAATGGGTCCTTGAATATGTAATTAATTTCTAGTAAAGGTTTGTCAGATGCTCTCGAAAAAGAGTTTTACCCATAAACAGGGCTAGTAGAGGATGAAGCTAGAAAGGTGTAAGTGAAAAGAAACTATGTATATAGTTGGAGTTAAGGGAATGAATAAGAATGATAATATATGTGAAAATAAGATAAAAATTCCTAGAAGTTATTTCAATCATCATTGAGTTTTTTGTTTCCCCATTTAGAATTACTTGAGCATTGAGAACTTGTGGATGATGAAGTGTGTACATGAATAAAGAGATGTTTTGATTCAGTGAATGAGATTAAATTTTTTAATGAAATTAGAATGATCATTTAAGTTATAATAGTGCAATTTTATAATTCATTGTGAAGGAATGTTATAGTCACTTTGTTTGATTGTGTAAAAGGACTTAGCAAGAATGAGTGAATGAAGCAAAAAGGATCTTGCATAGAGGACATAGGCAGAGTTTGGGAATGGACTTGATTTAGCTATGTATAATTTTGGTATTAGAGTAGAAAGATACCATGGGTACAATTAAAATAAGGTATAACATTAATGATTATATGGTTTATGATGCATGTTGTATATAGTTGCAGGTAAGAAAGCAAGGAGTCTTGTTGGAGGACAAAGTAAGACAATGGGAAGAAGAGGTATGATCTATTTTGTGATTGAGTATGTGGTTTGAATATATTTATGATAGTATGTGATATACAATATCTAGTATTTTGGTGGCATCTCTAAATCAAACAAAACTATTAACAAGATCAAAAAGAGAGCTTGAGAAGAGAAGATAGTCCAATTAAAGGACAAGTGAGAGGAAAGGCCCAAGTGTGGTCAGAAATAGAAGGTTCCAAGTGTGAACCAAAGTAAATGGTCCTAGTGAGACCAAGACAAGGATAAGAATTTTACCAAGTGAGGTACTCAAGATGAGGATGATAGAAGAGGTAGAAAGGGAAGAGAAAGATAGAGTGAAGCATGAAAGCCACAAGGAAAAGATGGTGCATGAAGACACCAAGAAGAAGATTAAGATGGATAGAGAAATGGAAGACATGAGGCACAAAATGAATGAGATTATGATCAAGATTGAGAAGATTAAAGATTTATTAAACCCACATTTTGTATGGGTCATAAAAATGTATCCAATCAAATGGTCAATCAAGCAAATAGTGGAAAGGAGAAAAAGATAAAAGAGGAAGGACAAGGAGGAAATCAAGCCTCATGATTTGAAATCTAATGCTGTTTTGATATGTGTGAATACAATTTTGAGAGATGAAGAGAAGAAAAGTTGAACCCATTCATAGGATCAAGGAACAAAAGGAAGAGGCATATGACCAAGTGGTGGTCAAAAAAATTCAAGATGAAGAAGAGATTCCATGTAGAGTCATGTTTATAGAATAAGAACAAATAGGTCAGCCATGTTATATGTAAGATAACATGAAAAAGGAAGAGATCCTCACATAAGAGGAAGCAAGAGAATCCAAAGGAGAAATGGGATAATAACATAAGGAGAGGTATGAGGTATATTCAAGCTTGTATGAGTCTTTAAAGCAAGAGTATGAATTTTATCCTCATCAAATGTATAGGAAAATTGTTAAGGAGGTGACCAAAACAAGTATAGATTTGTTGAATGCAGTAGTATTGTCCAAAATCAAGGCATTAATGAGGTAAGGAGGAATCAAGAATATGAAGGTACTCCCCAAGATGAAGTTGAAGCTATTGAAGTTGAGGTATAAGTGGAAGATGAAGGAGAAATCATGTAAGGAGAGAATAAAAATGCATTGATAGTTGATGCAAAGGAGAGTGAAGTATGTAAAGCATATGAAGGTGCTTGGGAGAAAGAGAAACATACAACCAAAAAGGGAAGATGGAAAATTCTTCAAGCGAATAAGAAAGAACAAGTTTTCATTAATTAGTTGTTATATTTTGTAGGTGTAGCATGGAGGAAGATGGCAAGAAGCAAGATAAAGTACAAGTGTGGCAGTCAAGAGCACACACACCTATATGAGTATTTGAAGGAAGAAGAAGAAAATGGATGGAAATAAAATTTTTTACCCCCTTGGGAGTATGATTCAAGGGAATCATAAAGTGCTAATACAAGATCTGAAATGTTTCTTAATTACATTCAAATTTGAATTTGAGTTCAAATAGTTTTTCCCCAAAAAGGAAATTCAAATTTACATAATGTAATAGTTGGTGTAAGTGAGTCTAGTTGAGGTGTAGTAGAAACACAATGTTTTAATTAACCTTTTATGGTCTCATGATGATATTATAGTGTAAATAAATGCATAGTTCATGTTTGTGTGAGGAGGTAGTCTACCACCCCACATAGGTTTAAGAGGTTTCTTGTAAATCTTAATCAAGATTCAATTATGAATCTTGTTTTGAGTGTCTTTTGTTTTAAATAGGAGGTTTTTAGTGTGTTCATGAAATTTATTGAGATTATAACCTCTCATTCCATTTGAAGGAGCGAGAGAATGTATTTATAAGCAATGGAAGTTGATGAATAAGAAGAACAATGATGTTGTAAATTCTAAGTTTTCTTGGCAATGTTGTGATTGAGTATTTTTTTATTGAATATAAAACTTGGTAATAAGTATTATTTAATGTTTATAGATTGGTTTTTAATAAAATTATACTTCATAACATGATACAGGAAGGGTTATTAATTAAAAATAAGATATGGTGTTTGGAGACAATCCTGTCTGTCAAACAAGGAAGGTAAACCAATAGCCTTCTCAAGTGCTTATGTGACTTTATTTCATTGATGTCATCATTGAATGTAGAGATGGAAAATTTATGATGGTTATAGAGAATTTATGATGACATATAGGAGGTTTCAAAGGTGGTGGGATTAGTTTGTTTAGTATTCTTGCTAAAATTGTTAGCACACAGTCAAAAATTCTAAGTTTGTTATTTTTTATCTTATTTGGTTCTTGTTATAGGCTCTAAAGAGGTTAAGAAAGGATTTAAATAGTGTTTTTAAGTGGAGATAAACTTTTTTAAGATATGGAGAACATCTTTTTAGGATTTGGAGTACTATGGCGGTGTAAAACAATAAAATCCTATTGAAAACCCTATTTTCTTTCTAAAGAATACAGTCTTAAGGACTAAGATTATCTTACATGGAGTTTTATTTGAGGTAAATGGTGATGGAGAAAGGGTTAATAGGGTCATTGAATTTAAATATATCCTATTTATAGGTTATAATGATAGTTGGTGTCCAAAAAGCTAATGAAGCTTAGATTGTCTTATTCACTATTAGTAAGATATAGTCAAATAAACTGAGTTTTGGAGTTTGTGAGAGCATTGTGGGTTACGAAATTTTTCACGTTGAATGTAAAAGTTTCATGGAAATTTTTAAGACCTCTAGGAATTTATTATATGTTTTTAAATTATATGAAATGTTCACAATGGAATTTTATACACTCTCAGCCTATTGTAGGCTTGTCTAACCCTAGGTTTATGGTTTTTGCTATTAGGGGAGTTCACACTATTAAAAACTCTTTAAATTTTTTAATTTAGATTGTATTGAGGTTCTATAACAAATGGAAGAGGTTTTAGGTATTTAGAGACTGTACAAGTACATAAATGAGACAGTATGCTAATGTTAGGCTTAGAGAAGGGCTAAAGGAATGAGGGTGATATATAAACATGAGGATTTATCCAAAGAAGGGGGTAAAAAATTGATTTATTAACTTGGGGGATCTTAATTGGTATCTTTAAAGGTCAATATATTATGTATTAAGTCCATACATGTTTCATACTGAGGAGGTTTACACAAATGGAGGGTTAATTGGTGAGAGACCTAAAGAAGAAAGTACCATTTTCCTTGAGAGTTATGTCATATGGTTAATGTGGGAGTTGTATGACCCAAATATGTCCTTGAATATGTAATTATTTTCTATTAAATGTTTTTAATATTCTCCCAACATGGAGCTTTACCCATAAATAGGCCTAGTAGAGGATGAAGCTAGAAAGGTGTAAGTGAATAGAAAATATGTATACAGTTGGAGTGAGGGGCATGAATAAGAAATTTAATATACATGAAAAGAAGATAAAAATACTTAGAAGTTATTTCAATCATCATTGAGTTTTTGTTTCCCTATTTATAGTTACTTGAGCATTAAGAACTTGTGGATGATGGAGTGTGTACATGAACAAAGAAATGTTTTGATTTAGTGAATGTGATTGAATGTTTTAATTAAATTAGAATGATCATTTGAGCTAGATTAGTGTGATGTTATGAGTCATTGTGAAGGAATTTTATAGTCACTTTTTTTTATTGTCTAAAAGGATTTAGCAAGAATGAGTGAATGAAGCAAAAATGATCTTGCATAAAGGACATATGTAGAGTTTGGGAATGGAGTTGATTTAGATCTACATAATTTTAGTATTAGAGTATCAAGATACCTTAGGTATAGGTATAAAAAGGTACAAACACTAATGATTATATGATTTATGATGCATGTTGCATATAGTTTCAGGTAAGCAAGCAAGGAGTCTTGTTGGAGGACAAAGTAAGACAACAAGAAGAAGAGGTATGATCTATTTTGTGATTGATTATGTGGTTTGAATATATTGATGATAGTATGTGATAGACAATATCCAATATTGTGGTGGCATCCCTGAAGCAAGAAAAACTATTAACAAGATCAAAAAGAGAGCTTGGTAAGAGAAGATAGTCCAAGTGAAGGACAAGTGAGAGGAAAGGCACAAGTGTGGTCAAAAATAGAAGGTTCCAACTGTGAACCAAATATAATGGTCATATTGAGACCAAGACAAAGATAATAATGTGCCCAAGTTAGTTACTCAAGATGAGGATGAGAGAAGAGGTAGTAAGGAAAGAGAAAGATAGGGTGAAGCATGAAATCCACAAGGAAAAAGATGGTGCATGAAGACATCAAGAATAATATTGAGATGGTTAGAGAGATGGAAGAGATGAGGAAAACATGAATGAGATGATGATCAATATTAAGTATATGAAAGATTTAGTGAACCCATATGTTGTATGGGTCATAAAAATGAAGCCAATCAAATGGCCAGCCAAGCAAATAGTGGAAAAGAGGAGAAGACAAAATTGGAAGGACAAGGAGGCAATCAAAACTCATGATTTGAAATCTAATGTTGGTTTCATATGTGTGAATACAAGTTTGAGAGATGAAGAGAAGAAATAGATAGTTTAGCCCATATGATCAAAGAACAAAAAGAAGAGGCATATGACCAAGTGGTGGTCAAAAGAAGTCAAGATGAAGAAGAGATCCCATTTGGAGTCATGTTGATGGAACAAGAACAAAGAGGTCAACCATGTTGGAGGCAAGATAGCATGAATAAGAAAGAGATCCTCATGAAAGAAGAAGAAAGAGAAGCCAAAGGAGAAATTGGAAATCAACATAAGGAGTGGTATGAGGTATATTCAATCCTATATGAGTCTTTAAAACAAGAGTATGGATTTTATCATCATCAAATGTCTAGGTAAATGGTTAAGGAGGTTACCAAGGAAAGTATAGATTTATGGAATGTATAAGTAATGTATAAGATCAAATCATTAATGAAGGAAAGGAAGAGTCAGTCATATGAATATACTCCCCAAGATTAAGTTGTAGCTATTGAAGTTAAGGTATAGGTGGAAGATGAATGAGAATTCATGCAAGGAGAGAATCAAAATGAATTGATAGTTGATGCAAAGGAGAGTGAAGTATACAAAGCACATAAATGTGCTTAGGATCAAGAGAAATAAACAAGAAAAAAGGGAAAATGGATAATTCCTCAAGGGCATAAGAAAGAATAAGTTTTCATTAATGATTTTTTTTATTTTGTAGGTGTAGCATGGAGGAAGATGACAAGAGGTAATAAAAAGTACAAGTGTGGCAGTCAAGAGAACACACACCTATATGAGTGTTTGAAAGAAGAAGAAGAACATAGATGGAAATTAGGGGCATCTTTTAATTCCAATACAAGAGCTAAAATGTTCCCTAAATATGTTCAAAATTGACTTTGAGTTCAAATAGGTTTTCCCTCTAAAAAGGAAATTCAAATTTACATAATGTAACAATTGGTGCAAGTGAGTATAGTTGAGGTTTAATAAAAAATAAAAAATTTAATATAAATTTTATGGTATCATGATTATCTTATAGTGAAAATAAATGCATAGGTCATGTTTTTATGAGGTGGCAGTCCACCACCCCATGTAGGTTTAAGAGGTTTCTTGTAAATATTAATCAAGATTCAGTTATGAATATTGTTTTGAGTGTATTTGTTTTAAATAGGAGATTATTAGTGTGTTAAGGAAATTTATTGAGAGGATAACCTCTCATTCCATTTGAAGGAATGAGAGAATGGATTTGTAAGCAATGAAATTTGATAAATAAGAAGAACCACGATGTTGTAAATTCTAAGTTTTCCTAGCATGGCTATGATTGAGTGTTTCATTTATTAAATATAAAAATTGGTAAGAAGTCTTATTTAATGTTTATATATTTGTTTTTAATAAAATTACACTTCCTACCATGATATAGGAAGGGTTATTTATTGGAAAAAAGATATGACCTTTAGAGATAGTCATGTCTGTTAAACAGGGAATGTAAACCAACAGCCTTTTCAAGTGCTTATGTGACTTTATTTCATTAATTTACACATTTAATGTATATATGGAACGTTTATTAGTGTTTGAGGGAATGTGTGATGACATACAGGAGGTGTCAAGGGTGTTAGGATTCAATTTGTTTAGTATTCTTGCTAAAATTGTTGGCATACAATTAGAAATTTTGAGTTTACTATTTGTGTTCTTCTTTGGATCTTGTTGTAGGATATAAAGGTGTTAAGAAAGGATTTAAAAGTTTATTGAAGTGGAGAGAAACTTTTTAAAGGTATGGATAACCTTTGTGTAGGATTCAGAGTCCTTTGGTGGTGTAAAACAACAAAATCTTGTTGAAAATCTTGTTTTCTTGTTAAAAAATACAGTCTTAAGGACTAAATTATGTTACATGGAGTTTTTTTAGGTCAATGGTGATGGAGAAAGGGCTATAAGGTTAATTTAAGTTATATATAACCTATTTATAGGTTATAATGACTATTGGTGTCTAAAAAGGTAATGAAACTTAGACTATCTTGTTCACTATTAGTAGGATATAGTCAAATTAACTGAGTTTTGGAGTTTGTGAGAGCATTGTGTGTTATGGAAGTTTTCAAATTGAATGGAAAAGTTTCATGGAAATTGGGAAGACATATAAGAAGTGATTATATTTTTTTAAATTATGTGAAACATTCAAAATGGAATTTTATGCACTCTCGACCTATTGCAGGCTTGTCTAACCCTAGGTTTAGGGTTTTTGCTATTGGGGGAGTTCCCACCCTTTGAAACTCTTTAAAAGTTTTAATTTGGATTATATTGATGTTTTATAACAAATGGAAGAAGTTTTAGGTTTTTATAGACTGTACAAGAACATAAATGAGATAGTATGCTAATGTTAGGCCTAGAGAAAGGCTATAGGAATGAGGGTGATAACTAAAGAAGAGGATTTGTACAAATAAGGGGGTTAAAAAGTGATTTATTCACCTAAGGTAGATTAATGGGTATCTAGAAAGGTTAATATATTATAGATAAATTTTTTACATGTTTCATACTAAGGAGGTTTGCATAAATGGAAGGTTAATTGGTGAGAGGCCTAAAGAAGGAAGCACCATTTTCCTTGAGAGTTATGTCATAGAGTTAATTTGGGAGATGTATGACTAAAATGGGTTCCTTAATATGTAATTATTTTATCGTAAAGTTTTTTTAGATGCTCCAAACAAGGATCTATACCTATAAACAGGGCTAGTAGGGGATAAAGCTAGAAAGGTATAAGTAAATAGAAAATATGTATACATTTAGAGTCAAGGGCATGAATAAGAATTATAATATATGTGAAAAGAAGATAAAAAATCATATAATTTATTTAAATCATCATTTAGTTTTTGTTTCCCCATTTATTATTACTTGAGCATTAAGAATTTGTGTATGATGAAGTGTGTACATGAACAAAGAGATGTTTTGATTCAGTGAATGTGAATGAATATTTTAATGAAATTAGAATGATCATGTGCGTTAGTGTAGTGTGATTTTATGAGTCATTTTTAATTAATTTTATAGTCACTTTATTTTATTGTCTAAAATGACTTAGCAAGAATGAGTGAATGAAGCAAAAAGAATCTTGCATAAAGGACATAGGTAGAGTTTGGGAATGGAGTTGATTAAGCTATGCATCATATTTCCATGGATTTCATTATTTATTTACCATGGTTTGAGGGTTAATATTTTATGATGGAATTTTTTGATTGATTCATATATTATGCTCTTTTTTTCCCTTATCATAGCCATTTGTTTCCAGTATAGTAATTTTTGTTTTTCTCAATACAATTCAAAAATTACATGGTAATCTAAAGATAGCTATAAGTGATTGAGATCCCATTTTTACCAATGAATTTTGGACTAAATTATTTTCATTTTTAGGAACCCAGTTGGATCATAACTTATCTTATCATCCTCAATCTGATAAATAAATAGTAGTAGTCAATAAATGTCTAGAAGGGTATTTTCATTATTTTGTTTTTGACAAACATTAAAAATGGTTTCATTGGCTGCCACTTGTTGTATGGTGGTTTAACACTTATTTTTAAAAAAATTCCAAGATGTCTCCCTTTGTGTCATTGTATGGGTATCACTCCCCATTCATCACTTTAGCTTTGATATTGCATCCTAAGCTTCGAGCTGTTGAGGAACATATTTACCATCAACATGGGGTGTTAGTCAATTTGTGAGATAATTTAGCAATGGCACAAAATAGAATGAATAAACAAGAAGATCAAAACTATAGTGAGTGGTATTTTATCATAGGTGATTATGTCTTTGTGTGTTTGTATACATATAAGCAGATGTTTCTAAAGCAATAGGAAAAGGATAAAACATTGTCACCTAAGTATTATAGCCCTTATGATATCTTGTACAAAAATTGGTAGTGTGGATTATAAACTATAATTTCCTTCATCCACTCTCGTACAAATGGTATACCATGTATCTTGCTTATATAAGGTAATTGGACATAGAATTTCTAATTAGACTGATTTACCAGAATTAGATGTATAAGTCCAAGTAATTATGGATCTTGGAGACATCCTTAATACATACACTAAGAAACTGTGGACTAGAGCCATTAAGGAGTATTTGATCAAATGGAAAAACTTGCATTTTAAATATGCAACATGGGAGGATGAATCATTCCTACAACAACATCATAGTTTGATTCAACATTGAGGACAACATTGTTTTTAAGGGTAGGGGCATGTTATGTCATTAACCTATAGTATGTCTATAGATATGTGTGTCCAACTTGTGGCTTATACTCTTTCATATTATCTTGTTATATTTATCTATGTTCCTAGTATGGATGGCTTATGGAATAAACTTGGATAAGTAGATTATATATAGGAGGTAGTGGTTAGTATTTTATCATAATGTTAGGAATTTTTTCTTATTGCATTGTTTTTATGGTTACCCCCTCAAAGTGTCTTAGTTATAATACTCAAGTGTTATGCCCTTTCAACAAATGTTTGTCGATCTATTTATTCTACTCTTAATTATGTGATATATAATTCTATTATTGTGAACCATATAAGTACTTTAATTACATACTAAAATGTATAAAAATAGAAAGAAAATATATTTATTCATTTGGAACATATTTCTATGAGAGAGGTATAGTCTACCTGATCTTCACATAATTAATTTTGAATTTCCCTTCTTGGTGTAAATTGAACTTTAGGCTATGCACTAATCCCAATTTTTATTTTTTTTCAACATTAATAGTTTAATGTCTCATGAAAAGGATATATTTTTTTTGAATAAGTGAAAAAAATCTATGTTTTATCTTTGGCATAGATGACTACCTTTCAAAATAAATATGTTAATGATAGGAAACTTGTCATTGGAGTAGGACTAAATCTAATTTCATATTTATAAATTAATTTCATAATAAATACTAAGGGAATAGAGCATGGAAAATGTAAACAACACTTAATAAATAATAAATATCATGCATGTAAAATGTAGCAAGGAAACATATGAAAATAAGTGTGATCAATATTTATCAAAGAGAGTAGGTCCCACTATATTTTGTTATGTTATGATTACTCATGTTATCCTCAGCATGAAAAATGATACTCTTGTTGGCATTGCTCTTGTTTTTTTAGTACTTGTTAGGAGAGTATGAGTTATTATACCTTAATTCTAATTCATTAGTTTCAATTTGCCTCAATAATTCAAGGGGATATTTTGATCATGTGTAAAATTTTTCCATGAACATGTATGAATTTATAAAAAAAATCATGAATATAAGTGGGATTTCCATTAAATGAAATAATTAATCTTCGTAAAATATAATTTTTGTTTATGACAATAAATTATGGATCAACACCTTGTATTCATAATCATTCGGATCAATGTTAGTCAAGACTAAGTATAAAAATGCTTAGGACCTTAGAAGTAATCCTTTATAGAAGTCAACCATCACTATTCTAGTCAACATAAATAGAGTATTTTATACCATAGTGAAACTAATATTAGTAGTATAATAATGTAATACGATATAATACACCAAAGAACTAATTATCATTTTTTCCCCTTATAATGGCACCGATTCTATCACTCATCTAATGGACTTGCACATATGTGATCTCACACTCTAACTTCAAGTGATACAACTCTTGTTTATAGATGGAAATAATTCCACCATAATTTATTTTTATGGCCTTGAGTGTCTCTCCCATTAAGTCACATAGTGATTTTTATATATACATTGGTAGTATTAATATTGTCACACTTTATTTCAGTTTCCATCTTATTTCACCTGAGCATGAGATTTTTAAAATGTAATTTATCTCTCTCCAAAGATAAATTCTTAGATACTTTTTTCTTCTCATCTAGTGAACTTTCTAACCTTTGAATGGTTTTCCTTTCACTTTTAATAAGGTCGAACAAAAAAATATTTTCCCTGACGAGAGAACCATTTTTTAGTAATACCAATGAGAGCTTAACATCAAGATGATCTTATTGTTGGATTTATTAAAGATCTCTAAACGTCCAAGATTACACAAAAAACCTAGGATTAGGTGAGAGCAAAACTACCACAATGAAAATTACATTAAATACATCAAAATATTCATTCATTGAATAGACAAAAATTATAGAGGTGCATTATATAGTGAGAGATTAGGTCACCAAAATGGTAACACCTGAACTCTATATTAGAAAACACATTAAATTTATTTTCCCCTAATGACCTTAAAGACCCTCATCAATATGATTAAAAACCATGTAGGTAAAACAAAAAGTGGAAAAAATCCTACACCAACATCCCCTTGAATCGTATCTTAGGTGGGTACAAGAATTGGGTCTCAAAAATAAGACATGATGAGGTTCCCAGGTACAATGCAACTTCCATAAAGTACAGAAAAGGAGAAACCCCTAAGAAAAAACTCTTTCCCAAAAGAGATAAAATAAGAGAAAAGGGTGAATCATCCCCATTAGAGTCCAAAACTACTTATAGCCACCATGTATCCAATAATAGAGTTCTTAGGAGTGAGTTTGGATCATAAGTAGATGAAATGAAGAGTTGATCACCTAGGAATAGTGAATGTGTCTACCAATTACCTGATGGATATTCAGCCAAGGTGTGATTCCTATACAAGGAATTATTTTCCTCATGCAAGGTATGAGGGATGACTACTCTATGCAATTATTGTACAATGCGTAACATCCTCATTGGGATCTACCTAGATATACATTATTTTTTTAAAATTTAAATAATGTATCATTTCATTAGATTACACCATGATAACCTAATTATTAGTCCATATAAAATAATCTAAGTATGATAATTTTAAAGTAAACATGTGACATTATTCATCACTGATCACTATCTTCATAAGAAACACATCATACTTGAATATTGAAAGTAATTACATATATCTAGCCATAGTTGTTATAAATGCATAACAACTACTATCAATGTACAATAAGTAATTAAATCTCATCATGATAATGTTTCAATAATAAATACAATACAATGTACATATATAAGATACATGGGTCCATGGAGCATAAGTTCCCCAAATTCTAGTATTTATGGAAATATCAAATGTCATCTCCAAGTAAGTACTACTCTTGCGAGGGAGAGCATCATCTAAGCACTTTTCCACACCAACCATGGACCATCGATCTCCCACAAAATTCCCCATCATGGAATTGCCCTCCCTTCATTGATGAGTAGATAGTGATGGTGTGGAAATCTAGAGAGACAAGATAGTACCCATGTGTTGTATGATTTCTAAAAAATCATGAAGTGTACCATAAAGAAACATGTTCTAACAAGATATCACATAAACATGTAAATCATATACATGAAATGAAAATGTATAACTAAAATTACTTTGGTCAAAGTTTTAAATAGTTAATGATCTCTATGATCAATCAATTTCAAACACACTACTTAATTGAATTACATTCATCTGGCATGGTGATGCTAGTAAGCTATTGAGATTCTTCTCACTACTTAATTAGTACCAGCAATGTGAGACTTGGTTAAAGTAGTATAACAAATATATTCATATAGATTTCATCCTACTAGAAATCATAAACATGATAAGCACATGAATAATCAAAATACATAGATTTATTCCATCAAACATATAAATGAATCTTCACAACATTATTTAACACATAAATATAAGAATAACAAATACAACTTATACCAACCAGATATAATATACATCTAAACTAAAATTTCTAATTACTATAATTAGATTCCAAATATAATGTACTCTATGATAACCCATATTATCATAATCCATTTTTCTTGAGCACAACTACTCAAATACAACAATCAATCATAAAAATTCCAAGAATCAAAGGTATTATAATCCTAATTATGTTTTATTTAAAGTTGATCTTTCATTTATACATCTTGTTATTTTAGGGAGTTGTGTACATATATAGTTGGTGTCCTACTCTTTTGGAGTCCATGATTTAGTTTGTAATAATTAATAGAACTATAGGCATATACCACCATACACCAATGCATACTACATATTAATATACATATTTACAAATAAATCTACTCCTATTATGTATTTTACACATGTCCTAAATTGATAAATAAATACTGCATATAATTTCCTACAGTCATTTATAACTTTAAATAAGGATTTCGTGAGGTTTCCAACCATCATTTCATAGAGTAAATTGACTATCAATTAAGAGACATATAATTTCTAGAATAGTATTAAGTAAATTATCATAGTCAATAGGTTATTTGTTTCCCTATTAAAACATCATTTAGTTATAACTTTCAAACACTCGTAGTTTTATTATAACCAACTAAACATGTTCTCTTATAAGATCATTTCCATCAATTCTTTTACATAACTCTTATCATATACATATATGTTCATGTCAATAGTACATTCATATAGGCACACTGTATGTCCAACATAATATATATACTAATTGACATTCTTATAGAGTATTATATGTAAATATCAATTGTCGAATGATGTTAAAACTATTTATAAATTAAATAAGGATACTCTCTTATTTGCAGATCATACTTAGTAAATACATGTATGTAAGGATATTTAAATGTGTTTATTTAAATACTAAATACATTTAATATAATTTAGTGTATCAATATAAATGGAAGAGCATATATTTAAACTGTCAATAGATGATTATAGTATCGGTATTCACATTTGGCCAATCACCAATCACTTCCCTTAATACATGTAACATAAAAAATTAATCAATTGATATATCAGATCTTATATAGATCACCACATATTTAACTAGTTCAAAAAACCCAAATACATAGTTTGACATATACATCTTGATACGATTCAAACATACGTAGTCTTTTAGATCACCACACTTATGTACCTATTATGTAATATTTATTAAACATTCATGTGAGATGTTGATTTTATCTCAACCTATTGTTATACTGTTCAAGATAAGTCGCTATTTTTTTTTCATATAACACAATTCACTACAAGTCATTGTACATATATATTTGTTTTAAGTTGTGATTTTCTTATGAATGAGAAAAAATGGATTGGATTCATTATTTAACACAATTTTCATTGTTCAATGAGATAATTTACCATTATAATAACATAGTATATTAATATAACATCCCATAGCTTATACTAAGGTGCTAGTTATCAATTATGCTTGTTACAAATATATACTTATAACTTAAGTCATGTATATCTTAATATAACATAGGTCACATAAGTCTCAATAATAACACTATTATTATATATACTATTAGTTACAAGTTATTAATAATTATATGAATCATTGCATACTTGTTAATTGCATGAATCATTGTATATACATTTAATTTGCTCAATGTACATATATTCAGCTTGATATGTAATTAGATGAATATAAATTTATACAATTTACTATGTATGATGTACCTAGTTATATATATATATATATATATATATATATATATATATATATACTTATAACTTAAGTCATTGTATATCTTAATATAACATAGGTCACATAAGTCTCAATAATAACACTATTATTATATATACTATTAGTTACAAGTTATTAATAATTATATGAATCATTGCATACTTGTTAATTGCATGAATCATTGTATATACATTCAATTTACTCAATGTACATATATTCAGCTTGATATGTAATTAGATGAATATAAATTTATACAATTTACTATGTATGATGTACCTAGTTATATATATATATATATATATATATATATATATATATATATATATATATATATATATATATATATATATATATATATATATATATGTATGTATGTATGTATGTATGTATGTATGTATGTATGTATGTATGTATCTATATATATGTATGTGTGTGTATATATATACATACATATATATATATATATACATATACATATCTATATTATGTATATATATATATGTGTATATATATATATATATATATATATATATATATATACACACACACACACACACACTCATATATATGCAAGTCGCTCCATATAATAGTTTGGTATATCATACTTGGATCACTCTATGTCATAGAGATCCTATAATTTTGATGGGATTGAGATTGTTTTATAATTCTATTGTTTTATACATAGTTTTTATATATGAATTTTCATATGTCAATTGTTGTTTACTTATTTACATAATAATCTTTGTATTTATATACACACATACATTTGACCCGTACTATTGTAACACACAATTCACAGAATATGGGTGAATAAAATTCAAATGGAAATGCCTACCTGTTGAAAATGCTCTATTGTACTTTTATCCCTCCTCTTTCTTGTCTCCTCCTCTCCTTCCTTCTACACTCCACCTCCTTCCTTAAATAATTGTTCCCTTCTTAAATTTTATTCCCTTTATGAGCTTTCCCCTTTCTTCTAAAAGTTTTCTTCTTTATATTATCTATTTTTATTCCATGATTTATTGTTTATTGTTTTTCTTTATTTTTTTTATTTGGTTAAATTCATTTTATGGTATATTAAAATACAATTGTTTATTTTATTCACAATCAAATTATTTTATGTGTTTTATTTCTCTTATGGGGATTTATTTCTAATTATAAAAATTAAAATAATTATTTTATCTATTTATTCCCTTTTTCCCACTTTCCCCCCATTTATACATTTATTAGAGTATCTTTTCTAATAAGTAATATGACTTAATGAAATATAGTCATTTTACTACATATATCTAATTATTATGACTTAATGATTAACTCATTAATCAATAAATTCAAATTTACTCTAATTATGAAAATAGCATCTCCAAAAATAGTAATGGTCATAAACACAATCACACAAGATGAGTTCCATATAACTGTTAAACTAATCTATCAAACCATATGTAAACAACTACTTAAATGCAAGTATCATAAAAACACATTATGATAACCATTCCATTATGCATATAACATGTACTAAATAATGTGGTGTGTGTAGGGTTCTATTTGATTTATTTTTCATTCCCCAACATCTACATCACCCTCTTTAATGATGCTATCCCTCTATCATGTTCTGAGAGATGAGTTTTTCTTGGGTCAAACTCACAATAAGCAAATAGTTAGACCATAACATTGTGACATATATATATATATATATCATAAAATACAGCTGAAATAACAACTCATCAAGATCATAATGTAAGAATATACACTACAAATAACTAATATCAATGAAATCATGTAATCTAAGCAATATTCAACTATCCCACAAAAACATATAACTCATGTCTTAGCTATAAATAACCAAATTAAATTACTAGATATAAATATCCATGGATAATCAAGTAAATTTTTTTAGCAAGGAACTAGGATGTAACACCCCTAAATCTAGTCATCATAATAGATGACTCTTATTAAAACATAAGTTATGAATTAAAAACATTGTTCAGTAAAAAATTAACATGGTATATAATATCAAGTCAGGGAAATAAATGTGGAAATCACCTCTATAACTAATCATAGTCCTCCTAATTAAAACTATCCTTAGAGTATTATTTTTACAAGACCTTGCACTATGAATTATCTCTATGATGAAAATGAATTTTTTGAGTGTCAATTAGTCTAATTTGTTCTACCATGACCACCCCAGAATCCAGAACCTACAAAGTATTCCAATCCAACACATGTGCAGGATCAATTACATACTTTTTAAGATAAGAAACATAGAAGACATTGAGTAATAGAGCTAGAGATGGTGGCAATGAAAACTTATAATCCATAATATTGACCACTTATAACACCTTTAAGGGTCCCACATATCTCGATGATAATTTTGTTGACTTCCTAAATTTAATCGAGCTCTTATGCAGCTTAACTTGAAAGAACACTTTATCGCCTACCAAAAACTACTTATTTGTTCTCTTCATATCAACATAACTCTTCTACCTATCATTTTAATCCACTAATATCTACCTAATTAATCTAACTTTATCTTCCATTTATGAAAACATATCAATTATAAAGACTACCTTGTCTTCCAACTTGTCCCGACTAATTTGTGTCCTGCACCTTCTTTCGTAAAGTGCTTCAAATGGTGCCATATTCAAAGTCTATTGGTATGAGTTTTTCTAAAAAAATTAACCAATATAAGATAATATTCCCCTTTTTATTTTTGATCCATGTAATACATGTGAATAAGATCCTTTAACACCTAATTAACTCACTCAATCTAACAATCAGATTATGGGTGATAGGTAGTGTTGAAACTTAATTGTGTACCCAAAGATAAATTTAGAATTACCCAAAATATATTATTCATCTTTGGATCATGATCTGAAATTGTCTTCTCTATAAATACATGTAATCTATATACTTCCTTTATGAACCTCTTCGTAAGAGTGGGTACGTCATGTGTTAAATTACTTGGTATAAAATAAGCCACCTTAGTTAGTTTTTTAACTACTACCAAGATCATATTGTGCCTATTTTGCGACATTGATAAACCTTGGACAAAGTCCATACTAATCACTTACCACTTCAATTATGGTATATCATGTTGATATAACAAACTAGTTGGATGAACATGTTTAGTTTTCACTCGTTGACATTTTAGATAATTTGACACCAAATCCATTACTCTTTCTTGATTTCTTTCCAAAAATGTAGTGGTCTAATCTCTACCATGAGCTTGGTTACTTATGGGTGTCCCAAATATGGGGCATTGTGTAGTTCCTTTAGTATTATCATCCATTTATTCTCTTGATCTATCACATACATCCTTACATTGTAATACAAAAGACCATCACTCTCTAATATAAATCCTTTATACTAAGAATTCTGATCATTCATAGATATTGTTTTCCTAACCTAATCTTATAGTTCATCTACTAGTGATAATTTGATCACACAATCCTTTAAATTACTCTTGATAGTGTCCATAGGTGTTATGTACCTTCTATGACTTAGGACATCAACTACTCTATTTTCTTTTCCCTTGATATAGTTGATATCAAAATCATAATAAAAAAAGAATTATATCCAACATCTTTGATGAGCATTCAAATTAGGTTGGGTGAATATGTACTTGAGTCCCAAGTTATCCTTTTTGAGCTAAAATAGTTTAACCAATAAGTAATGTTGTTAAACTTACAAAGCATGCACAATTATTATAATTTATAGGTCATGAGGGGTATAGTTAACCTCATAAGGCTTGATATTACTTTATTCATAATGTACAACTACACCATCCTGCATAAGGACTCCTCCTAATCTATCCCCAGATACATATATGATCATTGAAAATTGACCATTATGGTTAGGAACTCTTAACACTAGTGCTGAAGTATTTTTTTCAATTCTTGAAAAGATACTTCAACTTATCTCACCAAATAAAACATTGGTTCTTTTTTTGTAAAAAAGTAATTAGATTAACTATCTTGGAAATTATTAGAATTAACTTCCTATAATAGAATGCTAATCTCATGAAACATCTTACCTCATGCATATTATTTAGCATCAGCCATTCCATAATGGCTCTTATCTTTTTTAGATATACTGAGATACCTTTCACAAAGATAATATGTCCTAAATATTACACTCTCTCTTGAAAAATGTGCACTTAGACAACTTAACATACAACTTGTATTTCCATAACCATTGCAAAACTAGTTCTAGATGTTGAAAATGCTCCTCTTCATTTTTAGAGTATATAATAATGTCATCAAGAAAAACCAAAATGAAGTGATCTAAATAATCTATGAACACACTATTCATCATATTCATGAATGATGCTAGAGCATTGGTCAACACAAATGGTAACATTTTTAACTCATAGTCCCTGTAACAATTTATGGATGTTATCTTTAGAATATCCTCATCCCTTATCCTTAATTGATGGTATCTTTCTCTAAGATAAATCTTATAAAAGATCATTCCTCCCCACATTTGATCAAAAATATCATCTATAAAAGGTATCAAATACCTATTTTTGATAGTTTCCATGTTCAATATTCTATAATAAATGCATAGTCTAAGAGTACCATCTTCATTCTTGACAAAGATAATTGATGCATCCCATGGTGACACACTTAACCTGATCAACCCCTTTGACAATAATTCCTAGATTTTAGCATTCAATTTAACTAACTTAGTGGTTATCATCTTTTATGGTGCCTTATACTATGGTTATGATCTAGGTATGCTATCGATAGAGAAGTAAAACTCATGTCTAGGAGGCAATCCTAGTAATTCCTATAGAAACACATCATGAAATTCCTATAGAATAGATAATATTCAAGAGATTGTTCATTAGGTTCATCTATTTCATTTATCTTGATGATTAATTCTTGGCACCCTTTTCCTCGGGCCCTCTTGAGTTGTATTTTATAAATATGCCTAAGCCTCAACTCTCTTTTTTCACCTTGAATTTGTGTCTAATTTCTAAAATCATCTAGAAACTCAACCTTGGCCTTATGTTTCAAAATCTAGTTGAGTATTAAGATCACATCATATGACCCTAATGGTGCTACATATAGATCCACTACTATTTTAAATTAAGGCAACATAGTCTCTACTTCAACGAAACACTTGTCAACCATAACTTTAGAATCAATCCCATATTATCCTAACCATGCACTTGCCATTACTCCAACTCTTATAGAAAACTTGATAAGCATTTTAGGAGATATAAAATATTTTGTAGCCCTTGTATATATCAAACTGGAAATCAGATATTCAAACAAAATACATGATAACTCTATGGGTGAAATTTAAAATCTAGCTTATCAATTATCAACTGCTACATGAATATGCTACTGAAAAGTTCCCTACTAAGGAGATGGACTTTTTTTATTTGACTCCTCGTAAGTGTATTCATGAGCATAATGATCATCTCTATAAAAAAAATAACCTCCAGGAAGTCCTTTCCTATCACCCTATTAGTTTCCCTTGAACCCACCTTTAAAACCATTGCCTTATTTCTTATTGCTTGAACCATTGTTGAATTTGGAATTCTAAATTTTGAATTGATTCATGGAGTTTCCACTCTTATGTGTTTAGTTCTTATTTTTGAAATTTGATTTAGAAATTACAAACTTTTTATTCAACTTGTACCTATCCTATGCAAGAGACTTCAACTTTTTTTCCTATTTGAATACCTTCTCAAACACTTAGTCTATGGTAGAAGTTCTATGAACATCCACCTCACCATCAATCTAGGATTTTAATACCATGATAAAATTCTTGATCCTGAACCTCACATCTACCTAGTACTGAGATACATATTTCAAAAGTTTAGTGAACTACTTTTAGTACTCATTCATTGATAACTCTCCCTACTTCATATTCTAGAAATATATAAGTTTTTTTATCAAAATAATTATGTGGAAGCCACTATGACTTGAATAATGTTTCAAATTACGCCCAAGTAATAGTCATTAAGTTAAGTTTTATTTCCAAATTATTTTCATCCCATCACATAATGGCATCACCAATCAACAGGTATGCTCTCTAAACTTATTTAGTGACCTCAAAGTAGTTTCAAATCTTGAAATACTTATTCATCTCAATCAACCATGCTTCAGCTCTGTCACATAAAATAGCTCCATCAAACTTAGGTGGATTTACTTTTTTCATATCTCTAGCCAACTCTATAGCTACATGAGATCTTGAATCATGAGGGTTTTCTTGATTAGTGGGATGTTATTCAAGTTCTTCCTCTTTATGGCCATGAACTACTTTCTCTAAGGCTATAGTCTAGTCCTTGGTCTCATTCATGGCTATGAGAATATGATCCAACTTTGCTAGTTGCTCAGTGGAAAATTAGTTAGGATCAAATGGAGGGTTATTGTCATTGACATTCAACAAACACTCTCTAGATACTCTATCTTTCAACATTCTCCTTTCTATAAAAATAAGTGTATGAAAATGTTAGTGGACTCAAT